>JARYGA010018804.1:2400000-3000000 GCA_030545235.1 Helianthus tuberosus
TAAGCGATTGTTTAGATCGCTTACCTTACGACCCTATATAAGCACTAAAATAAAAGTGATGAGCTAAGCATGTTAAAACATGCTTACCTAAGTTTAGAAAACAGGTTTGGTATAAAAAAACGGTTTTGATACCCAAGGGTAGTTTGGTTACAAAATACGCAAGAATGCGCATTTTGGCCGAAACTACGACTCGTCACTGAGCCAAGATAACGTGGTAATCAGTAGGTATAGTCACTAGGGACTATAACCATCGTGATTACGCTCACGTTATGAAGTTCAAACGAACTTCGCGTTGACCATAAACTGGTCAATGCAGAAAGTAAAACATATTGACTTTCGGACTCGAAAAGCGATAAAAGAACGAAGGAACACTTACAAAGGGTCCCCGCAAGCTAATCTTGATCCAAGTAGCTCAGATATGAAGCAATGGCTTCAACTTAGAGCATTCTTAGATCAGATTTGTGGGTTTTGTAAGTGAATGTGTTGGGTATTTATAGGATTTGGACCACCGTTAGGATCGTTTCTCAAATACCGTGCTTTGATCTTGTCCCTACACTTGTTGCAACACTAAGGTAACTCAAATTGGCCCCCCCATTATCAGGAAGAGGCAAGTGCAAAGGGATTAAAGGTGGTTTAACAGCTGGATCAAGCTGGAAACAAGTTTCTGCTGTCTGACCCCTGCTTACGGACCGTAAGACTCAGAACCATACGGTCCGTAAGGACCTTGCAGGTCTGATACTTTCATATTTTGGCAGAACAGGCCCCTGTGCATCCAAACTTGCTATTTGTTGCATTTTTGACACGTTTAAGCCCCGTTAACCCCATTTCAAAGCTCTAAAATGAAGTTAAAGTATAGGGGACTTAAAATGTGCTCAAAATATCTCGGATGTCGGTTCGTTTGGCCGTACAGTTGCATTATTCGGTTAATTACGACGGAAGTCGTAACGGACGTGAAAACGGTCCAAATTGCGCGACGAATGAATTTTTCTTATGCCAAACACTAAAATAAAATATTTTAGTGCTTACATAAATTTTTGGCTGTCCGGATGTATTCAGAACGTAAGTTATGCGCGAAAATGCAAACTTGTGCACTTTTTGACGCTTTTAGTCCCTGAATGATCCAAAAGTTTATTTTAGCACACCGAACCCCTCAAAGCCTATTTCTAAGCTATGTAAAGGATATTTATGGTATGTTTAACTCATGGTCATGTTCCAGAATGTCTGTTACAGTTCAAATCGGCATACTTTCGCAGTTTGTCGAATTTAGTCCCTGTAAGCGATTAAACTTGATTTTGTCATACCAAAGCCTTCAAAACTTATTTATAAGTTATGTAAAGGTTATTTAAGGTATGTGAAGCCTATTTCACTATTCTGGAGTGTTCGTTGCATTAAACTGGTTATATTTACGCATCAGTGCGCGTATAACCTTCCAGAAAGCGATTTAGAGCCCGAAATCGAACAAGAATTGATATGTGCAAATGATACACATATTTGTACAAATCCCAAGTATGAAATACAATATTTCATTCGTTTGGTATCTGTTTGATGGTCGCAGTGACCCAGGTGTCACAGTTTGGTCGATCATTAGGATCCGACCAAACACATTAGGTGACCATAGTTGTATAGGGAATAACCTTCCGAGGTTATACCTTATGGTCACGATGTTTAGTTAGTTGTATGATAGGTAGCTTATATGCCTTAGGTTTATTACCAAAATGCCCTTTTTACGCCAAAATTTACTTTAAAGCATATGTAACATAATTTTTTATATCTAAACTGATTTGGCAACAATATTAGACATGTTAAGGCATATTTTACTTATCATAGGGCTAGTTAGGCGTTCTGAACGCGTTTTACGCGAACGACGCGTTAAAGTAGCATAAGCTACCTAAACGGGTCGTAATGGGTCGTAAGCACTTAGGTTAGGTTTCATTGTAGTATGTAGGCTTTGTTAAACCATATTACATGAGTTTCCATACTCATTTGGTTTACGAACCCTCATTCTATCCGATCCTCCGATTTAGGTCCGGTTTATTAATATAGTTACCTATATTAGGTGCCGTTGATTTTCCGTGATCTCTAGCATTGCTTGGTTGTTACTCAAGGACTTCTAGGCAATCTCAAGTGAGTACGCAGACCCCACTTTTACTGTTTTTCAAACGTTTTGGGGTGAAACACATGTGCCTACTTATTACTTTCGTGCTTTCCTGTTTTCACATCATATACTTGCTATGCTCATTAGTACATTTATAGTACATGATTTACATTACATTGTTTCGCTATGTATGTTTACTTAGCATACTTAGTACATTGTTTTACTTTACATTTCTGCTATGTATGTTGACTGAGCATGCTAGCACATTGATTTACATTACATTAGTTGCATATGTTTACTCAACATATGGACACATTGTTTTACATTGCATTTTGTTGCATATGCTCATCCAGCATATGAACACATTATATTACATTTTGAACCGTTGTAACTATTTGAATATGTGAACCGTTGTAACCATTTGATTATATGAACCGTTTGTAACTGTTGAACCGTGTGAACCGTATTTGACCATACATAAACATTTCTACAATTGTTAAACATTTAATCTTGGTGGTTGTTTGGGTAAGTGATTTAAGTAACGAGGCGACGTGTAAAACGATAAAATCATGGTGGATATGCCGCTGGTACTTCCTATATATAAGTGCTTTTATGGTATTACATATCGTAGCGTTATTTAAACCATTTCAGTTTAGACATATTACATCTACAATACAATCTTCACATAAACATCGATTTACAAATAACTTAACTTATGCAAACCCATTTTACATGGTTATTCACTTAACCATACATTATTCTTTTATACATATATATCATTAGGTTTATTTATCACTTTTCAAATGATTTATGAAAGGGAACACTCAACAAGATTCATGGCTACTTTTTTATTAAACAGTTTCTTTAAACTCAAGTCATGAATCCTATTTTCACAAAACCTATGTATCTCACAGGCATTTTTATGCTGACGTACCTATTTTCACATGTGTTTTCAGGAGCTGTTGCATAGGATGATCGAGACACACTTAGGCGGACCTGTGCCTTAGTGACTTAAAACGAAGCAAGAACTAGTTAAAGTATGTTATGTACTCTTTTTTTCTTGTTTAAGACAATGTAACTCTCTTGATTGATAAATAAAACGTAACTTTAATTTCCATGGTTGTGAAACAATTAATTCTGTTACAACACTCCCTGACGTTTCCGCCACGTTTCGTTGTTTTACGTGGTCGGGGTGTGACAGAAAAGTTTGTATCAGAGCCAATGGTTATAGGGAATTAGGTTATTAGAAATGCTTTGACCTAGACTATAACCTTCCTAGGACCCTAACGCGAGTTTACTTACGTTTAGTCATAAAACAATACCGTTGCCTATCTTTAGGCAGCAACCACAACGAGAACATCAATTCCGAATCCGCTTTGAAAATTAATCATCTGTTTTTGGATGATTGATTACTAGGTTTTTGAACCCTCTGTTGTAAGGTTTGGAACCCTCTGTTATAAGGTTTTGAACCCCTTTGAGTTTTCAAAATCTCGTCAAAAGTTTTGGGTCCTAAATAGTTTGAACACGTGCAAACTAGAAGAGTGAATGTCTGACGTTTCCGCCACGTTTCGTTGTTTTACGTGGTCGGGGTGTGACAGTTTGGATCTTTGGACTTGCTTCAACATTTTGAACATTACCTTTGAAATACATCTTGATATCTTGTTGACCACTTGAATTGTTCATTCTAGCGATCTTTTGTTATTCAAGATCTTGTCCTTCAAGTTTTTCAATGAATTGAGCAATTGTCAATCTATCATACTCTCCGGTGTTCTTCAAAATCATAAGATATGTACCCCATTCTTTTTTAGGTAAAGCATCGGCTAATTTTTCAACCCATTCCTCATGATCTTTAGTGATATCCAACCGACTCATTGAACTTACTAAATGACAATATCTCTCAATAAGAGTCTTTGTAGTTTCGCCCGGCAAATTTGAGAACAATTCAAATTCTTTCTATAATAGTGACTTTTTATTCTTGATCATCTCCGTACTTCCTTCGAATTTTGTACGAAGTGCTTCCCAAATCGAACGTGCACTATCATCATGTTGAAGTAATATGAAAATTCTTCTTTCACAGCTTGTTGAAGTAAACTGATCATCATTTTTTCTACCTTGTACATTTCTCTCTCTTTTTCCGTAAATTCAGAAATATTCTTTGTAACTCCCACATTATTACGAGGTCGAATGTACTTAGTTTCAATACATTCCCAAGACCTTAAATGATTTGCTTGAACCCAGTTTTCGAAACGTTCTTGCCAACTGTAATATTCTTCAATGCTCATCAGCTTTGGGGGTTTCTGCAACGTTCCCGTTTCATTTTCCATGTTTACGTTCTGAGCTACCGTAACAGGAGTACCCGGGGCAGCAGCAAATGCATTATAAAATTCGTTGTCCATGTTTCGGTATTGAGATTTCACAAAAACAGACTTTTCAAACGAACTAGAAAAATTTCAAACGATCTGGACACCCTTTAACCAAACCGTACGAACTGAAGAATCTATTTCAAACAAACTGATCACCTTTAAACGACCTGAACTAATGTCAAACGACCTGTTTCAACTCGTGGGAACTGAAATAATGTCAACCCGTGCGAGCTGGTGAAATTTCAAGGGAACAGAACACTTCGTGCGAACTGAGTGTATCAAACTGTACGACCTGACAAAATTTCACTTGACCTGACACACTTCGTGCGAGCTGGATCAAACTTTCACACGATCTGAACTGATTTCGAATGATCTGACATGTTTTTTCACACGGTTTGGTCAATTTTATCAAGTTTTAGGTTGATTTTAGGTCTTATTTGTTCACGGATTGATTAAAACAGTGTTTTACACGTTATATGTCAAAATCAGATCATTTAATCCGTGAAATTAGATTTATCCATGAAAACAAGCTGAAATGGTAAGAACTCTTCCTCCTGAGCTCTGATACCACTTGTAGGATCGGCGAATCGATCTAAACGAGTCGATCAGAAGAGTTCTGGACCAAATCAGAGGCGGGATTCATTGATTTGATCTTCATTCAGCTTGAAATGCACTTAGAAGTAGATTAAATGTCGTTTGTATTGATTTCACAACGTTACACAAGCTGGCGACACTTCGGAAGAGCTTCACTACCGGAATCAGAAAGTTACAAATGACAACACAAGACCTTATATATATAGGGATGGCCACTTCGCACGAACCATGACAGTCCAGATCGCACGATCTGATGCCAGGTCGCATGAACTGCCCAGTTCGCACGAACTGGTCAGTTCTGACCTACTTCCCGTTTTTCTCGAACTACGTGTCTTGGTCAATCAATTATATTACAAGACTCGATACAAGACGAAGTCAAAAGACATATGCACCAACAATCTAACAAAAGATTGTTTTCATCTAAAAAGTATATGATATCAACAAAACTAGTGTTATTGTACCTGCTGAGAGCTGCACCATCTGTGGTAAAACAAACCACAAAACTCAGGAATGTGTGTAACTCAAATCCTTTGATGTAAAAAAGAATGAGTACACTGCAAAAACATCCTTGAGTTCATCAACATCATCTGTCAAATTCACCAAGAATCAACCACTGTTTGTGCCAGTTCAAATAACTGTTACAAAACAGCTGAACCAAACCTCTGTTAAAAGAGATGTTCAGGTGACTGATGCACCCCCTGCCAACCAATACCGAAGAGGTAAAGGTCAACCAACATACCAAAGGATCCCACATGTTTATGAGGTTTACAAAAAGCCTTCTAAACCAAGAGTGAATAGGCATCCTTTTGGGTATCATTGGGCAAGACCCCCAGCAGTGGTTAGAGAAAAACAGTACCAAAACTGTCCAAACCCCTGAGCTAGCCACTGTCCATCCACCTGAATAAAACACAGACACTGTTGAGACCCCATCCAAAGCCTTATTGGCTTTGGAGACCTAAATGAACTAATCCTTTTACTTCATGTGCATGGAGCTTCTGCATGTTTAGATAGCCTTTGGTATGTAGATAGTGGAGGCTCCAGGCACATGACAGGATGTAGAGCCCTACTCAAAGATTTCAAAATCCATGGAGGGGGTGATATATCCTTTGGTAATAATAGTAAAGGGAAGGTTCTGGGGTCTGGTACAGTACAGTCTGGTAATGTCAAAGTTGAAAATGTCAATCTAATTGACAATCTAAAATTCAACCTCCTGAGTGTCTCACAAATGAGTGATAAGGGCTATGGCTCATTCTTCACAAAGGAATGTTGTAGGATTGTTGGACCAGAAATGGTTAAAAAGATTGAAGAAATAATAAAAAATGGAAAAACCCAACTTGTTGCTCAAAGAAGTGGCAATGTTTATGTAGTTGATATGTCAAAAGAGAGCCCCAGGACTGATTCCTGTCTGTTCTCAGCTGCCTCTAACAAAGAGACAAAATTATGGCACAGGAGATTGGGGCACACAAATCTCAAGACAATCATTGCTATATCCAAATAGGGGTTAGTAAGAGGTTTACCTCAAAAACTGTTCACCTGTCCTGAGCATTGTGTTTCCTGCCTAAAAGGAAAACAACATAAAAGCTCATACAAATCAATTGAATAGTCCAAAACAACTAAGTGTTTGCAAATGCTTCATATGGATTTGTTTGGCCCAGTTAAAGTCATCAGTCTTAGGAAGAAAAGATATTGTTTGGTTATTGTTGATGACTTTTCTAGGTTTACGTGTGTCAAAAGGAATTGTAAGGCAGTATAGCATTCCAAGAACACCAGAGCAAAATGGGGTTGTTGAGAGAAAGAACATGACTTTGATTGAGGCTGACAGAACCATGCTTGCTGATTCAGGTTTGCCATTAACTTTCGGGGCAGAGGCTGTAAACACTGCTTGCTATGTCCAGAACAGAGTTTTAATCAACCCTAGACATCAAAAGACTGCTTATGAACTGCTGTATAAAATAAAGCCATTGATTTCATATTTCAAAGTTTTTGGCTGCCCATGCTTCATTTTAAACTTAAAAGATTCTATCTCAAAGTTTGCAGCCAAAATTGATTGTGGTTATCATCTGGGATACTCAACCACTTCTAAGGCCTACAAAGTGTTTAACACAAGGGCTAAGAAAGTGGAAGAGTTTTGAATGTAAAGTTCAATGAACTTTCATCAATGAAAATCTCAGCAAACCCTGCAGAATTATTTGATCTTGATAAATTTACTTTTGAAAATACTGCTGTCAAGACTAACAGTGCAGGTTCATTATCAGACTATGGATATGAAGTCATCATTCCACAACAAAAGTCTGCATCAATTGGAAGAGCAGAAGATGTTCAAAACAGCTGTCAAAGCTCAACCACTGCTACCTCAACAGTTGTTGAAAAAAGTAGCCCATCAACCTCTGCTTCCATATCATCAAACACTGTTGATAAAAGTCCTCAAACAGTAGATAAAAGTAAACATGTGTCCACACCACTACCTCCTATTCCACCTCCATTTGAAGCCACTGCTGGATCATCAAAGTCACCAGCAGTGGTTAGCTCAGATGATTCACATCTACAGCCCTCACCATTAAATGCTATTGTTCCATACAAAGGAGATCTTATCTTCTTGAAGTCTCATCCACCTGACCTAATCATTGGCAACATCAGTGAAGGGGTGCTCACAAGAAGTCAATCCCAAAACATCTGTCTTTTTGTTGGTTTCCTTTCTCTCCATCAGCCAGTCAAGTACCAAGAGGCACTAAAACACAATAGCTGGGTAGAAGCCAAGCAAGAGGAGCTCCAATAGTTTAGAAGACAACAAGTTTGGGAGCTTGTACCACTACCAGAGGGTGTGAGTCCTATTGGCACAAAGTGGGTCTTCAAAAATAAAACTGATGAAAGGGGTATTGTTGTCAAGAATAAAGCCAGGCTTGTGGTTCAAGGGTTCAGACAAGAAGAGGGCATTGACTATGATGAAACATTTGCCCCTGTAGCAAGATTAGAAGCTATCAGATTATTCCTAGCCTTTGCTGTCAACCACAACATCAAGGTGTATGAAATGGATACCAAATGTGCATTCCTCTATGGTAAGATTCAAGAAGAGGTTTATGTTTGTCAACCTCCAGGTTTTTAGGATCCATTTAATCCAAATCATGTCTACAAGATAAATAAAGCTTTGTATGGCCTGAAACAAGCACCAAGAGCCTGGTATGAAACTCTTTCCACTTTTCTACTTTCCATTGGTTTCACAAGAGGTAAAATAGATAAAACATTGTTTTTAAAATGGAGAGGGAAAGACTTGATGATTGTCCAGATTTATGTGGATGACATCATTTTTCGAAGCACATGTAATAAAATGTGTGAAGAGTTTAGGCAACTCATGACAGCTGAGTTTGAGATGAGTGCAATGGGTGAACTCTAGTGCTTTCTTTGTCTCCAAGTAAGGAAACTGCAAAATGGCACTTTCATCCATCAAGGCAAATATGCCAAAGAACTTTTAAAGAAATTTGAGATGGATGATTGTAAACCATGCAGTTCACCCATTGCAACAAATAAAATAGTCAGGTCTGATGAAAAGGATGATTTGGTTGATCAAACCTTATATAGAAGCATGATTGGGTCTTTATTGTACCTAACTGCATCTAGGCCAGACATTATGTTTGCAACATGTGTTTGTGTAAGATCCTAATCAGCCCCTGGAAAGTCAAACCTTATTGCTGTGAAAAGGATATTCAGATACCTAAAAGGTGCTCCCAAACTTGGTATCTAGTATCCAGCTGATGGAAATATCAAGCTTTCAGGTTTCTCAGATAGTGACTTTACTGGATGTGACAAGACAAGGAAGTCCACTTCAGGAGGGTGCCAATTCCTAGGCAATTGCTTAGTGTCTTGGCAAAGCAAAAAGCAAGCAGCTATTTCCACATCCACTACTGAAGCAGAATATATAGCTGTCACACCCCGACCACGTACAACATACAAAACGTGGCGGAAATGTCGGGGAGTGTTGTAACAGAATTAATTGTTTCAAATCCATGGCAATTGAAGTTTCGTTTTATTGATTAAAAGTGTTACAATGTCTTAACAAACAAGAAAATACAACATAATTAACTAGTCTTGCATCTTTTATTGTCACTAAAGCCCAAGTCTGCCTATGTGTATCTTGATCATCTTATGCAACAGTTCCTGAAAAACACATGTGAAAATAGGTACGTCAGCATAAAAATGCCTGTGAGATACATAGGTTTTGTGAAAATAGGTTTCATGACTTATGTTTGAGAAAATGTTTAGTCATGAACCTTTTAGTTTGCTTTGCTTTATAAATCATTTGAAAAACAATGAGTTCAGATGATAAGTATAAATAAATGTAAGGTTAAATGAATAACCAAGTAAAATATGTTTGCATAAGATAAGATGTTTATAAATCAATGTCTTGTGAAAAGTATGTTATTTGTATAAAATGTTCTATGTCTCAAACTGAAATGATTCAAATAACGCTATGATATGTAATACCATACAAACACTTATATATAGGAAGTACCAGCGGCGTATCCACCATGCTTGTATCATATTACACACGCATCGTTACTTAATCACTTAATCAAACCAAACCAACCAATGTAAGAAGTCTATGTTTAAATCAATTGTCAAATGTATTGGGTAATATGTCAAAGTGTTCATGTCAAGATGTAAATCATGTCAAATGCCTATGTCAAATATCCATGTCAAATGTCTATGTCAAAATATCCATGTCAAATGTCTATGTCAAATATGTCATGTATGGCAAGTGAAATGTCTCAACTAAACCATATGCACAAAAACAAAGTATTGAAGTAAAACTTGGTTTAAATCAAAGCTATGTTTTGTGTAAATGCATGCAACTATTTAATATGAACATTTATGCGGTATTGTGAAAATGCATACATCCAAGCCTGGCGACTGTGGTGATAAACCCTTTAAACAAATTAAAGGTCTATCTGTCTTAATGTCAACGAATTCGGTCATTCCTTTCTGTCCCCTTTCCCTGGGATGTCCGGAACGGGAGTTGTCAATTCCTATGGTACCACTACCTACTAACGAACGGCGTAGCTAATGTTAATGAATGTATTGTCCCATGTAAACAAACCAAATGTCATAACAAAATGTGAGCATGTGAAAACAATGCACTAAGTATGTAATCAAATGAACATACGTAGCGTGAAATGTCATGTAAAACGATGTACTAAGTAATGCACACAATGGGCACACCTAGCAGGAAATGTCATGTAAAACAATGTACTAAGTAATGCACACAATGGGCACACCTAGCAGGAAATGTCATGTAAAACAATGTACTAAGTAATGCACACAATGGGCACACCTAGCAGGAAATGTCATGTAAAACAATGTACTAAGTAATGCACACAATGGGCACACCTAGCAGGAAACGTCATGTAAAACAATGTACTAAGTAATGCACACAATGGGCACACCTAGCAGGAAATGTCATGTAAAACAATGTACTAAGTAATGCACACAATGGGCACACCTAGCATAAGATGAAATGAAATCATGTACTATAATGTACTAACGAACATAGCATGTATATGATGTGAAAACAGGAAAGCATGAAAGTAACAAGTAGGCACATGTGTTCCACCCCAAAACAGTTTAGAAAACAGTAAAAGAGGGGTCTATGTACTCACCTGAGATTGCTCAGTAGTCCTTGAGTAACAACTAAACAATGCTAGAGATCGCGGATATCAAACGGCACCTAGTATAGGTAGCTACATTAATAAACCGGACCTAAATCGGAAGATCGGGTAGCATTAGGGTTTGTAAACCAAACGAGTGTAGAGACTCGTGTCATTTGGTTTAACAAAGCCTACATACTAAATGAAACTTAACCTAAGTGTCTACGACCCATTACGACCCGTTTAGGTAGCTTATGCTACTTTAACGCGTCGTTCGCGTGAAACGCGTTCGGACCGCCTAACTAGCCCTATGACAAGTGTTATATGCCTAAACATATTACATAATCAGTTATGTGACAAAGGTTTAGGTTACATATGCTTAATTACCAATTATACATGAAAAGGGTATTCTGGTAATTTACCTAAGGCATATAAACTACCTATCATACAACTACTTAAACGATGTGACCATAGGGTATAACCTCGGAAGGTTATTCCCTACCTACTATGGTCACCTAATGTGTTTGGTCGGATCCTAATGATCGACCAAACTGGGTCGGGTTCGAGGTATAAGCGATTCATTAGATCGCTTACCCTACGACCCTAGACAACGTGGTAATCAGTGGGCATAGTCCCAAGGGACTATGACCAACGTGATTACACTCACGTTGCGAAGTTCAAAAGAACTTCGCATTGACCATTACTGGTCAACGCTGAAAGTCAAACAAAGTTTGACTTTCGCACTCGAAAAGCAATAAAATAAGGAAAAGAACGAAATAATACTTACGAAGGGTCCCCGAATGCTAAACTCGATTCAAAAATCTCAGGTATGAAACAAATGTTTCAACTTAGAGTTTCTCAAATCAAGTTTCTAGTGATTTTAGCAATGGGGGGGTATGGGGTATTTATAGGAATACCCGAACCGTTAAGATCGTTTCATGGAAAACGTGCCTTAATCCGATCCGTACATGTGTTGCAAAGTTATGGTGTTTAGGTGTTTAAATTCCATCCATACATGTGTTGCAAAGTTATGGTGTTTAGGTGTTTAAATTCCATCCATACACGTGTTGCAAAGTTATGGTGCCAAAATTCCATCCTTATCCGCTGACTAAGCAAGTTTAGAATGTGTGGTTGTGAATTAAACAACGGCTAATACATCGAATCTGGTCTCGAATGCGAAAAACGATCCAAATGACGTGACGAATGGATTTTTCTTATGGCGAACACTAAAATAAAATATTTTAGTGCTTACATAAATTTTTGGATGTCCGGATGTATTCAGAACGTAAGTTATGCGCGAAAATGCAAACTTGTGCACTTTTTGACACTTTTAGTCCCTGAATGACCCAAAAGTTTATTTTAGCACACCGAACCCCTCAAAGCCTATTTCTAAGCTATGTAAAGGATATTTATGGTATGTTTAACTTATGGTCATGTTCCGGAAGGTCTGTTACAGTTCAAATTGGCATACTTTCGCAGTTTGTCAACTTTAGTCCCTGTAAGCGATTTAACTTTGATTTCACCACACCAAACCTTCCAAAACTTATATCTAATTTATGTAAAGGTTATTTAAGGTATGTTAAGCCTATTTCACTATTCCGGAGTGTTCGTTGCATTAAACTGGTTATATTTACGCATCAGTGCGTGTATAACCTTCCAGAAAGCGATTTAGAGCTTGAAATCGAACATGAGTTGATATGTGCAAAAGATACACATATTTATACAAGTCCAAAGTATGAAATACATTATCTCATTGGTTTGGCATTTGTTTGATGGTTGAAATGACACAGGTGTTACAGTCTCCCCTACTTTAGGAAATTTCGTCCCGAAATTAATTCGTAGGAGTCTATTTGTGACTTTGTGTTAAATAACCATCAAAGATGAACAAGACGTAATCCTGTAATTTCTCTTTAACGAACATTTTTTAGAAATGAAAAATGAACAGAGTTATTCTCAACAGGCATTCTTTAGAAACAAAAATGAACAGAATAGTCATTTTCCACAACATCTTCAGAAACAGAAATGAACAGAATAGTCATTTTACATCTTCAGAAACAAAAATGAACAGAATAGTCATTTTACATCTTCAGAAACAAAAATGAACAGAATAGTCATTTTACATCTTCAGAAACAAAAATGAACAGAATAGTCATTTTACATCTTCAGAAACAAAAATGAACGGAATAGTCATTTTACATCTTCAGAAACAAAAATGAACAGAATAGTCATTTTACATCTTCAGAAACAAAAATGAACAGAATAGTCATTTTACATCTTCAGAAACAAAAATGAACGGAATAGTCATTTTACATCTTCAGAAACAAAAATGAACGGAATAGTCATTTTACATCTTCAGAAACAAAAATGAACAGAATAGTCATTTTACATCTTCAGAAACAAAAATGAACAGAATAGTCATTTTACATCTTCAGAAACAAAAATGAACGGAATAGTCATTTTACATCTTCAGAAACAAAAATGAACGGAATAGTCATTTTACATCTTCAGAAACAAAAATGAACGGAATAGTCATTTTACATCTTCAGAAACAAAATGAACGGAATAGTCTCTAGACACATGACAAAATTTGCTGTGGTTTCTGTGCACTGAATTTCATAATTATGTATGCATCCATAATTACGCAATTCCTTGCATAGTCCGCACAATTTGTCTGAAATGTGAAGGGGGGGAAAAATCAAACCTGATGATGAGTGTGACTAAACTACCATAGGGTCCTTTTAATTAGATCGACAAAGGATCCTTTTTAATTAGGCCACCAAGGAGTCCTTTCAGCTATATCATCACATGATATTCCTAACCAGATTTTTGGATCAATCTGTTTACCTAGACCTCTCAGGGTCTAATTATGGGATGGTACAATATAATCCAAGGGTCTTTACTATTACGTACAAGCCCGTTGAGGATTTAATATAGAACCCAAAGATATGGAAGATTCTACGAGGATTTGGATGACAAGAATTTGGATCACACAATAACATAAAAGGAAACACATAAGCACATAATCACATAATTGTTTAACTTGATCTTTACTTTGTTATCTTTGGACACGGATATTTAAAGTACACCAGGAATCCAATCTGTGGATTCCATGCGGTACTTAAATCATTAGAATCTAACTATGAAGATAGGAAGATCTAAATAAGAATTCGGCTTTGTCCTTATTGAATGGTAATGTTCGTATTAAGGCATACGAATAATTCAATTAAGGGCTCCGATTTGAGTGATATTCATCCAAAAGGATCTGATTATGAGGATAGAAAGATCCTTTATGGATTTTGAAATTTGTGTAACGAGAGGTGCTTCGACACCTTGCACTAGGCGTGCTTAAGTCGATACACAAGGTAGAAAGTTCATGAGGTTCAGGCGCTAGATATGCCAAGGCGACATATGAAGCAGAACTTGAAGGTTAAGCAGCAACAGGGTTTGTAACTGCTTTGCTTTGAACAGCAAAGCAACACATGTTAACCAAATGTCTCCATCGTACAACGTGGGTACATTTGTAACAGGGTATTTGATTTGGATGATGACGGTTGCATCGATTTCTCCAAGGAGCGGTTCCCTTGCACGGCTACATCCCTGAGATGAGTCATGGTGATAGCTAAATCAACAGTCTTCTGGAGTACGACGTCTATTTGTTGGGCAATTGTAGCACCTGGTCCGGACACTCGAGTCTTGTTGCGATGAAGAGACACCATGAAGAACATAGGAGATATGGGAGGGAACAAGGGAAATGAAAACAGAATAACAATGCATAAAATTTCGATCATTTGTTTGTTACTTAAGGCAAACAAATGAGACGGTGACTAATCAAAGTAAATAGGTCAAAAATAATGTATCGCGAAGACACGCTCGCCTATAAGTGAACACTCATCCCAAGAATTCCCAGGTAAGCACAACTGGTCTCGCGTCTGGTTGAGATGTATACGAAGTGCTTGCCTAGACAGAAAACTCAGAATACAGGCATTCACCCTTCCAGTTTGCACGTGTTCACATTATTTAAAACCCAAAACCTTGACGAGATTTTGAAAACTCAAAGGGTTCAAAACCTTATAATAGAGGGTTCAAAACCTAGTAATCAATCATCCTAGAACAGATGATTAGTTTTCAAAGCGGTTTTGAAATTCATGTTCTTGTTGTGGTCGTCGCCTAAGGATAGGTGATGGTATTGTTTTATGACTAAACGCAAGTAAACTCGCGTTAGGGTCCTAAGAAGGTTATAGACTAGGTCAAAGCATTACTAATAACCTAATTCCCTATAACCATTGGCTCTGATACCATCTTTTCTGTCACACCCCGACCACGTACAACATACAAAACGTGGCGGAAATGTCGGGGAGTGTTGTAACAGAATTAATTGTTTCAAATCCATGGCAATTGAAGTTTCGTTTTATTGATTAAAAGTGTTACAATGTCTTAACAAACAAGAAAATACAACATAATTAACTAGTCTTGCATCTTTTATTGTCACTAAAGCCCAAGTCTGCCTATGTGTATCTTGATCATCTTATGCAACAGTTCCTGAAAAACACATGTGAAAATAGGTACGTCAGCATAAAAATGCCTGTGAGATACATAGGTTTTGTGAAAATAGGTTTCATGACTTATGTTTGAGAAAATGTTTAGTCATGAACCTTTTAGTTTGCTTTGCTTTGTAAATCATTTGAAAAACAATGAGTTCAGATGATAAGTATAAATAAATGTAAGGTTAAATGAATAACCAAGTAAAATATGTTTGCATAAGATAAGATGTTTATAAATCAATGTCTTGTGAAAAGTATGTTATTTGTATAAAATGTTCTATGTCTCAAACTGAAATGATTCAAATAACGCTATGATATGTAATACCATACAAACACTTATATATAGGAAGTACCAGCGGCGTATCCACCATGCTTGTATCATATTACACACGCATCGTTACTTAATCACTTAATCAAACCAAACTAACCAATGTAAGAAGTCTATGTTTAAATCAATTGTCAAATGTATTGGGTAATATGTCAAAGTGTTCATGTCAAGATGTAAATCATGTCAAATGCCTATGTCAAATATCCATGTCAAATGTCTATGTCAAAATATCCATGTCAAATGTCTATGTCAAATATGTCATGTATGGCAAGTGAAATGTCTCAACTAAACCATATGCACAAAAACAAAGTATTGAAGTAAAACTTGGTTTAAATCAAAGCTATGTTTTGTGTAAATGCATGCAACTATTTAATATGAACATTTATGCGGTATTGTGAAAATGCATACATCTAAGCCTGGCGACTGTGGTGATAAACCCTTTAAACAAATTAAAGGTCTATCTGTCTTAATGTCAACGAATTCGGTCATTCCTTTCTGTCCCCTTTCCCTGGGATGTCCGGAACGGGAGTTGTCAATTCCTATGGTACCACTACCTACTAACGAACGGCGTAGCTAATGTTAATGAATGTATTGTCCCATGTAAACAAACCAAATGTCATAACAAAATGTGAGCATGTGAAAACAATGCACTAAGTATGTAATCAAATGAACATACGTAGCGTGAAATGTCATGTAAAACGATGTACTAAGTAATGCACACAATGGGCACACCTAGCAGGAAATGTCATGTAAAACAATGTACTAAGTAATGCACACAATGGGCACACCTAGCAGGAAATGTCATGTAAAACAATGTACTAAGTAATGCACACAATGGGCACACCTAGCAGGAAATGTCATGTAAAACAATGTACTAAGTAATGCACACAATGGGCACACCTAGCATAAGATGAAATGAAATCATGTACTATAATGTACTAACGAACATAGCATGTATATGATGTGAAAACAGGAAAGCATGAAAGTAACAAGTAGGCACATGTGTTCCACCCTAAAACAGTTTAGAAAACAGTAAAAGAGGGGTCTATGTACTCACCTGAGATTGCTCAGTAGTCCTTGAGTAACAACTAAACAATGCTAGAGATCGCGGATATCAAACGGCACCTAGTATAGGTAGCTACATTAATAAACCGGACCTAAATCGGAAGATCGGGTAGCATTAGGGTTTGTAAACCAAACGAGTGTAGAGACTCGTGTCATTTGGTTTAACAAAGCCTACATACTAAATGAAACTTAACCTAAGTGTCTACGACCCATTACGACCCGTTTAGGTAGCTTATGCTACTTTAACGCGTCGTTCGCGTGAAACGCGTTCGGACCGCCTAACTAGCCCTATGACAAGTGTTATATGCCTAAACATATTACATAATCAGTTATGTGACAAAGGTTTAGGTTACATATGCTTAATTACCAATTATACATGAAAAGGGTATTCTGGTAATTTACCTAAGGCATATAAACTACCTATCATACAACTACTTAAACGATGTGACCATAGGGTATAACCTCGGAAGGTTATTCCCTACCTACTATGGTCACCTAATGTGTTTGGTCGGATCCTAATGATCGACCAAACTGGGTCGGGTTCGAGGTATAAGCGATTCATTAGATCGCTTACCCTACGACCCTAGACAACGTGGTAATCAGTGGGCATAGTCCCAAGGGACTATGACCAACGTGATTACACTCACGTTGCGAAGTTCAAAAGAACTTCGCATTGACCATTACTGGTCAACGCTGAAAGTCAAACAAAGTTTGACTTTCGGACTCGAAAAGCAATAAAATAAGGAAAAGAACGAAAGAATACTTACGAAGGGTCCCCGAATGCTAAACTTGATTCAAAAATCTCAGGTATGAAACAAATGTTTCAACTTAGAGTTTCTCAAATCAAGTTTCTAGTGATTTTAGCAATGGGGGGTATGGGGTATTTATAGGAATACCCGAACCGTTAAGATCGTTTCATGGAAAACGTGCCTTAATCCGATCCGTACATGTGTTGCAAAGTTATGGTGTTTAGGTGTTTAAATTCCATCCATACATGTGTTGCAAAGTTATGGTGTTTAGGTGTTTAAATTCCATCCATACACGTGTTGCAAAGTTATGGTGCCAAAATTCCATCCTTATCCGCTTACTAAGCAAGTTTAGAATGTGTGGTTGTGAATTAAACAACGGCTAATACATCGAATCTGGTCTCGAATGCGAAAAACGATCCAAATGACGTGACGAATGGATTTTTCTTATGGCGAACACTAAAATAAAATATTTTAGTGCTTACATAAATTTTTGGATGTCCGGATGTATTCAGAACGTAAGTTATGCGCGAAAATGCAAACTTGTGCACTTTTTGACACTTTTAGTCCCTGAATGACCCAAAAGTTTATTTTAGCACACCGAACCCCTCAAAGCCTATTTCTAAGCTATGTAAAGGATATTTATGGTATGTTTAACTTATGGTCATGTTCCGGAAGGTCTGTTACAGTTCAAATTGGCATACTTTCGCAGTTTGTCAACTTTAGTCCCTGTAAGCGATTTAACTTTGATTTCACCACACCAAACCTTCCAAAACTTATATCTAAGTTATGTAAAGGTTATTTAAGGTATGTTAAGCCTATTTCACTATTCCGGAGTGTTCGTTGCATTAAACTGGTTATATTTACGCATCAGTGCGTGTATAACCTTCCAGAAAGCGATTTAGAGCTTGAAATCGAACATGAGTTGATATGTGCAAAAGATACACATATTTATACAAGTCCAAAGTATGAAATACATTATCTCATTGGTTTGGCATTTGTTTGATGGTTGAAATGACACAGGTGTTACAATAGCTGCTGCAAGCTGTACAACCCAACTGCTTTGGCTTCAAAATCAGTTGCTGGATTTTGGTATCCCTGCCCTAAAGACACCTCTCATGTTGGACAGTCAGGCAACAGAAAATATCATCAAAAATCCAGTTTCCCATTCAACCACCAAGCACATTGATATTAGACATCACTTTGTGAGGGATTGCTATGAAAAAGGTTTGATTTCTCTGCACCTAGTTCCAACTAAAGATCAGCTGGCATATGTGCTAACCAAAGCATTAGACACATCCACCTTTGAAAGCTTGATCTCTAGGATTGGCATGCTGAATATGGAATAACAGGAAAAATGCTGTTTTTCTGTGAATAAAAGCATTAAAATGTTTTCAGAAAATCAAAAATCCATCCTTAAAAATAGCTAAAAATGAAATTTTTATTAAATCCTTAAAAGTCTGCCATAACCACTGTTTTGTTTCAAACATCTGTTCTGTTTAAAAGCTCTCCACTGCTGAAAGTCAACCTCTGTTCTTTCATTTCCTTGGTAATCACTGTTGTTCAAAATCAGTGTTTTATCCACTGATAGTTAAAGTCACCCACTTCTTTCATTCTAACCGTTTCAACCACTGATCTTGTTCCATCATTGGTTTCCATAAAGCAACTGTCTTCCATTATTCATCAGGGGTTGGCACGTGGACAGTACATAGCGGTCAGATCTTATGTAACCGCTGCCACATGTGCATTCACTTTTTCCCCTATAAAACCCTGATCAAAACCTCCAAACAGAGTTTTTACTGTCGAATCGAATTCAAAATTCCTTTCTCAAAGCAGTTATCATCCATTTCTCTCAAATCAGTCATCATTTGAGAAATCAACTCAAAAGGCCATCGAAATTCCATACAAAGCTCCTAACAATTATTTGGGTCTATTCACAAAACCCACTCAAACTGAAACCTTCAATTCCATCATTGACTCTCTTTCGTCTTCAAAGTACAAAACTTTGTTGACTGCTGATGCTCCGATTTACATAAAAACCCAGAGAGAATTTTGGAAGAATGCCACACTTGAATCTCAAGGAGAGACAATCATAGCCATCAATTCCTCAATAAAGGGTAAACAAGTTCAAATTACACCACAATCCATCTCAGAGGTATTCGAACTCGATGATCAGCAAGGTAAAACTTCTTTTCCTAAAATTGAGTATCAAACTGATTTTATTGAGAGGGGGTATGCTGCAGAAATGAAAAGGGACACCTTACAAAAAGGTAGCTTTCCTCCTGCGACAAGATTTTTATTCCATACTCTCTTGATGTGTGTTTCAAATAAAACAACTGCTTTTAACGAAATACCATTAAAGATCCAAAACATGAGTTATGCTATTTTACATAAAGAAAATTTTAACTATTCCCAGGAGATCTTTGATGACTTGGTAAAAAATGTTACTAGCAAATCATTCTTACTATTTCCAAGGTTCCTAAGCTTTTATTTTCAAAAGAAATTTAGAAAGGATGATGCTCATGTGATCACCCAAGGTAATCTTTTCAAATAAATAGCTCAACAACTGAAACTTTTACAAGATTATCAAAACTTTCTAAAACAAAAGCAGAGGCTCCTGAGCAGAATTTAGCAGCTACCACTGCTCCTCAGGCACCTGCTGCTGAGCCCACTGCTCTAGGTGATCACAGGAGCAAAACAACTGCTGTGAAACCCACACCTAAAACCACCAGAATGTGACAACTACCAAATTTGCATGCATCCGTACAATTAAATAATCTTGATTAGTGCTTAATGACTGTGCGGAATTATACTTAACTGCTTCCTGATTACTGCATCATACTTACATGTGCATCACATATTTCAGAATGTCATAGCATATTTACATACAAACCATATTGACATAAATGATGCACAAAGCACAGCTAGCACAGTTAGCGGATAACTCAGAAAAATGCTGACGAGGTTCAGTACATAGACAGACGTTGTTTTGAGACCCAGTATGAGCCAGAGACAAAGTACTACACTAGTATAGTGTGTAGGAAAGTGAGGATCACAAAACTGCTTCACTAAGTGATAGTTTAAGTGCCGGAAAGTGCCTAAAACTCACCCAAAGTGCTGAATTCAGCATTTTTCAGCAAAAATCAACTTTTTAACAAGCTAGTAACATACAAAAATATGACTAAATGGTCTTGAATGCCTTCCTAAGTGTCAGGAATTAAAAGTGTCACAAAAGGTAACATAAAGAACACTAAACAGTATAGTTTAGCACTTTAACGAACCGGTATCTAACCGAACAACCGGACACTACCCGAAACAACAAAATTATACTAGAAGCATTGTTTTAATGTTTCTGAGCTAGTTATGATCCTCGAACACCCTAACACACTATATAACACATAATATACATAACACCTAACTAAGACCTTTAGATTTCTAACTAAATCTCCTAACTTACCATCACCACACAACTAATACCCCCCTTCCATTCACGGTCATAAGACGGTGACCCCACCTAGATTTTATTTGATTTGCTTGATATCTTAATAAGATTTGTCTGTACTTTAAGAACATATTACACATTGGATTATAAAGTGTTGGAGGATTATAAGTAAAGCCATTAGTCCATAATTCTCATTTCCACACAAGATCACCAACACCATCTTCTTTCTTCTCCTACCCCCACCTCACGGCCACACAACACCACCACATCACCTCCATTTTCAACCATCTTCCATACATTCCAAGGTGATCTAGAGGTGTAAGGAGCTAAGTTAGGAAGCTTGGAGCTTTCCGAAGTTGAAGGACCTTCATCATTTGTTTTTATCCAATTCATTTATCCACTTAATCATCCCTAGCCTTGAGCTAGTAGTAAGATCTTATACTCTTCATTTTACATCTATATTGAGTGGTTAAAAGATGTTACATGATGAATAACTTGAAGAACACTAAAGAACATAATCATGAAACATGAACATAAGCTTGATATATGAAGTAATCTTGATGAACTATGTTGTTTAAGTATTGTTTTGCTTCTTGATGGTTAATTTTTGTGTTTATGATGTTAGACATCATAAGAAACCTACTAGATTGTGATTAAACACATGATCTAGTAAGTTAAGATAATGATTGTCACACCCCGACCGCGTAAAACAACAAAGCGCGGCGGAAAACGTCGGGGCGTGTTGCAACAGAATTATCGTTTCATGACCATGGATACAAAAAGTGTTTCGTTTTATTGATAATATTAAACATTAACATTGTTTTAACACATAACAGACAAGTTTTATATCGACTATCATTGTTTTATGTCACTAAGGCCTCGTCCAGATCCTATGTGACACATGCTTCCTAGATCGTCAATCAAGCAACAATACCTGAAACATATGTAAAAACAAAGTCAGCAAAGAAATGCTGGCGAGTACATAGGTTTTATAAGGGTATCGGAATCATGGCTTGTTTACTTATATTGCAATACCTCGAAAACCTTGTTTTTGAAAAGTGTATAATATTGCAACATGATTAACCATCTCCAAATCAAGACGGTTATAATTTATAAAATTTCGTTAGCCATGATTATTAACCCAAAAGCTTTTTGTTTAAGAAAACCATGTTGTAAAACATCTCGTATAAACTCGTTAATAAAACTCGTATATTATTTCAAAAACATCGTTGAGTGACATCGTTTCACTATCGTTTACCCAAGTGAACTAAATAATGCCACGGTATGTAATATTTTAGAAACACTTATATATAAGAATTACCAGCGGCGTATCCACCTTGTTTTCACCATATTACACCCGTCCCATTATCTAAACACTTATCCAAAAGCCAATCGTTTACCCAAGTCGTTTAACATCGTTTCCAAATCGTTCCCAAATCGTTTATCGTTTAACATCGTTTCCAAATCGTTCCCAAATCATTTACTCGTTTAAATCGTCCTCGTTTTAATTGTGAAAACTTATATATGGTCATCTTGTTAATAACATTCAAACCTTTGTGAATCGTTCATCGTTCAACTCGTTCTTGCATTAACAAACCTCCAAAGGGTAAGTTAACAATCATCAGATTCAGTCGTTACCCACAACACCCACACATAACCATGGGTATAGTGCAATAACGGGATTTGTCATATCCTATGGTACCATAACCTAATACTGGTCAGCTTTATCAATGCTAATGAATGTCGTTCGTTATGTAACTACAACCAACAAGTTCGTTCACATTATCGAAATCGTTAATAGTTTAGTATAAATCGTTCTATTCGTTTTTGAATTCATCGTTTAAACCTTGAAAACATTTTGTACATATAAATCACCCTAAAACAATTGAAAACAGTAAAATAGGGGAACTATGTACTCACATGTAGTGCAAGGTATCCTCAATCAATAGTACTTCGACAAACTCGAGTAAACCAGAGAAATCACGTAGCACCTAGTAATCGAACCACTAGTCAAACAATAGACGCCTAAATCGGAAGATCGGACAGAATGAGGTCTTGCAAACCAAATGAGTGTTGGAACTCATGTGCTATGGTTTAACAAAGCCTACATTCTAAATGAAACCTAACCTAAGTGCTTTCGACCCATCACGACCCATTAAGGTAGCTTATGCTACTTTAACGCGTCGTTCGCGTGAAACGCGTTCGGAACGTCTAACTAGTCCTATGACAAGTATTATATGCCTATACAAGTTTAATCATGATGTATAATCAGTTATGTGACAAAAGTTTAGGTTACATAAGCTTAATTACCATTTATGCATGAAAGGGCATTTTGGTCATTTACCTAAGGCATATAAACAACTTATCATACAACTATCTAAACTACGTGACCATAAGGTATAACCTCGGAAGGTTATTCCCTATGCTACTATGGTCACCTAATGTGTTTGGTCGGATCCTAATGATCGACCAAACGGGTCGGGTTCAAAAGTATAAGCGATTGTTTAGATCGCTTACCTTTACGACCCTAGAAAAGCACAAAACTAAAAGTGACGAGCTAAGCATGTTAAAACATGCTTAACTAAGTTAGAAAACAGGTTTGGTATCAAAACAAACGGTTTTGATACCCACAAGTAGTTTGGTTACAAAATACGCGTAAATGTGCATTTTGGCCGAAACTTCGACTCGTCACTGAGCCTAGATAACATGGTAATCAGTAGGTATAGTCACTAGGGGCTATAACCATCGTGATTACACTCACGTTATGAAGTTCAAATGAACTTCACATTGACCATAAACTGGTCAATGCAGAAAATCAAACGCAGTTTGACTTTAGCGCTAAAACGAATGAAAAGAATGAAATAACACTTACAAAGGGTCCCCGCAAGATTTGATTCGAAATAATCTTAGGTAGGAAGTGAGTAATCACAACCACTTAGAAAAAAACTCAGATCAAATGTGGGTTTGCAAAGAGTGGGGGTTGGGTATTTATAGTTTTCGGAGAGCCGTTAAGATCGTTTATCGAAAATCGTGCTTCAATCTCATCCCTACACTTGTTGCAATTCCATGGTACACCAAAATGGCCCCCCATTATCAGGAAGAGGCAAGTGCAATTGGGTTTTGTGAGTGCAACAGCTGGAAACAGGCTGGAAAGAAGCTTATGATCAACTGGGACATGCTTACGGACCGTAAGACCCAGAACCATATGGTCCGTAAGGACCCTGCTGACCAGCAAGTTTCAGTTTTGGCAGTTTTGGTCCCTGTGCGCGTATGGTCGTGTTTTGGCACTTCTAACACCCGTCAAGCCCATTTTTAAGCTTCACAAGGATGTTAAAGCAAAGGGAACATGAAACATGCTCAAAATTATCTCGGATGTCGGTTCGTTTGGCCGTACGAATGCGTTGTTCGGTTAATTACGACGGAAGTCGTAACGAACGCAAAAACGATCCAAATTAAGCGACGAATGGAATTTTCTCATGCCAAACACTAAAATAAAATATTTTAATGCTTACATAAATTTTTGGAGGTCCGGACATATTCAGAACGTAAGATATGCGCGAAAATGCAAACTTGTGCACTTTTTGACGCTTTTAGTCCCTGAATGAGCATAAAGTTTATTTTATCACACCGAACCCCTCAAAGCCTATTTCTAAGCTATGTAAAGGTTATTTAGGGTATGTTTAACTTATGATCAAGTTCTGGAATGTTCGTTACTATACAAATCGGTGTAGTTTCACAGTTTGACACAAATAGTCCATGCGATCGAACAAAGTTGATTTCAACACACCAAACCATTCAAAACTTATTTATAAGTTATGTGGAGGTTATTTAACATATGTTAAGCCTATGTCACTATTCCGGAGTGTTTTTCGCGTTATAATGACTCCGTTTACGCACCAGTTTGCGTATAACCTTCCAGAACGCGATTTAAAGCTTGCAATCGTAATCGAATCGAATTGAAAAGTCACCAAACACAAATACACACATAGAAACACCAAAACACATATAATAACACCAAAGCACATTGTTTTATTAATAATCATCATTGTTTTACATCGTACATCGGTTACAGAACACAGTTGTCACAGTCTCCCCTACTTCAGGAAATTTCGTCCCGAAATTTTAACTAGAGGAAGTTTGTGAAAACAAGTGAGGATATTTCGTCTTCATCTGGTCCTCACGTTCCCAAGTAAACTCTAGGCCACGTTTGGATTCCCAGCGAACTTTGACCAAATGAATCCGTTTGTTCTTCACCTGTTTATATGTACGTTCCACTATCTCCACAGTTTTCTCGACAAAGTGCATTGTTTCATCGATTTGAATCTCGTCGAGAGGAATGTGTAGATCAGCGTCAGCTAAACACTTTCGTAGATTGGACACGTGAAAAGTCGGATGAATATTTCCAAGCTCTGGAGGTAGCTCTAGTCGATAGGCAACCTTTCCAATTCTTTCCACAATCTTAAATGGTCCCACATATCGAGGTGCAAGTTTTCCTTTCTTTCCAAATCTCACGACTCCCTTCCAAGGTGAAACCTTGAGTAGGACACGATCTCCGACTTGAAATTCTAAGGGCTTGCGTCCCAAATCCGCATATCTCTTTTGACGGTTTCTAGCTGTCACAAGATTATCGCGGGTTTTCTTGATTTTGTCTGTTGTTACCAGAACGAGCTCAGGTCCAGTAAGCTGAGCTTCACCGGTCTCGTTCCAACAGACAGGTGAACGACATTTTCGACCGTAGAGAGCTTCGAATGGTGCCATATTGATGCTAGTGTGATAACTATTGTTGTAAGAGAACTCGATCAGCGGTAGATGAGAATTCCAATTTCCACCAAAGTCTATCACACATGCTCTAAGCATATCCTCCAAAGTTTGAATCGTTCTCTCAGATTGGCCATCTGTTTGGGGATGATAAGCAGTGCTTAGATTCAGTTGGGTTCCCAAAGCAGATTGCATGGCCTTCCAAAAATGAGATGAAAATCGAGCATCACGATCAGAGATGATATCTAAAGGAACACCATGTCGTGATACAATCTCGTCTACATAGATCTTGGCAAGCTTTTCAGCAGAGAAATCCTCACGGATTGGTAAGAAGTGAGCAGATTTCGTTAAGCGATCGACAACAACCCAAATAGTATCATGACCTTTAAACGTACGCGGTAACTTAGTGATAAGATCCATTGCAATGTTCTCCCACTTCCAAACCGGTATCTCTGGTTGTACAAGCAAACCAGATGGTCGTTGATGTTCAGCCTTGAATTTGAGACAAGTTAAGCATTTCGACACATACAAGGCAACATCTTTCTTCATACCAGGCCACCAGACCTTAGTACGAAGATCCTTGTACATTTTATCAGCACCAGGATGGACAGAATATCGAGACTTATATGATTCTTCCATCACTAAAGTGCGAAGATCGCCTTGTTTCGGAATCCACAATCGATCCATAAAATAGAGCAAACCATCGTCTTTCGCTTCGAGCATAAGCTCAAGTTGACGTGTTAATTCCATACCCATCAAATTTTGTGAAAAACAAAATTGTTGAGCTTGAAGGACACGACATTGAAGATCAGATAGAGTTCGAACAGAATGAAGCTTGACTCGTTCTTTTCGACTAAGCGCATCGGCTGCAACATTCGCCTTACCAGGGTGGTAGCAAATCTCGCAGTCATAATCGTTTAGGAGTTCAACCCAACGTCGTTGCCTCATGTTCAACTCTTTCTGATTAAGAATATGCTTAAGACTTTTGTGGTCTGTGAAAACCACACACTTCGTTCCATGGAGGTAGTGTCTCCAGATTTTAAGCGCGAAAACCACAACTCCTAATTCAAGATCATGAGTCGTGTAGTTCTTCTCGTGAATTTTCAGCTGTCTAGATGCATATGCAATAACCTTACCTCGTTGCATAAGGACGCAACCAAGGCCTAAGTGTCACACCCCGACCGCGTAGAACAACAAATCGCGGCGGAAACATCGGGGCGTGTTGCAACAGAATTAATGTTTCACAACCATGGAAAATTAAAGTTTCGTTTTATTGATTAAAAGTGTTACAATGTCTTAACAAACAAAAAAATACAACATAATTAACTAGTCTTGCATCTTTTATTGTCACTAAAGCCCAAGTCTGTCTATGTGTATCTTGATCATCTTATGCAACAGCTCCTGAAAAACACATGTGAAAATATGGTACGTCAGCATAAAAATGCCGGTGAGATACATAGGTTTTGTGAAAATAGGTGTCATGACTTATGTTTGAGAAAATGTTTAGTCATGAACCTTGTTATTTGCTTTGTTTTGTAAATCATTTGAAAAACAATGAGTTCAGATGATATGTATAAATAAGTGAATAATGTATAGTTAAATGAATAACCAAGTTAAATGAGTTTGTATAAGATAAGTTGTTTGTAAAGCAATGTCTTGTGAAAAGTATGTTAGTTGTATAAAATGTTATATGTATCAAACTGAAATGATTCAAATAACGCTACAATATGTAATACCATACAAACATTTATATATAGGAAGTACCAGCGGCGTATCCACCATGCTTGTATCATATTACACACGCATCGTTACTTTATCACATAATCAAACCAAACCAAACAATGTAAGATGTCTATGTTTAAACCAATAGTCAAAAGTCCTTGTATAAACCATGTCAAATGTTGATAGTCCAAAAGTAGTTAAGTAATGTATAACCAAAATGATATGTATGGCTAGTGAAAGGTATCAACTAAACCATATGCACAAGAACATAGTATCGAAGTAAAACTCGGTTTAAATCAATGTTATGTTTTGTGTAAATGCATGATCAATGTAAATCATGTAATATGTAACCAAAATGATATGTATGGTAAGTAAAATTTAGACTACTTAAACCATAAGTAAAAATGTACAAAACAAAGTATTGAAGTAAAGCTGGTTTAAATCAAAGTTATGTTTTGTAAGACATATGCATGCTATACTGAATATGAACACTTATGCAGTATGTTAAACGCAAACATTCAAGCCTTGAGACAGTCGGATAACCCTTTCAGTCAAGGTTATCAAAAGAATTGTATTCGGATTCAGTCATTCCTTACATCCAAACAAACCCGGGATGTCAGGAATGGGATTTGTCAAGTCCTATGGTACCACTACTTACTCCCGAGCGGCGTAGCAAATGTTAATGAATGTTATATAGACCCGTTAAACAAACCAAATGTCATACCAAAATGTAAGCATGTTTTATGAAGATAATGTACCTAGTATGCTAGAGTAAACATACAAGGTAGAGCTGTAAAACAATGTGTCCATATGCTGAGTAAACATATGCAACAGAAATGCAATGTAAAACAATGTGTCCATATGCTGAGTAAACATATGCAACAGAAATGCAATGTAAAACAATGTGTCCATATGCTGAGTAAACATATGCAACAGAAATGCAATGTAAAACAATGTGTCCATATGCTGAGTAAACATATGCAACAGAAATGTACTAAGTATGCTAAGTTAACATACAAAGTAGAAAAGTCATGTAAATCAATGTACTAATAGTGTACTAATGAACATAACCAGTATATGATGTGAAAACAGGAAAACATGAAAGTAACAAGTAGGCACATGTGTTTCACCCCAAAACAGTTTGGAAAACAGTAAAAGAGGGGTCTATGTACTCACTTGAGAATGCTCAGTAGTCCTTGAGTAACAACCAAACAATGCTAGAGATCACGGAAATCAAACGGCACCTAATATAGGTAACTATGTTAATTAACCGGACCTAAATCGGAAGATTGGGTAGCATTAGGGTTTGTAAACCAAATGAGTGTAGGAACTCATATGATATGGTTTAACAAAGCCTACATACTAAAAGAAACTTAACCTAAGTCTTATCGACCCATTACGACCCGTTTAGGAAGCTTATGCTACTTTAACGCGTCGTTCGCGTAAAACGCGTTCGGAACGCCTAACTAGCCCTATGACAAGTGTTATATGCCTAAACATGTTACATAATCAGTTATGTGGCAAAAGTTTAGGTTACATATGCTAAATTACCAATTATGCATGAAAAGGGTATTCTGGTAATTTACCTAAGGCATATAAACTACCTATCATACAACTACTTAAACGATGTGACCATAGGGTATAACCTCGGAAGGTTATTCCCTACCTACTATGGTCACCTAGTGTATTTGGTCGGATCCTAATGATCGACCAAATGGGTCGAGTTCGAAGGTATAGGCGATTTATTAGATCGCCTACCCTACGACCCTAGACAACGTGGTAATCAGTGGGCATAGTCCCAAGGGACTATGACCGACGTGATTACACTCACGTTGCGAAGTTCAAACGAACTTCGCATTGACCATTACTGGTCAACGCTGAAAGTCAAACAAAGTTTGACTTTCTGACTCGAAAAGCAGTAAAATAAGGAAAAGAACGAAAGAATACTAACCCAGGGTCCCCGAATGCTAATCCCGACTCAAGAACTCAGGTATGAAACAATGGTTTCAACTTAGAGCTCTCAAAATCAGAATTCTAGTGAGAAATGCAATGGGGGTGTTGGGTTATTTATAGTTTTCGGTCCACCGTTGAGATCGTTTCTTGGAAAAGGGGAAACGATCAAGGCCGTACACTTGTCCAAATGTTATGGTGGCTAAATCTTGATCTTATCTTGCTGATTAGGCGAATTAGAACATGTGGTTGTGGATCAAACATGTGCAAACAGCTGTTCTGAACATTGAATCTGGTCTGCAGACAGGCTAGCGCACCGCTACGCTTAAAGTGTAGCGCACCGCTAGGCACTATTTCGGCAGAATTACACTTTTGGTCCCTGAACTGTATTTAGGCCATTTTCGACACGTTTAAGGCCCGTTAACCCCATTTCAAAGCTCTAAAATGAAGTTAAAGTATAGGGAACTTAAAACATGCTCAAAAATATCTCGGATGTCGGTTCGTTTGGCCGTACGAACGCGATGTTCGGTTAATTACGACGGAATGCGCATAAGCGCGAAAAACGAACCAAATGACGCGACGAATGGATTTTTCTTAAGGCGAACACTAAAATATAATGTAGTCATGCTTACATAAATTTTTGGATGTCCGGATGTATTCAGAACGTAAGTTATGCGCGAAAATGCAAACTTGTGCACTTTTTGACACTTTTAGTCCCTGAATGACACAAAAGTTTATTTTAGCATACCGAACACCTCAAAGCCTATTTATAAGCTATGTGAAGGATATTTATGGTATGTTTAACTTATGGTCATGCTCCGGAAGGTCTGTTACAGTTCAAATTGCCATACTTTCGCAGTTTGTCAACTTTAGTCCCTGTAAGCGATTTAACTTGATTTTGCCATACCAATGCCTTCAAAACTTATTTCTAAGTTATGTAAAGGTTATTTAAGGTATGTTAAGCCAATGTCACTATTCCGGAGTGTTTGTTGCATTAAACTGGTTATATTTACGCATCGGTGCGCGTATAACCTTCCAGAAAGCGATTTAGAGTTTGAAATTGAACAAGAATTGATATGTGCAAATGATACACATATTTTTACAAATCCCAAGTATGAAATATAATATTTCATTGGTTTGGTACTTGTTTGATGGCCGTGAAGGCACAGGTGTTACAGTCTCCCCTACTTCAGGAAATTTCGTCCCGAAATTTATTTAGAGGAAACTTGTAAGAGTTTAAAACATGAAGTTGAAAAGATCGAACAACATTGGCTAGGTTTCTGAACTTCTAGTAACTTTAATAATCATCATGATTGCAACGTAAGAGGGATACTTATATACAAGTATATGAAGCGTCATCGGTGCGTCCACCGTACCTCTATTACATCGTCCTCATTTTGTTATTGTTGTCACTATTGGCTCTTACACATAATAAACCTTACTGGGTTTCTATGCACTAAATTTCATAATTATGTAGGCCTCCATAATTAGACAATTCCTTGCACAGTTCACACAGTCTATTTTATAATGTGTAGGGTAAAACCAAATGAACAATCCTGTGATGAGTGTGACTAGACCGCCATAGAGTCCCGTAGACTAAATCAATAAATGATCTAAATAGACTATCAAGGAGTCTGTCCAGCTACATCACTAGATGTCATTCTTTAACCAAATTGTGAATCAATCCTTTAGACTAGACCACTAAAAAGGGTCTGGAGTGGTACTATATAATCCAAGGGTCTTAACTATTACATAGAAGCCCATTAAGGATTGAAGGTAGTACCTTTTGAATATCCTGCTACGAATCTCTCATATGAAGATATGAAAGATCCTGCGAGGATTTGGATAACGAATATCCAGAGTATACCAAAAACACAAAAATGTATAAATGAAAAACACCAAATATGTAAACACATAATCACATAACCACAAAATTGTTTAACTAGAAGTTTGTTCTGCTAACAGAGTACATGTATTTAAAGCACACTAGGAATCCATCTCGTGGATTTCATTTGGCACTTTAAACATTATCGAGAATCTAACTATAAAGATAGAAAGATTCAAAAAAGAAAATTCGATTTCGATTACGAGAACTCGAAATGTTCGAATTAAGGTACATAAAGAATCCAATTAAGGACTCTGATTTGAATGATGATCATCCACAAGGATCTAAATGTGAAGATAAAAAGATCCCATATGAATTTTTTTGAAGTTGAATATGTTTTGAAACCTTGCACTGGATGTGCTTAGGTCAAAACATGAAGTAAAATGCTTATGAAGTTAAGATGCTAGATATGTCAAGGCGACATATGAAGCAGAATTTGAAGGTTAAGTAAATGTGTGAGGAAAAATATAATTGGAAGACTATGCATGGGAAAAAAAAAATGTTTTTGAAACCTTATATATAATATTTTGAAATCATAAAGTAGGTGTATTAGGTAGATATATTTACAAAAATATTTTAAAATCATGCGAGATGAATTTTGAAATTATGTATAAGGTTTTTTTTTTTGAAAGACATGAATGATGCTTTTCGAAATCATGCACTTGATCAGAAAATGTATTGTGTTAATATTGTCTTCAGACTATATGAAATATTTTGAAATTTGAAAGGTTGGTTTTGATAACATGGCCAATGTTTTTGAAATAACATAGACAATGCATCTAGAAAAATTGTTTTCAAACTATATGAAATGTTTTGAGATCATGAAGATTGTTTTGAAATACTTGTACTGTGTATGTTGAAAAATCAAAATGTAATGGGTATGTGATTTAGAAATACCCTTAGTTATTTAACCAAGGATTCAAAGGTACAGATGTGCAAAAAGCATGATTACTCATAGTTTCACTATATTTCATGTACTTCGTTTCTTAGAATGAAACGAGTACTTAGAATGTTCGAGGGAAACATGAGCGATCATTTGAAAGAGAGAAATCACAAAAGTAGTTTGTAAGGTACATAGTTCCTTGATGTAGGTATCATAGGAAAAGTCATACACACATGTAATTATACTTGTATACCAGAATTTGTGAACAACGATTTATTTATAAACAAAACAAATTGTTTCACATTACAAGGAAACAAAAGAACAAAAGCATAAGACAGTAACATCCTTTGTTCAGCCGAATGCTCATCCAAGGGTTGGATTTGCATTAGCAAGCTTTGGGCAGTTGTTCCTGAAATGGCTCATATCGCCACAGTTGTAGCAAGTACCACGTGGGAAGCGAGCTTGAGTAGGGTTGACTTGGGGTTGGGTAGCAGCAAGGTTTGTAGCAGCTTTGTGTTGGGCAACAAAGCGGCATGTGTTAATCAAATGTCCCCACCGTCCACAGTAGGTACATTGGGAGCAGGGTATGAGGTTTAAATGATGACGGTTGCATCGCTTGCACCATGGGGCAGTTCCCAAGTACGGCTTCCTAGCTGGTGGCATCGCTACCTGGCTAGGTCCCGCTTGATTAGATGTAACCTCTGCGAGTTTTCTTGAAGCCTTACGCTTCCTTGATTTTGGTGCTGGCTTGACTTCTGCTTCCTTTGGTGGTTCTTGAGTGGCTTCATTGTCGAGACGAGAGGCTTCATTGTTAAGACGAGCCATGGCAATACCTAGATCCACAGACTTCAGTATCACCTCGCCTATTTGCTGGGCAAATTTGGCTGTTTGCTCGGACATTTGACTAGTGCTGAGAGGAATAGACATTCTAAAAGAAAATGAAAGACAGAGGAAGAAGCAAGTGAAAGGTTATTGGGTAATCAACACAGAATGGTAACGCATGAAAATTGCGATCATTTGTTTGTTACCTAAGGCAAACGAATGAGACGGTGACTAATCAAGGTAAACAGGTATTATTAATGTATCACTGAAGACATGCTCGCCTATAAGTGAACACTCATCCCAAGAATTCCCAGGTAAGCACAACTGGTCTCGCGTCTGATGAGATGTATACGAAGTGCTTGCCTAGACAGAAAACCCAGAATACAGGCATTCACCCTTCCAGTTTGCACGTGTTCACATTATTTAAAACCCAAAACCTTGACGAGATTTTGAAAATTCAAAGGGGTTCAAAACCATATAATAGAGAGTTCAAAACCTTACAATAGAGGATTCAAAACCTAGTAATCAATCATCCTAGAACAGATGATTAGTTTTCAAAGCGGTTTTGAATTTTATGTTCTTGTTGTGGTCGTCGCCTAAGGATAGGTGACGGTATTGTTTTATGACTAAACGCAAGTAAACTCGCGTTAGGGTCCTAAGAAGGTTATAGACTAGGTCAAAGCATTACTAATAACCTAATTCCCTATAACCATTGGCTCTGATACCATCTTTTCTGTCACACCCCGACCGCGTAGAACAACAAATCGCGGCGGAAACATCGGGGCGTGTTGCAACAGAATTAATGTTTCACAACCATGGAAAATTAAAGTTTCGTTTTATTGATTAAAAGTGTTACAATGTCTTAACAAACAAAAAAATACAACATAATTAACTAGTCTTGCATCTTTTATTGTCACTAAAGCCCAAGTCTGTCTATGTGTATCTTGATCATCTTATGCAACAGCTCCTGAAAAACACATGTGAAAATATGGTACGTCAGCATAAAAATGCCGGTGAGATACATAGGTTTTGTGAAAATAGGTGTCATGACTTATGTTTGAGAAAATGTTTAGTCATGAACCTTGTTATTTGCTTTGTTTTGTAAATCATTTGAAAAACAATGAGTTCAGATGATATGTATAAATAAGTGAATAATGTATAGTTAAATGAATAACCAAGTTAAATGAGTTTGTATAAGATAAGTTGTTTGTAAAGCAATGTCTTGTGAAAAGTATGTTAGTTGTATAAAATGTTATATGTATCAAACTGAAATGATTCAAATAACGCTACAATATGTAATACCATACAAACATTTATATATAGGAAGTACCAGCGGCGTATCCACCATGCTTGTATCATATTACACACGCATCGTTACTTTATCACATAATCAAACCAAACCAAACAATGTAAGATGTCTATGTTTAAACCAATAGTCAAAAGTCCTTGTATAAACCATGTCAAATGTTGATAGTCCAAAAGTAGTTAAGTAATGTATAACCAAAATGATATGTATGGCTAGTGAAAGGTATCAACTAAACCATATGCACAAGAACATAGTATCGAAGTAAAACTCGGTTTAAATCAATGTTATGTTTTGTGTAAATGCATGATCAATGTAAATCATGTAATATGTAACCAAAATGATATGTATGGTAAGTAAAATTTAGACTACTTAAACCATAAGTAAAAATGTACAAAACAAAGTATTGAAGTAAAGCTGGTTTAAATCAAAGTTATGTTTTGTAAGACATATGCATGCTATACTGAATATGAACACTTATGCAGTATGTTAAACGCAAACATTCAAGCCTTGAGACAGTCGGATAACCCTTTCAGTCAAGGTTATCAAAAGAATTGTATTCGGATTCAGTCATTCCTTACATCCAAACAAACCCGGGATGTCAGGAATGGGATTTGTCAAGTCCTATGGTACCACTACTTACTCCCGAGCGGCGTAGCAAATGTTAATGAATGTTATATAGACCCGTTAAACAAACCAAATGTCATACCAAAATGTAAGCATGTTTTATGAAGATAATGTACCTAGTATGCTAGAGTAAACATACAAGGTAGAGCTGTAAAACAATGTGTCCATATGCTGAGTAAACATATGCAACAGAAATGCAATGTAAAACAATGTGTCCATATGCTGAGTAAACATATGCAACAGAAATGCAATGTAAAACAATGTGTCCATATGCTGAGTAAACATATGCAACAGAAATGCAATGTAAAACAATGTGTCCATATGCTGAGTAAACATATGCAACAGAAATGTACTAAGTATGCTAAGTTAACATACAAAGTAGAAAAGTCATGTAAATCAATGTACTAATAGTGTACTAATGAACATAACCAGTATATGATGTGAAAACAGGAAAACATGAAAGTAACAAGTAGGCACATGTGTTTCACCCCAAAACAGTTTGGAAAACAGTAAAAGAGGGGTCTATGTACTCACTTGAGAATGCTCAGTAGTCCTTGAGTAACAACCAAACAATGCTAGAGATCACGGAAATCAAACGGCACCTAATATAGGTAACTATGTTAATTAACCGGACCTAAATCGGAAGATTGGGTAGCATTAGGGTTTGTAAACCAAATGAGTGTAGGAACTCATATGATATGGTTTAACAAAGCCTACATACTAAAAGAAACTTAACCTAAGTCTTATCGACCCATTACGACCCGTTTAGGAAGCTTATGCTACTTTAACGCGTCGTTCGCGTAAAACGCGTTCGGAACGCCTAACTAGCCCTATGACAAGTGTTATATGCCTAAACATGTTACATAATCAGTTATGTGGCAAAAGTTTAGGTTACATATGCTAAATTACCAATTATGCATGAAAAGGGTATTCTGGTAATTTACCTAAGGCATATAAACTACCTATCATACAACTACTTAAACGATGTGACCATAGGGTATAACCTCGGAAGGTTATTCCCTACCTACTATGGTCACCTAGTGTATTTGGTCGGATCCTAATGATCGACCAAATGGGTCGAGTTCGAAGGTATAGGCGATTTATTAGATCGCCTACCCTACGACCCTAGACAACGTGGTAATCAGTGGGCATAGTCCCAAGGGACTATGACCGACGTGATTACACTCACGTTGCGAAGTTCAAACGAACTTCGCATTGACCATTACTGGTCAACGCTGAAAGTCAAACAAAGTTTGACTTTCTGACTCGAAAAGCAGTAAAATAAGGAAAAGAACGAAAGAATACTAACCCAGGGTCCCCGAATGCTAATCCCGACTCAAGAACTCAGGTATGAAACAATGGTTTCAACTTAGAGCTCTCAAAATCAGAATTCTAGTGAGAAATGCAATGGGGGTGTTGGGTTATTTATAGTTTTCGGTCCACCGTTGAGATCGTTTCTTGGAAAAGGGGAAACGATCAAGGCCGTACACTTGTCCAAATGTTATGGTGGCTAAATCTTGATCTTATCTTGCTGATTAGGCGAATTAGAACATGTGGTTGTGGATCAAACATGTGCAAACAGCTGTTCTGAACATTGAATCTGGTCTGCAGACAGGCTAGCGCACCGCTACGCTTAAAGTGTAGCGCACCGCTAGGCACTATTTCGGCAGAATTACACTTTTGGTCCCTGAACTGTATTTAGGCCATTTTCGACACGTTTAAGGCCCGTTAACCCCATTTCAAAGCTCTAAAATGAAGTTAAAGTATAGGGAACTTAAAACATGCTCAAAAATATCTCGGATGTCGGTTCGTTTGGCCGTACGAACGCGATGTTCGGTTAATTACGACGGAATGCGCATAAGCGCGAAAAACGAACCAAATGACGCGACGAATGGATTTTTCTTAAGGCGAACACTAAAATATAATGTAGTCATGCTTACATAAATTTTTGGATGTCCGGATGTATTCAGAACGTAAGTTATGCGCGAAAATGCAAACTTGTGCACTTTTTGACACTTTTAGTCCCTGAATGACACAAAAGTTTATTTTAGCATACCGAACACCTCAAAGCCTATTTATAAGCTATGTGAAGGATATTTATGGTATGTTTAACTTATGGTCATGCTTCGGAAGGTCTGTTACAGTTCAAATTGGCATACTTTCGCAGTTTGTCAACTTTAGTCCCTATAAGCGATTTAACTTGATTTTGCCATACCAATGCCTTCAAAACTTATTTCTAAGTTATGTAAAGGTTATTTAAGGTATGTTAAGCCAATGTCACTATTCCGGAGTGTTTGTTGCATTAAACTGGTTATATTTACGCATCGGTGCGCGTATAACCTTCCAGAAAGCGATTTAGAGTTTGAAATTGAACAAGAATTGATATGTGCAAATGATACACATATTTTTACAAATCCCAAGTATGAAATATAATATTTCATTGGTTTGGTACTTGTTTGATGGCCGTGAAGGCACAGGTGTTACACTAAGTTGGACGCATCGCAATAGACAACTAAATCATCGCTTCCCTCGGGCAGAGATAGAACAGGAGCATGACATAACCTCTGCTTCAGCGTTTGGAACGCTTCTTCTTGCTTGGGTCCCCACTCAAAAGGCTTATTCTTCTGAGTCAAAGCGATGAGTGGAACCGCAATCTTCAAGAAATTTGAAATGAAACGAAGATAATAACCAGCAAGACCAAGGAAATATCGAATCTCTGTAGGCGTCGTCGGTGTACTCCAGTCCTTAATAGCAGCAATCTTGGATGGATCCACATGAATACCCTGCTCATTGACTATATGACCCAAGAATTGAACTTCTTTAAGCCAGAATTCACACTTGGAGAATTTAGCAAAAAGTTGTTCCTTCTTCAGGAGTTCCAATGTTAAGCGAAGGTGTTGTTCGTGCTCGGCTCGAGACTTTGAATAAATCAAGATGTCATCAATAGAAAACAATGACGAACTGATCCAAATAAGGCTTGCAGACCCTATTCATTAAGTCCATAAAGATAGCTGAAGCATTCGTCAAACCAAAAGGCATGACAGTAAACTCGTAATGCCCATATCTTGTGCGAAAAGCAGTTTTGGGAATATCTTCTTCGAGAACACGAAGTTGATGATACCCAGAACGTAGGTCGATCTTGGAAAAGCATGAAGCACCCTGCAGCTGGTCGAAGAGATCATCAATTCGAGGTAGGGGATATCGATTCTTGATGGTGAGCTTATTAAGCTCACGATAATCGATACACATTCGAAAAGATCCGTCTATCTTTTTCACGAAGAGGACAGGAGCTCCCCAAGGTGAAAAGCTCGGTCGGATGAATCCTTTATCAGATAACTCTTGAAGCTGTTTCGATAACTCTTGCATCTCCGACGGTGCAAGTGTCACACCCTGGCTTTGCGGAAGCGTGGTTAATTGTGGTGTGACTTCTTAATACCATAGCTTAATCATACCAAAGCTATATGAGTTAAAAACATGCAAGATCATCCATTAAGTTTTGAAAACCAAATACAGTACCATTGTTTTAACCAATAACCATAACCTTGTTCAACAGACATTACAACTTTAAACATAACATAAACATGGTTTAAGGATTGTGTCTTGTCCAGGAAAGAGACACATCCCCTAAACCCCGGATGACCTCGGAAACTAGTGCAGCGGAAAACATGCCATACCGTGCCAGATCTCGTTAATTTCCTGAAATACATGTAAGTTGAAAAATCAACAATAATGTTGAGCGAGTCCATGTGTAAGTGAGTATGTAAAACACTTGTGAGTATAAAAATAGTTGTGGTATGTAGCAGTGTAAGAGGACTTGTGATCACCAATGGTTTACAAGGCCACTGACATATGTGAAGTGCAAATAGGGAGACTCAAACCTAGCAGATTTCGCCACGGCAAAGTATGTGGACAAAGTCACCCCACGGTCCATTTCTAGTTTGGCCGGGGGCTGGGCTCGCTACACCCAGATAGATCTACCGCTCCTGTCCCTCGGTCCCTCCATGAGGACTAATGGCCCCATGTTGTTCCTATCCACTCACATGATCGTATAACACCTCCTTACGTTAAACATACCGTTGTAAAGTACTCGTAAATCATAGTAACATGTATTTCACCCCCGCAGTTGAGTAAACTGAAAACAGTTAGAGAAAAGGGGGACATGAACTCACAGTGAATGCGCGTCTCTACCAAGTGTCTCCAATACAGTAAGCTGTGCAACGACCTACAAGTGCTAATTCTATTAGACGGACGGCCGTGCTTTAGCTTTATAGTTTAAGTCTTTGGGAAATAGTTAGACAACTATTTCGTGTTTATGTTCAGTATACACTTGGTAGTTAAACTTCTTCCCAAGGATGGGGGATACAATACATGTGCGTAAGTTACGTTTTATTAGTCGTGTGGTAATGTAATTACCGGTGTAACTTATATGTTTGTGGAAGCGTTCGTAAAGTTTTGGAATCATTAACGCTTGTAAATATTATTTTCACTCTAAAATAATATTTATGTATTTCACAAAATAATCATAAACAGTGTTGTGACAAATATATTTATCACGTTAATCTTTGTGAAAACCCCACCTCCGAATATTTAGTAAAATATAGTGCCGGCGAAATTTATGTTTTGAAAATATGTCCAAAAATAGTTCTAACACTTGTTGTGTAAATAATTCTAAGTGTTAGGTTTTTGGAAAATTTCGCCAGAGTTTCCTCTGTAACTGGAGGTGGCCACGCTTTCAAGCGTATCATTTTCTTTTAACAAATCAATTCAACAACTTCTTTATTCAATCAAACAATTTCCGACACATCAAACTAGTCGACAAGTATGTAGATCTTCATATAAAGTAACTTTGACCTCGTAAAAACCCCGTGTTTAGAGAAATCCGTCTTTACAACTTCTAGTCATTTTTCCCAAAAATAGTTATTTGTCGGATCTTTCCGTTTCACAAGTGTTTACACACTTGTGGTTTATAAAAATATCACATTTGTTAGTGTAAGATCCTTTCTTTAAAATACATGGTTTCTTTAATGTGTGGTTCTTCAAAAATACCACTTGCGGATACGTAGATCCGCTAGTTTTAAACACCATTGTACCGGTTAAGTCACTTTTACACAAGTAACATATTTCTACACAAGTTCATGTATCTTGTGTGGTAGAGTTTCACTTTTTAACCCTCGTGTTAAACAAAAACGAGCTTATGTGAAGATCCATGATCTTACAAAGTCGGGTTAAACGGTGTTCCGAGCTACCACATCATAGATCGGGTCTCAAAAACCACATATATCAAGTCCTACGACTTTTACACAAGTTATATGTCTTTAACCACCATTTTAAGTATTTTTAGTAGACTTTTGATCATCATCTTTCATTTTAACGAGATTCAACCGACACAATTTATTTTAACCACTTTAGATATGCTTAAATATGAGAATATACCTCTAGCTCGGGGCTAGGGAAGAATCTTGACGAAAAAGAGGTGGATAAAAGCTAACAGTAGAGGTCCTTCGCGTTCCGAGTGCACAAGAGCTCCTAATACGTGACCCGTGAAGCTTGAATGATGATGGAATGATGAGAACTAGAGCCGAAAGTATGATGGTGGTGTGTGGTGAGTTCGGCCGAACCCTCAAGGGTGAGGAAGAGAGTAATTTAGTTGAGTTGTGAAGTGAAAGATTATTGTGTGGTAACCCCTAGTACTTATAGGAAGACTAGATGGTGTTAACCTTTGGATATTGTGTCACCTTATACTAAACACAATCTTAATAAAATAATTAACTTGTACTTGTGTGTCCCCTTGGTTTAGGGCCGGTTAGGGTATGGGGGGTGGGGTTAGTTCGATCATAACTAGTTTAGTTAGGTGATTAGTTTAGGTTAAATAGGTAGGTTAAGCGTTTAACCTCGTTAGTTGTATAAAGCGCGTTATGACGGGTGTTAGGGTAGTCAGGGACCCTAACTAGCTCAGAAAAATATAAATAGTGAAAATACTAATATTTTCATGTTCCGGGTAAAGTCCGGGTGTCCGGTTGGATAGTAATCCGTTAAAGCGTTACAAAAGCTTTAAAGTGTTGTGATTAACATTTTTAGTGACACAATTTGTTTTCCCGACACTTTAGAAAGTGTCTAGTGTTATTTTCTCATGTTCTGGCACTTTACTAGTCAGCTAGAAGCTGGATTAATTATTAAAGTGCTGTGTTTGGTACTTAAAGTACGTTTTTGGCACATCTGAATCAGTGTATCTTATTCCTAGAGACGCAGTACCACAACCCTTATATCCCTACACTCACTACCAGTGTAGCCAAAATACTTGAGGCTCTTAACAGGCCTTAGAGGCAGTATCTGCCTGATGCTGGTTATATCAGCATGTTCACTGTGTATCCGTTTAGTGCTACTGTGCTTCTTGTGCATCATGTTTGTCACTAGGGTCCAGTATGTAAATAATGTAGTGACAGCAAATAAAGTATGATGCAAGTAAGTGCATGTATCAGTATGCAGGTAGCAGTTTATCAGCTAGTTTCAACAAGCACAGTAATTAAGCAGTAATTAATCATTAATTAAGTTGTACGGATACCTGGTTTAGTGCGGGTTGTCACAGCAAGACGATAAGGTGCTTTTGCAATCGGGTTGGCATTGGGTATAAGGTCAATATGAAACTCGACTTGACTTCATCAGGAAATACCTCTGGATAATCCCGCACAATCGGGATATCCTGTATACTCTTGCTCTTGTCTTTCTCCTCGGTGACATGTGCCAGAAAAGCAACATATCCTTTTCGCAAATAACTTAGGGCTTCCATACACGACATAAGCTTCAAACCATCTGGTGGTTTCTCGCCACGAACTTCCAGAACATCGCCAGACGGAAGAGGAATACGAACAATTTTATCGAAACAAACCACCTCAGCGTGGTGTTTGGTTAACCAATCCATTCCAACGATAATATCGAAGCTCCCAAGTTGCATTGGTGTGAGGTCAATAGGAAAAATATGGTTATCAAGATTTAACTGACAATCACGAATAACAAAATCGAGAACCAGAGGTTTACCAGTAGCAACTTCGACAGATAAGGGTTTCCTTAGTTTAGTTCAAGGTATCGTAAGCAAAGGCTCAAATAACAATGAAACAAAACTTCTATCGGCACCAGAATAAAAAAGAATAGATGCAGGTTGATTATTAACAAGAAACGTACCATTGACAACCTCGTTGTTAGCCCTCGCTTCGATTGCATTCAAATTGTACGCTCGCCCACAAGCGGGATGCACATTAACGTTGACGTTCACATTCGGGTTCGCGTTAGCATTCGCGTTTGCATTCACCAGTCTCGGACAGTTGTTGCAGAAATGACCATACTCTCCGCAATTAAAACATGAACCCGGTGGGAATCTCGCAGCATTCCCCTGACCCGGAGCTGGAACCTGAGCAACCTAATTCTGTCCCAAACGACAAACATTTGCCAAATGCCCAAGTTTACCACACGTCGTACATTGCCTGCAAGCTTGTTGTGCAACGTGATGACCGTTGCAACGAGCATAATGAGGTGCGGTACCAGCATACGCTTTCTTTGCAGGTGGCTGAGCCGGTGGGTTCAGCGGGTTCTGAGGAGTCTGTGCTGTAACAGCAAAATTCTGGGCACCCTTTCGCTTCCTCGACTTCTTCGATGACTCACCTTCCTTACCCTTACCCTTTTTCTTGTCCTTCTCTGAATCAGTCGTCTTCTTTTTATCACCCTTGTGGGTGAGTTTACCCTTCCTGACTTGAGTCTCAGTCAGGGTAGCAGACAACTCGATTGCTTGGCGAAGGGTAGGAGGATTAACACCGGTCACAATCTCCAGAAAAGAATCTGGTAGACCATCGATATACCTCTCGATTGCTTTCTCCAGAGGGGTAACCATGGTGGGACACAATAGACTAAGTTCCTCGAAACGATTCGTGTAAGCATGGTGTTCAGCCCCATCTTGCTTTAAATCGTCAAACTCTCGCTCCAAAGGCCGAACTTCGTGACGGGGACAAAACTCCTTCATCATGAGAACCCGAAGCTCTTCCCATGTTTGTGCCAACGCCACTTCGGCACCCCTATCGCGTATAATGCCTTTCCACCAGGTAAGCGCTCACTTCTCAAACACGCTCGAAGCAAATTCAACCTTACGCGCATTCGGACACTGCACATGTCTGAATGTGCTCTCGATACTCTCAAACCACTGTAGGAGCGTAGTTGCTCCTTGCGACCCAGAAAACTTAAGCGGCTTCGCAGAATTGAAGTTCTTGAAATTACACGGCGCATTATTGTTGTTGTTATTATTGTTGTTGAATATCTCGTGGACTTGGGTCACAACACCGGGAAGCACAGCAGCCACTTGCTGAGAGACCAGGGCTGCGATTTCTTCAATAGTAAAAGTTCGAGGATCGCGTCGAGGAGGCATTGTCTAACAAGGAAACAGGAGAATCGAGTGAGGTTGAAATTTAGGAAAAACAAAAGAGGTATCGACAAAACATAAGAGAGGCGATCATTCGTTTGTTACCTCGAACAAACAAACGACACGAAGTGACTAATCAAAGTAAATAGGTCAAAATAATGTATCGCGAAGACATGCTCGCCTATAAGTGAACACTCACCCCAAGAGTTCCCAGGTAAGAGTGACTGGTCCGATAATGTGGATTTGTACGAACACTCTAGCCTTAGACAGAAAACCCAGGGTCCAGGCATTCACTCTTCCAGTTTGCACGTGTTCACATTATTTAGACCCAAACTTTGACGAGATTATGAAAACTTAAAGGGTTCAAAACCATATAATAGAGGGTTCAAAACCTAGTAATCAATCATCATAGAACGGATGATTAATTTTCGAAGCGGATTCGAACTTGTGTTCTCATTGTGGTTATCACCTAAGGGTAGGTGACGATTTTGTTTTAAAAATCTAAACGCAAAGTTTACTTGCGTTTGGGTCCTAGAAGTTATAGTCTAGGTCAAAGCATTACTAATAACCTAATTCCCTATAACCATTGGCTCTGATACCAACTCTTCTGTCACACCCCGACCGCGTAAAACAACAAAGCGCGGCGGAAAACGTCGGGGCGTGTTGCAACAGAATTATCGTTTCATGACCATGGATACAAAAAGTGTTTCGTTTTTTTGATAATATTAAACATTAACATTGTTTTAACACATAACAGACAAGTTTTATATCGACTATCATTGTTTTATGTCACTAAGGCCTCGTCCAGATCCTATGTGATGCTTGCTTCCTAGATCGTCAATCAAGCAACAATACATGAAACATATGTAAAAACAAAGTCAGCAAAGAAATGCTGCCGAGTACATAGGTTTTATAAGGGTATCGAAATCATGGCTTGTTTACTTATATTGCAATACCTCGAAAACCTTGTTTTTGAAAAGTGTATAATATTGCAACATGATTAACCATCTCCAAGTCAAGATGGTTATAATTTATAAAATTTCGTTAGCCATGATTATTAACCCAAAAGCTTTTTGTTTTAGAAAACCATCTTGTAAAACATCTCATATAAACTCGTTAATAAAACTCGTATATTATTTCGAAACCATCGTTGGGTGACATCGTTTCACTATCGTTTACCCAAGTGAACTAAATAATGCCACGGTATGTAATATGTTAAAAACACTTATATATAAGGATTACCAGCGGCGTATCCACCATGTTTTCACCATATTACACCCGTCCCATTATCTAAACACTTATCCAAAAGCCAATCGTTTACACAAGTCGTTTAACATCGTTTCCAAATCATTCCCAAATCGTTCCCAAATCGTTTATCATTTAACATCGTTTCCAAATCGTTCCCAAATCGTTTACTCGTTTAAATCATTTAAATCATCCTCGTTTTAATTGTGAAAACTTATATATGGTCGTCTCGTTAATAACATTCAAACCTTTGTGACTCGTTCATCGTTCAACTCGTTCTTGCATTAAAAAACCTCCAAAGAGTAAGTTACCAATCATCAGATTCAGTCGTTACCCACAACACCCACACATAACCATGGGTATAGTGCAGTAACGGGATTTGTCATATCCTATGGTACCATGTGACAACTCGTATTTCAGAACCTATTTATGTGCTTAATGTAACGAATGTGAACACTATGTGACTATGTGAACTTGATGATTAATGAAATGTTATGTGTTTTGTGTAATGTATGTATGTATATAAACAAGCCCAAACGCACAACACGAACCGATCGCACAAGCCCATTTGGGCTACACTCTTGTATTCGGATCAATGGGCAGCCCAATTGAGGGTTCGGCCCACTCTCTTATGTCGCATAATACTTTGGAGATAGGGTATACTCCTCACAACTTGCAAAACCCAACACACACAAACCCTACTCTCTTTCTCTCCTCTCAAACTCGACGGCAGCCACATCTTATCTCTCTCGAAGACCTTCTTGATTTGGATCACCTTTGTGTTACCTTCTAACCGGTTAGTGTATTACCTTGAATGTATGTTTATTGATTCGTTGGCTTACATGTTTTACATGATGATTTAAGGATGTTGGGTGTTTGATTATGATGTAATCTGTTAGGGTCTTGGTGGTTATAAAAATCGGCTCACATGTGCAGTTGATGATATTCATATGATTCAGATTTCATGATCTAGATTTAGAACCGAATATATATAAAATCGGCTGTTGTGATATGATAATCGAAGTGTTTGTATGATGGTTAGGATTGCATGTTGATATAAAAGTTGCTAATCTAATGATCCGGATTGAACGTTTAATTATTGGTCATGACTAGGATTAATTAGGGTTCATATGAATTACACGATGATTATTTGGTTTGATCGAGATTATGCATGATTGGAACTATTAGAATTGTTAATTGATAAGGTTCATAAATGGAAACAATATAACTGAATGCTTGTTTTAAGGAAACTCACAACCTATCGTACAAGATCAGTCGCACAAGTGTATCACACAAGCTTTTGAATCACACAAGAGCTCAATCGCACAAGGTGACTGGTCGCACAAGATAGGTACAAACACATAAATCACATGGTACTGATTATTTATGCATGATCGCACAAGATCTTGGGCCTTACACACTGTTGAACTTAATATATGTTGTTGGGCCGAATGGCCCAACCCAGTCGCACAACCCACTCGGATCGCACAAGTCGGTCGGATCGCACAAGTCAGTTGGATCGCACAAGTCTACCCGGTTCGCACAAGACTTGTGTTATCTGTTTGGGCCGTTACATGCAGGACTGTTTATGTTACTGGGCCGGGTATCATTGGGCTTCTATGGGTGAATCGCACAAGGCAGCTAGACTTGTGCGAGCCCAATCCTTGGAATCATTCAAGTATGAATATGTTAAGTACTTCGACTGTTTGCGTGTTTGCCATGATCAATACGTGTTCATAACTTGTTAGTTGATGTGTAAACTTACGTGCAATACTTGAACCTAGACCTGACTTGAATGGTAACCATGTTAGGACGTGGTTGACCTCTAGCAACTCAATTTGACTTTTCATTTATCTGCCGAGCTAACCTAAGGTGAGTTCACACTTTCTACAAAGCATGGGATTCCCAGGGGTTGGGAATGGGTTAAGGAACATGGATTCCTCGTCCTTTCTTGGGTAGGACAGTACTGGTTAAGGAATATAATTCCTCGTCCTCATGGACAGTTAACTTTTACTAGACCAAAACTCTATTACGAAGTCCCTCCTTTTTATATCGACTTAATCGCCGGGCCAATGGCGAGCGGGTCATTAGTTAGATAGCGCTATTTAGGTCTGACAAGCCTCACACCGTGCCGCAGAGGACGGGCGTGAACTAATGGATCTGGGCACGTCAATGATAATAGACATTGACAGTTCAGGGCGCGTAAACATGACTACAGTCAGCAGGCGATATGGTAACGAGTCTAGTAGTATATACATGGGGTAGCCCCCATGGCCGAAAAGGCAGATAACTAAACATGGGGTAGCCCCCACGGCTGGATTGCCAGAGTAAATGGGATAAACAAATCACGTTTTCAACTATGGGGTAACCCCCACGGCAGGGATGCCAGTTAAAGGAAACTGTTTTTGGAACAACTTAAAACAAACACCTAACTGTGAACTCGCTCAACATTATTGTTGACTCGTTACTACATGCTTTGCAGGTCAATAGGTTTAGCAGGAGCTAGCATGGGGAAGAGTCGTTGTGGAGCATGGACAATTGTGTGCCATGTTAAACATTGAAACATTTAGACTTATATTTGGTTTTGGATTTAATTGTTATGCTTCCGCTTGCAACTTAAACTATGTTTTGTTTTATACACCAATTGTATTGGTTGGACTTTTATAATTACTTATATGCTTGTTCAATATGATTGGTGGCTGGATCCTGGTCAGTCACGCCTCCAAGCGGTGATACTCCGCAGGTGGATTTTGGGGGTGTGTCAGATTGGTATCAGAGCCATTGGTTATAGAGAACTTGGTTTTAATAAGGGAAAACGTTTTTGTTAAAACCAGACTATAACCTGTACATTGCTCAACGATCCACAACGACGCTTCACTCCACGTGCAAGGCTCGACATTCTAGGTGATATGGTTTATGTTTTATTGCCTACTTGCTAGATTACATAGAACTTTGCTTATGGTATGCTTAGATAAACATAGCAACGATAGCTTGAAAACACATGTGTTTTTACTCTCTTCTATCATCGAACTCTCACGAACCTCTCTCACTCATATTTTCCTTTGATATGAAGATCATGAGTGGACGCGTTAACATGACTCAAGCCCAGTTGACGGCTCTGATTAACCAACAAGTTGCTGCGGCACTTGCAGCCGCACAAGAAGGAGGTATACCCTGCAGTCTAAACTCATTCTAGGATCTTTAGGTCCTACTCTCGTGAACCAACCTTTGTGTTCAACTTTGTCCTTTCTTACTCTCACGGCAGGTCAACCTGCACAACCTCCTGTGTGCACTTTCAAAACTTTTATGGACTGCCGACCAACTACTTTCAGCGGCACTGAAGGAGCTGTAGGTCTCCTCCACTGGTTTGAAAAGCTCGAATCTATTTTCGAGTTATGTGAATGCCCTGAGGCTCGCAGGGTGAAGTATGCTACCGGTACTCTCGAGGGTTTAGCGCTCACGTGGTGGAACGCTCAGGTTCAAATGCTGGGGTTGGTTGCTGCTAATGCCACCCCATGGAACAATTTTAAGGAAATGATTAAGGAAGAGTACTGCAATCGTGACGACATTCACAAGTTGGAGGTAGAGTTTTTCAACCTCAAGATGACGGGGTCAGAAATTGAGGCGTACACGAAAAGATCGAATGAGCTTGCTATTCTGTGTCCTACTATGGTGGATCCTCCCATCAAACGCATCGAACTATACCTTAAGGGCTTAGTGCCAGAGATCCAAAGTCATGTGACTTCGGCTAACCTCACCACCATCCAACAAGTTGTTCAATTGGCTCATCGTCTCACTGATCAGGCGGTGGAGCAGAACAGGTTACCAAAGCGTATAAGTGCTACAGCTACTTCAGATGCTCCTAGTGACAACAAACGGAAATGGGATGGAGCTTCAAGCAAGGGTTCGACTTCTGTTCAATCTCAGTCTCAGCAGAGAGGGAGTGACGACTACAAGAGCCCTAGCCAGCAATCATCGGGTAGTCAAAGTCATGGTGGGTACAAGGGAAATCATCCCAAATGCAATCGCGGTAACCTACATCACAGCGGGCCGTGCACCAGGGGTAACTGTCATCGGTGCAACAAGCCAGGTCACGCCGCAAAGGATTGCAGAAGTTTATACCCCGCAAACCAGAATCGTCAACAACAAGCTCCACAGAATCAATGACAGCAGCAGCAGCAGCAGGGTATCAACAAAGGGTCCTTTCAGTGTGGAGTTGAAGGCCACTTCAAGAGAGATTGTCCCCAACTGAATAGGAACCAGAACAACAATAACAACAACAACAACCAGGGGAATGGAAACAACGGGGGTAACAACGGCAATGGTGCAAGGGGTCGTGTATTCGTTATTGGCCAGGGTGAAGCGAGGAATGATCCCAATGTTGTGACGGGTAAGTTCCTACTGGACGACTTTTATGTTACTGTCTTATTTGATTCGAGTGCCGATACTAGCTACGTGTCCCTAAAAGTTAGTCAAATGCTTAAGCGTACTCCAACACCATTGAACACCAAGCACATTGTAGAGTTAGCTAATGGTAAAAGTTTAGAGGTCACACACATAGTCAAGGGTTGCAATCTTGTTCTTGCTGATCACACTTTCTCTATCGACCTCCTACCTATCGTCTTGGGTAGCTTCGACGTTGTCATTGGGATGGACTGCTTATCCCAACATCAAGCAGAGATTCTTTGCAACTAGAAGATTGTCCGTATTCCTTGGCCAGGGGATGAACCTCTATTGATTTGTGGCGACAAGAGTGGTGCTGTTGTGAGCATCATCTCCTTCCTTAAAGCTCAGAAGTGTTTGCGAAAGGGCCACACTGCTATTTTGGCTCTCGTTACTGACACCTCGAAGAAAGAGAAGAAGATAGAAGATTTTCCGATCGTACGTGACGATCCTGAGGTTTTTCCTGAGGAACTACCTGGTCTTCCGCCTCATCGCCAGGTCGAGTTTCAAATTGAGCTAGCTCCTGGAGCAGCGCCTATAGCTCGAGCACCTTATCGTTTAGCCCCATCAGAACTAAAAGCGTTGTCTACGCAACTACAAGAACTCTTGGATAAGGGTTTTATTCGTCCTAGCTCTTCGCCCTGGGGAGCTCCAGTGCTATTCGTGAAGAAGAAATACGGTACCTTTAGAATGTGTATCGACTACCGTGAGCTCAACAAGGTGACGGTGAAGAATCGTTATCCTCTTCCACGTATTGACGACTTGGTCGACCAGCTGCAAGGGTCGAGCTACTATTCAAAGATTGATTTGAGATCGGGATATCACCAGCTGAGAGTCCGAGAAGAAGACGTCTCCAAAACAGCCTTTAGAACTCGTTATGGACACTATGAGTTTCTGGTCACGCCATTCGGGCTGACAAACGCACCTACGGTCTTCATGGACTTGATGAATCGAGTGTGCAAGCCTTACCTAGATAAGTTCGTCATAGTTTTCATTGACGACATCCAGATCTATTCGAAGAGTCAGGAGGAACACGAGCACCATCTACGACTCATTTTGGAACTCCTTCGAAAAGAACAGCTTTATGCTAAGTTCTCGAAATGCGACTTCTGGCTTCGTGAAGTCCATTTCCTAGGCCATGTAGTAAACAAGGATGGGATTTACGTTGATCCATCCAAGGTAGATTCGATTAAGAACTGGCCTGCACCTCGTACACCAACGGAAATTCGCCAATTCTTGGTCTTGGCAGGTTATTACAGAAGGTTTATCAAGGATTTCTCCAAGATTGCACAACCTCTCACCTCACTAACGTAGAAAGGCGTTGTTTATCGATGGGGAAATGCACAGGAATTAGCATTTAAGCACTTAAAGGATAGACTTTGCAGTGCACCTATCCTTTCATTGCCAGAGGGCACAGACGACTTTGTGGTTTACTACGACGCATCAATTCAGGGTCTTGTTTATGTATTGATGCAACGGGATAAAGTTATAGCCTACGCCTCACGCCAACTTAAAGTTCATGAAAGGAACTACACTACACACGATTTAGAGCTGGGAGCTGTTGTTTTTGCACTTAAGATATGGAGACACTATCTGTACGGTACCAAGTGCGCCATCTACACCAATCACAGGAGTCTCGAGCATACCTTCAAACAGAAGGAACTGAATATACGACAACGACGATGGATCGAGCTACTGAATGACAACAAATGCTCGATCAGGTACCACCCAGGCAAAGCTTATGTTGTGGCTGACGCCCTTAGCCGAAAAGACACTACGCCTAAGCGCGTACGAGCTTTACAACTCACTATTCAATCTAGTCTTCCTGCACAGATACGAGACGCTCAGGCAGAAGCATTGAAACCAGAAAACATCAGGGCTGAAGCCCTACGCGACTCAAGACAACGATTAGAACAAAAGGAAGACGGTGCTTACTACGTAACAGGACGCATTTGGGTCCCACTTTATGGCAACCTACGAGAGCTTGTGATGGATGAGGCACACAAGTCTCGCTACTCAGTACATCCTGGTTCGGATAAGATGTACCACGACCTCAGAACTACATATTGGTGGCCTAGCATGAAGGCCCACATAGCAACTTACGTCAGCAAGTGTTTGACTTGTGCGAGAGTCAAAGTCGAATACCAGAAACCTTCAGGCCTACTCCAACAACCAGAGATACAACAGAAAGGATTGCTCAAATACGACAACGAATGGCGGCAGCTCGTGACCGTCAGAAAAGCTACGCCGATAAGGGCCGGAAACCACTAGAGCTCCAGGTTGGGGAGCGAGTACTACTCAAAGTTTCACCATAGAAGGGTGTGGTTCGTTTTGGCAAACGAGGCAAACTTAACGCACGATACGTTGGACCGTTCGAAATCATAGAGAAAATAGGCAAGGTAGCCTACAAACTGAATCTACCAGCAGAACTCAGTGCAGTTCACAATGTATTCCACGTGTCGAATCTGAAGAAGTGTCTGTCAGATGAGACCCTCATAGTTCATTTGAAGGAGCTTACTATCGACGAACAGTTACGATTCATCGAGGAACCAGTGAAATCACGGACCGGGATGTTAAGGTCCTCAAGCGCACTAGAATACCTTTCGTTCGAATTCGTTGGAACTCACGTCGCGGCCCAGAGTTCACCTGGGAACGCGAAGATCAGATGAAACAAAAGTATCCCCAACTATTCGCAAACAGTACAACCACTACTGAGGCTGAAGTTACGGAATTTCGGGACGAAATTCCAGATCAACGGGGGGAGGATGTGACACCCCAGGAAAACCATGAAAACCACGCAACTTAACTAGCTTCCTCAGTGAGTACGTACCAAATTTCGGGACGAAATTTCTTTCAACTTGGGGATAATGTGACAACTCGTATTTCAGAACCTATTTATGTTCTTAATGTAATGAATTGAACACTATGTGACTATGTGAACTTGATGATTAATGAAATGTTATGTTTTTTTGTGTAATGTATGTATGTATATAACCAAGCCCAAATGCACAACACGAACCGATCGCACAAGCCCATTTGGGCTACACTCTTGTATTCGGATCAATGGGCAGCCCGAGTGAGGGTTCGGCCCACTCTCTTATGTCGCATAATACTTTGGAGATAGGGTATACTCCTCACAACTTGCAAAACACAACACACACAAACCCTACTCTCTTTCTCTCCTCTCAAACTCGACGGCAGCCACATCTTATCTCTCTCGAAGACCTTCTTGATTTGGATCACCTTTGTGTTACCTTGTAATCGGTTAGTGTATTACCTTGATTGTATGTTTATTGATTCGTTGGCTTACATGTTTTACATGATGATTTAAGGATGTTGGGTGTTTGATTATGATGTAATCTGTTAGGGTCTTGGTGGTTATAAAAATCGGCTCACATGTGCACTTGATGATATTCATATGATTCAGATTTCATGATCTAGATTTAGAACCGAATATATATATAATCGGCTGTTGTGATATTATAATCGAAGTGTTTGTATGATGGTTAGGATTGCATGTTGATATAAAAGTTGCTAATCTAATGATCCAGATTGAACGTTTAATTATTGCTCATGACTAGGATTAATTAGGGTTCATATGAATTACACGATGATTGTTTGGTTTGATCGAGATTATGCATGATTGGAACTGGTAGAATTGTTAATTGATAAGGTTCATAAATGGAAACAATATAACTGAATTCTTGATTTAAGGAAACTCACAACCGATCGTACAAGTTCAGTCGCACAAGTGTATCACACAAGCTTTTGAATCACACAAGAGCTCAATCGCACAAGGCGACTGGTCGCACAAGATAGGTACAAACACATAAAGCACATGGTACTGATTATTTATGCATCATCGCACAAGTCAGTTGGATCGCACAAGTCAGTTGGATCGCACAAGTCTACCCAGTTTGCACAAGACTTGTGTTATCTGTTTTGGCCGTTACATGCAGGACTGTTTATGTTACTGGGCCGGGTATCATTGGGCTTCTATGGGTGAATCGCACAAGGCAGCTAGACTTGTGCGAGCCCAATCCTTGGAATCATTCAAGTATGAATATGTTAAGTACTTCGACTGTTTGCGTGTTTGCCATGATCAATACGTGTTCATAACTTGTTAGTTGATGTGTAAACTTACGTGCAATACTTGAACCTAGACCTGACTTGAATGGTAACCATGTTAGGACGTGGTTGACCTCTAGCAGCTCAATTTGACTTTTCATTTATCTGCCGAGCTAACCTAAGGTGAGTTCACACTTTCTACAAAGCATGGGATACCCAGGGGTTGGGAATGGGTTAAGGAACATGGATTCCTCGTCCTTTCTTGGGTAGGACAGTACAGGTTAAGGAATATAATTCCTCGTCCTCATGGACAGTTAACTTTTACGAGACCAAAGCTCTATTACAAAGTCCCTCCTTTTTATATCGACTTAATCGCCGGGCCAATGGCGAGCGGGTCATTAGTTAGATAGCGCTATTTAGGTCTGACAAGCCTCACACCGTGCCGCAGAGGACGGGCGTGAACTAATGGATCTGGGCACGTCAATGATGATAGACATTGACAGTTCAGGGCACATAAACATGACTACAGTCAGCAGTCGATATGGTAACGAGTCTAGTAGTATATACATGGGGTAGCCCCCACGGCCGAAAAGCCAGATAACTAAACATGGGGTAGCCCCCACGGCTGGATTGCCATAGTAAATGGGATAAACAAATCACGTTTTCAACTATGGGGTAACACCCACGGCAGGGATGCCAGTTAAAGGAAACTGTTTTTGGAACAACTTAAAACAAACACCCAACTGTGAACTCGCTCAACATTATTGTTGACTCGTTACTACATGTTTTGCAGGTCAATAGGTTTAGCAGGACCTAGCATGGGGAAGAGTCGTTGTGGAGCATGGACAATTGTGTGCCGTGTTAAACATTGAAACATTTGGACTTATATTTGGTTTTGGATTTAATTGTTATGCTTCCGCTTGCAACTTAAACTATGTTTTGTTTTATACACCAATTGTATTGGTTGGACTTTTATAATTACTTATACGCTTGTTCAATATGATTGGTGGCTGGATCCTGGTCAGTCACGCCTCCAAGCGGTGATACTCCGCAGGTGGATTTTGGGGGTGTGACACCATAACCTAATACTGGTCGGCTTGATCAGTGCTAATGAATGTCGTTCGTTATGTAACTACAACCAACAAGTTCGTTCACATTATCGAAATCGTTAATAGTTTAGTATAAATCTTTCTATTCATTTTTGAATTCATCGTTTAAACCTTGAAAACATTTTGTACATATGAATCACCCCAAAACAATTGAAAATAGTAAAATAGGGGAACTATGTACTCACATGTAGTGCAAGGTATCCTCAATCAATAGTACTTCGACAAACTCGAGAAAACCATAGAAATCATGTAGCACCTAGTAATCGAACCACTAGTCAAACAATAGACGCCTAAATCGCCAGGTCGAGTTTCAAATTGAGCTAGCTCCTGGAGCAGCGCCTATAGCTCGAGCACCTTATCGTTTAGCCCCATCAGAACTAAAAGAGTTGTCTACGTAACTACAAGAACTCTTGGATAAGGGTTTTATTCGTCCTAGCTCTTCGCCCTGGGGAGCTCCAGTTATATTCGTGAAGAAGAAAGACGGTACCTTTAGAATGTGTATCGACTACCGTGAGCTCAACAAGGTGACGGTGAAGAATCATTATCCTCTTCCACGTAATGACGACTTGTTCGACCAGCTGCAAGGGTCGAGCTACTATTCAAAGATTGATTTGAGATCGGGATATCACCAGCTGAGAGTCCGAGAAGAAGACGTCTCCAAAACAGCCTTTAGAACTCGTTATGGACACTACGAGTTTCTGGTCATGCCATTCGGGCTGACAAACGCACCTACGGTCTTCATGGACTTGATGAATCGAGTGTGCAAGCCTTACCTAGATAAGTTTGTCATAGTTTTCATTGACGACATCCTGATCTATTCGAAGAGTCAGGAGGAACACGAGCACCATCTACGACTCATTTTGGAACTCCTTCGAACAGAACAGCTTTATGCTAAGTTCTCGAAATGCGACTTCTGGCTTCGTGAAGTCCATTTCCTAGGCCATGTAGTAAACAAGGATGGGATTTACGTTGATCCATCCAAGGTAGATTCGATTAAGAACTGGCCTGCACCTCGTACACCAACGTAAATTCGCCAATTCTTGGTCTTGGCAGGTTATTACAGAAGGTTTATCAAGGATTTCTCCAAGATTGCACAACCTCTCACCTCACTAACGTAGAAAGGCGTTGTTTATCGATGGGGAAATGCACAGGAATTAGCATTTCAGCACTTAAAGGATAGACTTTGCAGTGCACCTATCCTTTCATTGCCAGAGGGCACAGACGACTTTGTGGTTTACTACGACGCATCAATTCAGGGTCTTGTTTTTGTATTGATGCAAGGGGATAAAGTTATAGCCTACGCCTCACGCCAACTTAAAGTTCATGAAAGGAACAACACTACACACGATTTAGAGATGGGAGCTGTTGTTTTTGCACTTAAGATATGGAGACACTATCTGTACGGTACCAAGTGCGCCATCTACACCAATCACAGGAGTCTCGAGCATACCTTCAAACAGAAGGAACTGAATATGCGACAACGATGATGGGTCGAGCTACTGAATGACTACAAATGCTCGATCAGGTACCACCCAGGGAAAGCTTATGTTGTGGCTGACGCCCTCAGCCGAAAAGACACTACGCCTAAGCGCGTACGAGCTTTACAACTCACTATTCAATCTAGTCTTCCTGCACAGATACGAGACGCTCAGGCAGAAGCATTGAAACCAGAAAACATCAGGGCTGAAGCCCTACGCGGCTCAAGACAATGATTAGAACAAAAGGAAGACGGTGCTTACTACGTAACAGGACGCATTTGGGTCCCACTTTATGGCAACCTACGAGAGCTTGTGATGGATGAGGCACACAAGTCTCGCTACTCAGTATATCCTGGTTCGGATAAGATGTACCACGACCTCAGAACTACATATTGGTGGCCTAGCATGAAGGCCCACATAGCAACTTACGTCAGCAAGTGTTTGACTTGTGCGAGAGTCAAAGTCGAATACCAGAAACCTTCAGGCCTACTCCAACAACCAGAGATACCACAATGGAATTGGGAGAAAATTTCCATGGATTTTGTTACTGGCCTGCCTAGATCTCAACGTGGTAACGATACTATTTGGGTGATCGTGGATCGACTCACAAAGTCTGCACACTTCTTGGCTATCAAGGAAACGGATAAGTTCTCCACTTTAGCAGACGTATACCTTAAAGAAGTTGTCTCGAGGCATGGGGTGCCCTCCTCTATTATCTCTGATCGTGACGCACGTTTCACTTCAGAACTTTGGCAAGCGATGCACAAATCCTTTGGCTCACGATTAGACATGAGCATAGCGTATCACCCTCAGACGGAAGGGCAGTCTGAGCGCACTATTCAAACTTTAGAAGACATGCTTAGGGCATGTGTAATTGACTTTGGCAACGGCTGGGAAAAGCATTTGCCACTTATGGAATTTTCGTACAATAACAGCTACCACACCAGCATTAAAGCTGCTCCGTTTGAGGCAATGTACGGGCGTAAATGCCGATCACCTCTTTGTTGGGCAGAGGTGGGGGATAGTCAGATCACTGGCCCAGAACTTGTGGTAGACACAACAGAAAGGTTTGCTCAAATACGACAACGAATGGCGGCAGCTCGTGACCGTCAGAAAAGCTACGCCGATAAGGGCCGGAAACCACTCGAGCTCCAGGTTGGGGAGCGAGTACTACTCAAAGTTTCACCCTAGAAGGGTGTGGTTCGTTTTGGCAAACGAGGCAAACTTAACGCACGATACGTTGGACCATTCGAAATCAAAGAGAAATAGGCAAGGTAGCCTACAAACTGAATCTACCAGCAGAACTCAGTGCAGTTCACAACGTATTCCACGTGTCGAATCTGAAGAAGTGTTTGTCAGATGAGACCCTCATAGTTCCTTTGAAGGAGCTCACTATCGACGAACAGTTACGATTCGTCGAGGAACCAGTGAAATCATGGACCGGGATGTTAAGGTCCTCAAGCGCACTAGAATACCTCTCGTTCGAATTCGTTGGAACTCACGTCGCGGCCCAGAGTTCACCTGGGAACGCGAAGATCAGATGAAACAAAAGTATCCCCAACTATTCGCAAACAGTACAACCACTACTGAGGCTGAAGCTACGGATTTTCGGGACGAAATTCCAGATCAACGGGGGGAGGATGTGACACCCCAGGAAAACCATGAAAACCACGCAACTTAACTAGCTTCCTCAGTGAGTATGTACCAAATTTCGGGACGAAATTTCTTTCAACTTGGGGATAATGTGACAACTCGTATTTCAGAACCTATTTATGTGCTTAATGTAACGAATGTGAACACTATGTGACTATGTGAACTTGATGATTAATGAAATGTTATGTGTTTTGTGTAATGTATGTATGTATATAAACAAGCCCAAATGCACAACACGAACCGATCGCACAAGCCCATTTGGGCTACACTCTTGTATTCGGATCAATGGGCAGCCCGAGTGAGGGTTCCGCCCACTCTCTTATGTCGCATAATACTTTGGAGATAGGGTATACTCCTCACAACTTGCAAAACACAACACACACAAACCCTACTCTCTTTCTCTCCTCTCAAACTCGACGGCAGCCACATCTTATCTCTCTCGAAGACCTTCTTGATTTGGATCACCTTTGTGTTACCTTGTAATCGGTTAGTGTATTACCTTGATTGTATGTTTATTGATTCGTTGGCTTACATGTTTTACATGATGATTTAAGGATGTTGGGTGTTTGATTATGATGTAATCTGTTAGGGTCCTGGTGGTTATAAAAATCGGCTCACATGTGCACTTGATGATATTCATATGATTCAGATTTCATGATCTAGATTTAGAACCGAATATATATATAATCGGCTGTTGTGATATTATAATCAAAGTGTTTGTATGATGGTTAGGATTGCATGTTGATATAAAAGTTGCTAATCTAATGATCCGGATTGAACGTTTAATTATTGCTCATGACTAGGATTAATTAGGGTTCATATGAATTACACGATGATTGTTTGGTTTGATCGAGATTATGCATGATTGGAACTGGTGGAATTGTTAATTGATAAGGTTCATAAATGGAAACAATATAACTGAATTCTTGATTTAAGGAAACTCACAACCGATGGTACAAGATCAGTCGCACAAGTGTATCACACAAGCTTTTGAATCACACAAGAGCTCAATCGCACAAGGCGACTGGTCGCACAAGATAGGTACAAACACATAAAGCACATGGTACTGATTATTTATGCATGATCGCACAAGTCAGTTGGATGGCACAAGTCTACCCGGTTCGCACAAGACTTGTGTTATCTGTTTGGGCCGTTACATGCAGGACTGTTTATGTTACTGGGCCGGGTATCATTGGGCTTCTATGGGTGAATCGCACAAGGCAGCTAGACTTGTGCGAGTCCAATCCTTGGAATCATTCAAGTAAGAATATGTTAAGTACTTCTACTGTTTGCGTGTTTGCCATGATCAATACGTGTTCATAACTTGTTAGTTGATGTGTAAACTTACGTGCAATATTTGAACCTACACCTGACTTGAATGGTAACCATGTTAGGACGTGGTTGACCTCTAGCAGCTCAATTTGACTTTTCATTTATCTGCCGAGCTAACCTAAGGTGAGTTCACACTTTCTACAAAGCATGGGATTCCCAGGGGTTGGGAATGGGTTAAGGAACATGGATTCCTCGTCCTTTCTTGGGTAGGACAGTACTGGTTAAGGAATATAATTCCTTGTCCTCATGGACAGTTAACTTTTACTAGACCAAAACTCTATTACGAAGTCCCTCCTTTTTATATCGACTTAATCGTCGGGCCAATGGCGAGCGGGTCATTAGTTAGATAGCGCTATTTAGGTCTGACAAGCCTCACACCGTGCCGCAGAGGACGGGCGTGAACTAATGGATCTGGGCACGTCAATGATGATAGACATTGACAGTTCAGGGCACATAAACATGACTACAGTCAGCAGTCGATATGGTAACGAGTCTAGTAGTATATACATGGGGTAGCCCCCACGGCCGAAAAGCCAGATAACTAAACATGGGGTAGCCCCCACGGCTGGATTGCCAGAGTAAATGGGCTAAACAAATCACGTTTTCAACTATGAGGTAACCCCCATGGCAGGGATGCCAGTTAAAGGAAACTGTTTTTGGAACAACTTAAAACAAACACCCAACTGTGAACTCGCTCAACATTATTGTTGACTCGTTACTACATGCTTTGCAGGTCAATAGGTTTAGCAGGACCTAGCATGGGGAAGAGTCGTTGTGGAGCATGGACAATTGTGTGCCATGTTAAACATTGAAACATTTGGACTTATATTTGGTTTTGGATTTAATTGTTATGCTTCCGCTTGCAACTTAAACTATGTTTTGTTTTATACACCAATTGTATTGGTTGGACTTTTATAATTACTTATACGCTTGTTCAATATGATTGGTGGCTGGATCCTGGTCAGTCACGCCTCCAAGCGGTGATACTCCGCAGGTGGATTTTGGGGGTGTGACACCATAACCTAATACTGGTCGGCTTGATCAATGCTAATGAATGTCGTTCGTTATGTAACTACAACCAACAAGTTCGTTCACATTATCGAAATCGTTAATAGTTTAGTATAAATCGTTCTATTCATTTTTGAATTCATCGTTTAAACCTTGAAAACATTTTGTACATATGAATCACCCCAAAACAATTGAAAATAGTAAAATAGGGGAACTATGTACTCACACGTAGTGCAAGGTATCCTCAATCAATAGTACTTCGACAAACTCGAGAAAACCAGAGAAATCACGTAGCACCTAGTAATCGAACCACTAGTCAAACAATAGACGCCTAAATCGGAAGATCGGATAGAATGAGGTCTTGCAAACCAAATGAGTGTTGGAACTCATGTGCTATGGTTTAAAAAAGCTTACATTCTAAATGAAACCTAACCTAAGTGCTTTCGACCCATCGCGACCCATTAAGGTAGCTTATGCTACTTTAAACGCGTGGTTCGCGTGAAACGCGTTCGGAACGTCTAACTAGTCCTATGACAAGTAATATATGCCTATACAAGTTTAATCATGATGTATAATCAGTTATGTGAAAAAAGTTTAGGTTACATAAGCTTAATTACCATTTATGCATGAAAGGGCATTTTGGTAATTTACCTAAGGCATATAAACTACTTATCATACAACTATCTAAACTAGGTGACCATAAGGTATAACCTCGGAAGGTTATTCCCTATGCTACTATGGTCACCTAATGTGTTTGGTCAGATCCTAATGATCGACCAAACGGGTTGGGTTCGAAAGTATAAGCGATTGTTTAGATCGCTTACCTTTACGACCTTAGACAAGCACAAAACTAAAAGTGACGAGCTAAGCATGTTAAAACATGCTTAACTAAGTTAGAAAACAGGTTTGGTATCAAAACAAACGGTTTTGATACCCACAAGTAGTTTGGTTACAAAATACGCGTAAATGCGCATTTTGGCCGAAACTTCGACTCGTCACTGAGCCTAGATAACGTGGTAATCAGTAGGTATAGTCACTAGGGGCTATGAACTTCACATTGACCATAAACTGGTCAATGCAGAAAATCAAACGCAGTTTGACTTTAGCGCTAAAACGAATGAAAAGAACGAAATAACACTTACAAAGGGTCCCCGCAAGATTTGATTCGAAATAATCTCAGGTAGGAAGTGAGTAATCATAACCACTTAGAGAAAAACTCAGATCAAATGTGGGTTTGCAAAGAGTGGGGGTTGGGTATTTATAGTTTTCGGAGAGCCGTTAAGATCGTTTATCGAAAATCGTGCTTCAATCTCATCCCTACACTTGTTGCAATTCCATGGTACACCAAAATGGCCCCCCATTATCAGGAAGAGGCAAGTGCAATTGGGTTTTGTGAGTGCAACAGCTGGAAACAGGCTGGAAAGAAGCTTCTGATCAACTGGGACATGCTTACAGACCGTAAGACCGAGAACCATACGGTCCGTAAGGACCCTGCAGACCAGCAAGTCTCAGTTTTGGCAGTTTTGGTCCCTGTGCGTGTATGGTCGTGTTTTGGCACTTCTAACACCCGTCAAGCCCATTTTTAAGCTTCACAAAGATGTTAAAGCATAGGGAACATGAAACATGCTCAAAATTATCTCGGATGTCGGTTCGTTTGGCCGTACGATAGCGTTGTTCGGTTAATTACGACGGAAGTCGTAACGAACGCAAAAACCATCCAAATTAAGCGACGAATGGAATTTTATCATGCCAAACACTAAAATAAAATATTTTAATTCTTACATAAATTTTTGGAGGTCCGGATATATTCAGAACGTAAGATATGCGCGAAAATGCAAACTTGTGCACTTTTTGACGTTTTTAGTCCCTGAATGAGCATAAATTTTTGGAGGTCCGGATATATTCAGAACGTAAGGTATGTTTAACTTATGATCAAGTTCCGGAATGTTCGTTACTATACAAATCGGTGTAGTTTCGTAGTTTGACACAAATAGTCCCTGCGATCGAACAAAGTTGATTTCAACACACCAAACCATTCAAAACTTATTTCTAAGTTATGTAGAGGATATTTAAGATATGTTAAGCCTATGTCACTATTCTAGAGTGTTTGTCGCGTTATACTGACTGCGTTTTCGCACCAGTTTGCGTATAACCTTCCAGAACGCGATTTAAAGCTTGCAAACGTAATCGAATCGAATTGAAAAGTCACCAAACACAAATACACACATAGAAACACCAAAACACATATAATAACACCAAAGCACGTTGTTTTATTAATAATCATCATTGTTTTACATCATACATCGGTTACAGAACACAGTTGTCACAATGATCTTGTGAAAGACCAAGATAATCATACTTTATGTAGACATGAACTTGAATAATAAAAGTTGTTTTCATATGTGATAATGATTTAAACACAATACATGTCCTGTAAGTGGATGATTTCCAAAATAGTTTTCTCAAGAAACTAAGTTAAATAACAAGATTTACCTAGACTTGGTTCTTACATAAACAAATACTATTTTTAAGGGTTAAACAAGTGTAGAAACACTTGTGTAACAAAAAGATTACATAAAGAAGCATTTTTAGAAAATGTTTTTGGAAGTTGTAAACACCCAACTCCTTTAAAGATGAAGTTTTTAAAGAAGTAAATACATTTCAAAGGGTAACTAAACCTACTAAGCACACTACCAAGTTACTACAAGTCTTTATGAAAGTTCAAGTTCATGTTGTTATATAAATTGCACTTGGTAAGTGTTGGTTAAGTTGTTGATTGTTTGTGATGATTTTAAAAAGAAAATAATATGCTTTGACAGCAAGGACACCTCCATTTTTAGGGGAAACTATGGCAAAAAATTTTAAAAATATAAACACTTAGAAAAATATTTTCTAACAAATATATACAAATGTATTTTAACTATGGTTTTCAATATAAACTTTGCCATAATTTTTGTAACAAAAATACAAATATTGGAGGTTGGTTTTTAGAAATAAAAATGGGTAAATATTGTTGGACTCTGTATGCCCAAGACACATATTAAATTGATGTGGCTAGTACGTTATGATCCAAGTCGAGTCATACCCAATAACAAACTAGAAAAACACTTATATTATTTATTTGTGATATGATCAAACAAATAAATATTAACACTTACAATATTTAGAAATTGGTTTTCTAAATAATTGCACTTGACAAACCAATAAATTATATGGATAATTTATTTTGAGAGAATATTTTATTTTGTTATTTAATGGGTTAAATAACTTAATAAAAGTTGTATAAAGTCTTATAACATGTGATGTTATAATTTTATAAAAGTTATAAAATTAATAAAGACTTAAATTAATTTTATAAAAGAAATTATTTTTATAAAATAAAAGGTGGGCCGCCCCCTGGTGTTCTTCCCTAAAAAGTTTTGGCCAATCACAAACCATGCATTTGCATGTGTTAGTGGCAACTTGGTTGGGCAAGAGAATGGTCCAATAAAATTACTTGCAAGGTGCATGGTTAGATGCACTCCTATTGGTCAAATGGGTGGCTCTTTCTCTCCCCTTGTTTATATATTTTTGTATGACAAAATTAGTGTATGCATGATGAACTTGAAATACTAGAGAAGACTTGTAGAAAAGCTCTCAAAAATCGGCCAACATTGTGCAAGTTTTAGAAGATGAAATTCAAGTGTAAGACTTGAATTTACTCTCTAAAAATCGGGTCATGTATGGTTGATCAAGAGGGGTTTTTCAAGTTGATAAATCAAGTGCAAGAACTCCATAAACTCCCCTCATATTTTTGGCCATGGTGGTTGATCAAGATGGAATTTTAGTGAGTTCATAAGTGTAGAAATCCTAGCTAAACATGAGGTGTTTGTTGGAAGGCTTGGGGTATACAAGCTTGAGGTCTTCTACACTTGAAGGCAACTGTTCAAGAAGCATCATCTCCTTCATATCCATTACTCCTTGGAAGGTAGTATTCTAAACACCATGTGGTTGTGGTTTAAATATTTGATAGCATGCATGTTCGTATATGGATCCTGGGATTGGTTTTTACATATAAAATGGGTTTTATATCTTGTAAGTAACATGTTTTAAATAATAATTTTTGACTGCGTTTTTATTTTATATGGATAAAATGCTTTGATAAACATGTTAAAATCCCAACAATGGTATCAGAGCCGCTTATATGAATGCATGCTTCATAGGATATGAAATTTTCGGGTTTCGGGTTTGGGTAAAACCCTATGGCCGAAATTTTCACCATGGTTATCCCTTTGTTTTTCAAGATTATTTTCTTACATGCATAAATGAATCTTGAAAAATTATTTCATTTGGATGATTATTTTGTTTGGACAAAAACCCACATTTTTCGGTTTTTCATTCTTGACCGAAAAATTGTAGGTTGTAAAAGGGAACCATTTTGCTTCTTGAATTGTATATATTTGGATATATATATTTTTGGTGTTCATAACCTAGCCATGACCTTATGTGAATATGTTGAATATTTGTGGTTGTGATTTGTATTTAATTATTTCAAAGGTTGTAATAATTATTATTTTTGTTCTTCCATTTGTAAAGTTATGTAATTTATTTATTTTCATTTGATATTTAAAATAAATAGATTAGGTGCATTTTATTTTACTAGAAAAATGTATTAGGATATTTTTTTTAAAAGAAGATGCACACAAAAATGTGGTTTTGGTTTTGGCTTTTTTCGGGCCTAAAGGACTTCATAGTTCTTAACGGGATTTTAGCCCGATAACCAAAACACATTTTTTGAAGTCCAAAGGAGTTTGGAGCTGAATATAAAAGACATTTGGAAGCTCAAAGAAAGTGGAGAAATCACAACACAAAAGGAAGACTTGAAGCATTTGGATGCGGGATCAAGTGGGAGTTCAACGACACATTACTTGTGTCAATATTCACCCCTTTAGGAAGGACCTTTTGACACACTTGTTTCGGCTAACAAGTGTTGTCAAAATAGTTGGCTATGGTTATGCACCTATTGATATATGTGTTATGCTTGTGTGGTTGCTTATTTTATTGTTTGGATGATATTTGGATATGCATGCTTAACAAACTAATAATCAACAACAAAGCTTAAAATTGGTTCTTAACAAAATCATTAAAATGGTTAATAAAAGGTTTTATTAAAAAAATAATGATTTTATAATAAAATGTGTTTTATTAAAAAGAACCTTAAAATTGATTTTCACTAAAGTACCAAGGATTTGAATGAATGCAAATGTATGGTACATAAAGTTTTCTAAACTAGAATTTTGAAAACTCAAAATCCCTTTTATAAAACAAGTCAAACACCATCCTTTTATACAACACTCGAATCACTTAGGAACTCTTTTGTGGGATAAAGGTCACCTAACCACATTTGAGGGAACTTGTATATTCGAGGTGGGTTTACCATGTTTGTGGGATAAAGGTCACCTAACCACTTATGTGAATAAACTCACACGTGTGTGTAAGTTGGACGACTTGATTTGGAAACCATGAACTTAGGGTCACCGAAGCATGGGGAATAAAAGGTGTTGATGGGATTAAACATGCCAACTAAACATAAAGATGTTTAACCGATCCCATATGGCTAGAAGTTGCAAAGGGTTGCAATTGTCAAACGTTGACTACCTTGTTAATTTAAATAGAGGGATAAAGGTCACCTAACCAATATTTAAATGTAACGTTGGATTCTAGAATTTAATTATTAATTGTCTATGAGACACAAAAGGGTATTAATGATTAAAATATAATAATATCGAAAATACTAAAATTGAACCTTGTTAAATTTTGTAGATGGCCGCTAACAATATTACCCAAACCGTCCGTAACCGATCACTAAAAACAATCCTTAAAAGGATCGTTTCAATCAAAACACTTTATGGATTAATATCGAAACTTAAGAATCGTTCTCAAGTAAGAAAAGATATCCTATGTGTTGAACGATCCTAATCCCAATGAACATCTTATGGAAGATAAGGATGCCTATAACGATTGGATTAAGTATATTGAGGATACTATGCAAGTTGTCTCATGTTAGGAATTATGATTCCCAAAATTCAAAAGGGTTTTGAACATCATGGGAATACGACATGATTACCCAATTGAAGGAAATGTTCCTACAATATGCAAGGGTAGAACGCTTTGGGCGCTTCATACATGTCGAATGGAAGAAAACCAATCAGTCTCATCTTATGTCTTTAAGATGAAAAGCCACATTGATCACCTAGAAAGGCTCAATATGGATAAAAGGGTTTTATCCATTCTAACGATCAATGAGGGTGGCAACTAGAAAAGGCATCACCCCGACACCAAAGCAAATGTTGAAAATGGAAACGGGTAATTCAAAGGGAAAAGATTAGAAAGACTAAAGCGAAACCACTGAAACCAAAAAGAAGGCAAAGGTTGCCATGAACGATCCATGCTTTGAATATGGTGAGATAGGGCATTTGAAAAGGAATTGTCCAACCTATCTCAAAGAGTTGAAAAACTAAGAGGAATGCTAGGCAAACCTCAGGTACAATTTTATGAAACATATTGACTTTAATGTCATTTCTTCAATCACATGGGTATTAGATACCGGATGTGGAACTCATGTTTGCAATTTGTTGCAAAAGGGTTTAAAATAAATAAGCATTAAAAGAAAGGAGACTATATTTTGAAACTTCCAAATGGTTTGGAAATTATTTCAAAAATGTTTTTGAATGCTCCTAGTTTGACTAGGAACATTATTCAAGTTTTCCTTATAAGACAATATGGTTTTGAGTTAAAGTTTGTAAACAATGACATTTACATTTCGATAAATGACATGTTTTACTTTAGAGCTATGCTTTCAAATGGTATTTATAAATTGGTTCATAAGAATACATCATTTGATAGTTAAATGTACCTAGAAATCACCAAGAAACTCAAAATGGATTTGAGTGAGACCTATCTTTGGCATTATCGCCTTGGACATATAAACAGAAGTCGCATGTAAACACTTTGAAAGAATGATCTTTTGGAAACAAATGAAGTTGGTTCATTTGATACATGTGAATCTTATTTACAAGGTAAAATGACTAAGGAACCCTTTAGTGGAAAAGGGCAAAAGATTTATTAAGTATCATACATTTGGATGTATGTGATCCTTTTAAGCCAATGAGTAGGAATGGTGAAAGATACTTCATTACTTTTACCGATAACTATAGTAGTTATGGTTATGTGTACTTGCTGAGACACAAAGTTGAAGTTTTGAAATGTTCAAAGCCTTCAAAAGGTGAAGTTCAATATCAACTCAATTAAAGTTCTTCGTTCCGATAGAGGAGGAATCAAACTCTATTTGGATATGGTTCAATCTATGATGGCTAGGAGCGCATCATCTCTATCCATTGGGGTTTCGCTTTGTCACACCCCGACCACGTAGAACAACAAAACGTGGCGGAAAACGTCGGGGAGTGTTGTAACAGAATCATTGTTTCATAACACATGGTAATTGAAATATTGTTTTATTGATTAAAGTAGTTACAATGTCTTGACAATCAAAGAAACATAACATAAATAACTAGTCTTGCATCTTTTATTGTCGCTAAGGCCCAAGTCCGCCTAAGTGTGTCTTGATAAATCCTATGCATCATATCCTGAAACACATGTGAAAATAGGTACGTCAGCATAAAAATGCCTGTGAGATACATAGGTTTATGAAAATAAGATTCAGGACTTATTGTTTAAGAAAATATTTAGTCATGAACCTTGTAATTTGATTTGTCTTGTAAATCTTTTGAAAAACGATAAGATCAGATGATATGTATAAATAAGAGAATAAGGTATGGTTAAATGAATAACCATATAAATATGAGTTTGTATAATTTAAGTTGTTTGTAAAACAATGTATTGTGAAAAGTATGTTATTTGTATAAAATGTTATATGTCCAAATTGAAATGATTCAAATAACGCCATGATATGTAATACCATACAATAACTTATATATAGGAAGTACCAGCGGCGTATCCACCATGCTTGTATCATATTACACACGCCTCGTTACTTAAATCACTTACTCAAACCAAACCAACAATGTATGATGTCTATGTTTAAACCAATTGTCAAATGTATTGAATAATATACCAAAATGTTTATGTCAAGATGTAAATCATGCAACGTATAACCAATGTTGAAAATGTTTATGTGTCAAATGTAAATCATGTAATGTGTAACCAAAATGATATGTATGGCTAGTGAAATGCATTAACTAAACCATAAGTGAAATGCACAAAACAAAGTATTGAAGTAAAACTTGGTTTAAATCAAAGTTATGTTTTGTGTAGTAAATGCATGCTATACTGATATAGAGATTTATGCGGTATTGTGAAAATTCATACATCCAAGCCTTGCGACAGTCGGATAACCCTTTTAGTAAAGGTTATCAAAATATGTATTCGGATTCGGTCATTCCTTCCATCCAAATAAACCCGAGATTACAGGAATGGGATTTGTCAAGTCCTATGGTACCACTACCTACTACCGAGCGGCATGATCGATGTTAATGAATGTATAGTATAGTTTAAACAAACCAAATGTCATACCAAAATGTAAGCATATGATGAATAAGAAATGTACTAAGTATGCTAAGTTAACTTATAAAGCAGAAAAGTCATGTAAATCAATGTGCTAGCATGCTATCAGTTAACATACATAGCAGAAATGTAATGTAGAACCATGTACTAAGTATGCACACAATGGACATACATAGCATAAAATGTAATGAAATCATGTACTATAATGTACTAATGAACATAGGAAGTATATGATGTGAAAACAGGAAAGCATGAAACTAACAAGTAGGCACATGTGTTTCACCCCAAAACAGTTTGGAAAACAGTAAAAGAGGGGTCTATGTACTCACTTGAGATTACTCAGAAGTCTTAAGATAACCACCAAGCAACGCTAGAGATCACGGAATCAAACGACACCTACTATAGGTAACTACATTAATAAACCGGACCTAAATCTGAAGATCGGATAGAATGAGGGTTCGTAAACCAAACGAGTATGGGAACTCGTGTAATATGGTTTAACAAGGCCCACATACTAAAACGAAACTTAACCTAAGTGTTTGTGACCCATTACGACCCGTTTAGGTAGCTTATGCTACTTTAACGCGTCGTTCGCGTAAAACGCGTTTGGACTGCCTAACTAGTCCTATGACAAGTAACATATGCCTTAACATGTCTAATATTGTTGTCAAATCAGTTTAGATGTCAAAGTTATGTTACATATGTTTAAAATGAATTTTGGCATCAAAGGGGTATTTTGGTAATTTACCTAAGGCATATAAACTACCTATCATACAACTAACTAAACGCCGTGACCATAAGGTATAACCTCGGAAGGTTATTCCCTATATACTATGGTCACCTAATGTGTTTGGTCGGATCCTAAAGATCGACCAAATGGGTCGGGTTCGAAAGTATAAGCGATTGTTTAGATCGCTTACCTTACGTCCCTATATAAGCACTAAACTAAAAGTGACGAGCTAAGCATGCTAAAACATGCTTAACCTAGTTTAGAAAACAGGTTTGGTATCAAAACAAACGGTTTTGATACCCATAAGTAGTTTGGTTACAAAATACGCAAGAATACGTATTCTGACCCAAACTACGGCTCGTCACTGAGCCTAGATAACGTGGTAATCAGTAGGTATAGTCCCAAGGGACTATAACCATCGTGATTACAATCACGTTGCGAAGTTCATACGAACTTTGCATTGACCATAAACTGGTCAACGCAGAAAGTCAAACAAAGTTTGACTTTCAGACTCGAAAAGACTCGAAAAGCAATAAAAGAACGAAGGAACACTTACGAAGGGTCCCCGAATGCTAATCTAGATCAAAATAGCTCAGGTATGAAACAAAGGTTTCAACTTAGAGCACAATTGATCAGATTCTTGTGAGGAATGAGTGAAAATGTGATGGGTATTTATAGATTTCGGTCCACCGTTAGGATCGTTTCTTGGAAAAGAGGGAATGATCTAGCCCGTACACTTGTCAAGATGTTGTGGTAACTAAAAATGGCCTTTTATGAGCTGAAAGGGCAAGTTAGAATGTGTGGATGAGGTTTAATCAGCTGAATTATGCTGACTAATCGATCTTATCTGTTCTGGGAGGCTGATGCGGCTCGCTTCAGGATAAGACAAAACTCAGGTGGGCCGCCTGGAGCTTCTGATCAGAAAACAAGTTTCAAAAGTGACAGTTTTGGTCCCTATTGTGTTTTAAGCCCATTTCCGGCACTTCTAAGGCCCGTAAAGCCAACTTTAAGGTCCTAAAATGATGCCTAAACATTGTGGACATGAAACATGCTCAAAAATATGTCGGATGTTGGTTCGTTTGGTCGTACGAACGCGATGTTCGCTTAATTACGACGGAATGCGCACAAGCGCGTAAAACGATCCAAATGACGCAACGAATGAAATTCTCTTATGCCAAACACTAAAATAAAATATTTTAGTGCTTACATAAATTTTTGGATGTCCGGATGTATTCAGAACGTAAGTTATGCGTGAAAATGCAAACTTGTGCACTTTTTGACACTTTTAGTCCCTGAATGACCCAAAAGTATATTTTAGCACACCGAACCCCTCAAAGCTTATTTCTAAGCTAGGTAAAGGATATTTAAGGTGTGTTTAACTTATGGTCATGTTCTGGAATGTTCGTTCTAGTTCAAATTGGCATACTTTCGTAGTTTGTCAATTTTAGTCCCTGTAAGCGAATTAACTTGTTTTTGCCATACCAAAGCCTTCAAAACTTATTTCTAAGTTATGTAAAGGTTATTTAAGGTATGTTAAGCCTATGTCACTATTCCGGAGTGTTTGTTGCATTAAACTGGTTATATTTACGCATCGGTGCGCGTATAACCTCCAAGAAAGCGATTTAGAGTTTGGAATTGAACAAAAATTGATATGTGCAAATGATACACATATTTTTACAAATCCCAAGTATGAAATATAATATTTCATTGGTTCGGTATTTGTTTGATGGCCGTGGAGGCACAGGTGTTACAGTCTCCCCTACTGTAGGAAATTTCGTTCCGAAATTTTATCTAGAGGAAACTTGTGTGAGTTTGAAAACATGAAGTTGAAAAGATCGAACAACATTGGTTAGGGTTCTGAACTTCTAGTAACTTTAATAACATCATGCTTGCAATGTAAGAGGGATATTATATACAAGTATATGAAGCGTCATTGGTGCGTCCACCGTACCTCCATTACATCGTTCTCATTTCGTTATTGTTGTCACTATCGGTTCTTACACATAATAAATCTTACTGTGGTTACCGTGCACTGAATCTCATAATTATGTACGCGTCCATAATTAGACAATTCCTTGCATAGTTCACACAGTCTATTTTATAATATGTAGGGAAAAACCAAATGAACAATCCTGTGATGAGTGTGACTAAACCGCCATAGAGTCCTTTTAATTAAATCAATAAATGATCTAAATAGACTATCAAGGAGTCTGTTCAGCTATATCACTAGATTTCATTCTTTAACCAAATCGTGAATCAATCTTTTTGACTAGACCACTTAAGGGTCTCTTATGAATCATGGAATAGTACTATATAATCCAAGGGTCTTAACTATTACATAGAAGCCCATTCAGGATTTAAGGTAGTACCTTTTTGAATATCCTACTACGAATCCCTCATATAAAGATATGAAAGATTCTACGAGGATTTGGATAACTAATACCCAGAGTAAAAAAACACAAAATGCATAAAAGAAAACATAAGATGAATAAACACATAGTCACATAACCACAAAATTATTTGTTAATTTGTCTTGTTAATTGCGTACATGCATTTAAAGCACACTAGGAATCCATTCCGTGGATTTCATTCGGTACTTTAAACGTTATCAAGAATCTAACTATAAAGATAGAAAGATTTTTAAAAGAAAAATTCGATTTCGATTATAAGGAACCGAAATGTTCGAATTTAGGTACATAAGGAATCCAATCAAGGACTCTGATTTGAATGATAATTATCCACAAGGGTCTAAATGTGAAGACAAAAAGATCCCTTATGGATTTTAGAAGTTGAAGATGTTTTGAAACCTTGCACTTGATGTGCTTAGGTCAAAATATGAAGTAAAATGCTTATGAAGTTGAGATGCCAGATATGCCAAGGCGACATATGAAGCAAATTTTGAAAGTTAAGTCAATGTATGAAGAAAATATTTTTGAAAACTATGCATGGGGTTCTTTTAAAAAGAAATGTGTTCAATGTTTTTGAGACCTTATATATAATACCTTTGAAATCATAAAGTAGGTGTATTAGGTAGGTATATTCCTAAAAATGTTTTAAAATTATGCGATATAAATTTTGAAATTATGTATAAGGTTTTTGAAAAAAAACATGAATGATGCTTTTCGAAATCATGCACTTGATAAGAAAATGTACTGTGTTAATATTGCCTTCAGACTATATGAAATATTTTGAAATTAGGAAGATTGGTTTTGAAAACATGGCCAATGTTTTTGAAATAACAAAGACAATGCATTTAGAAAAATTGTTTTCAAACTATATGAAATGTTTTGAGATCATGAAGATTGTTTTTGAAATACTTGTACTGTATATGTTGAAAAATCAAAACGTAATGGGTATGAGATTTGGAAATACCCTTAGTTATTTAACCAAGGATTTAAAGGCACAGATGTGCAGAAGCATGATTACTCATAATGTCACTTTATTTTCTGTACTTTGTTTCTTAGAGTGAAACGAGTACTTAAAATTTTCGAGGGAATCATGAGCAATCATTTGAAAGAGAGAAATCACAAGAGTAGTTTGTAGGGTACATAGTTTCTTGATGTAGGTATCATAGGAAAAGTCATACACACATGTAACTACACTTTTATATCAGAATTGTGAACATGAATTTATTTATAAACAAAACAGATTGTTTCACATTACAAGAAAATAGATAAACAAAAGCATAAGACAGCAACATCTTCTAGTCAGCCAACTGCTCATCCGTGGGTTGGATTTGCATTAGCAAGCTTTGGGCAATCCCTTAGGAAATGGCCCATCTCGCCACAGTTGTAGCAAGACCCTGGTGAGAAATGAACTTGAGCATAGTCGGCTTGTGGTTGATCTGGACCACCTTGGTTCGGGTTACATCGACAAGCACTTACCAGGTGACCAACTCGCCCACATGATACACACAGACGACACGGTAAGTGAGCTTGGTGATGCCCATTACATTTGTCGCATATTGGTGCCGTTCCCTTGTATTGCTTCTTAGCAGGTGGTGTTGCCACCCGGATGGGTCTTGTTTGATTTGGTACTGCTGTAGTTGGGCAAACCCTTGCCGTATGACCTATAAGTCCACAAATTTGGCATTCGCGGCACTTCACACTAGTCTGATGATGAAGGCTACATTGGTTGCACAAAGGTGCAGTTCCGTTGTATTGCTTCCTAGCAGGGGGTTGAGCTGGTTGGTTGGGGATGGCTTGACCATTGTGAGCGACCATGGCGAAGTTCTGAGAAGCCTTTCGCTTCTTCGACTTCTTAGGGGATCGTTCATCCATGGTCTTTGATTCCTTGATTGCTTTCTTGGCTGGTGGTGCTGTCATTTGGCTAGGACTTGCCTATTTTGGTGCCACCACTGCGGGTTTCCTTGAAGCCTTACGTTTCTTTGGTTTAGGTGAAGGCTTGGCTTCTGCTTCCTTTCGTGGCACTTGAGCGGCTTCATTGTTGAGACGAGACATAGCAATTCCCAATTCCACAGTCTTCAGAATCACTTCGCCTATTTGTTGGGCAAGTTTGGCTGTTTGCTCGGACATTTGGCCGTTGCTGAGAGGAAGAGACATTCTAGAAGAAAATGAAAGACATAGGAAGAAACAAGTGAAAGATTATTGGACAATTAAAACAAAATGACAACGCATAGAAATTGCGATCATTTGTTTGTTACCTAAGGCAAACAAATGAGACGGTGACTAATCAAAGTAAACAGGTCTTATTAATGTATCACTGAAGACATGCTCGCCTATAAGTGAACACTCATCCCAAGAATTCCCAGGTAAGCACAACTGGTCTCGCGTCTGATGAGATATATACGAAGTGCTTGCCTAGACAGAAAACCCAGAATACAGGCATTCACCCTTCCAGTTTGCACATGTTCACATTATAAGACCCAAACTTTGACGAGATTTTGAAAATTCAAAGGGGTTCAAAACCATATAACAGAGAGTTCAAAACCTTACAATAGAGGGTTCAAAACCTTACAATAGAGGGTTCAAAACCTAGTAATCAATCATCCTAGAACAGATGATTAGTTTTCAAAGCGGTTTGGAAATTTATGTTCTGGTTGAGGTCGTCGCCTAAGGATAGGTGACGGTATCGTTTTATGACTAGACGCAAGTAAACTCGCGTTAGGGTCCTAAGAAGGTTATAGACTAGGTCAAAGTATTACTAATAAGCTAATTCCCTATAACCATGAGCTCTGATACCAACTTTTCTGTAACACCCCGACCACGTAGAACAACAAAACGTGGCGGAAAACGTCGGGGAGTGTTGTAACAGAATCGTTGTTTCATAACACATGGAAATTGAAATATTGTTTTATTGATTAAAGTAGTTACAATGTCTTGACAATCAAAGAAACATAACATAAATAACTAGTCTTGCATCTTTTATTGTCGCTAAGGCCCAAGTCCGCCTAAGTGTGTCTTGATAAATCCTATGCATCATATCCTGAAACACATGTGAAAATAGGTACGTCAGCATAAAAATGCCTGTGAGATACATAGGTTTATGAAAATAAGATTCATGACTTATTGTTTAAGAAAATGTTTAGTCATGAACCTTGTAATTTGATTTGTCTTGTAAATCTTTTGAAAAACGATAAGATCAGATCATCATCATCATCATCATCGTACTCAGTATATCCCACCTATAGCAAAGCTAAGGTAGGGTCTGAGGAGGGTGGGATGTAGACAGCCTTACCTCTACCCCGTAGGAATAGAGAGGCTGCTTCCAATGAGACCCCCGGCTCGATTGTGGTTTTGCATCAAGCCTTGGACATAAGGCACATAACACTCAGCAATTTAGACAAACGCCAATTGGTGCATGTACCCCCTTGTCTTTCGGCTATCAACGCCACCACATGATGCCTGATTAACGATCCCCTCTTTTTAACGTTATTTTCACGAAATTAGTAAAATAACGTTAAAAATTAGTGCACTTTTGCTTTTGCCCCCCCGAGCGCCCACACATATATTACATTATATGAGCAGACCGCAAGCGGGGCTTAACGATAAGATCAGATGATATGTATAAATAAGAGAATAAGGTATGGTTAAATGAATAACCATATAAATATGAGTTTGTATAATTTAAGTTGTTTGTAAAACAATGTATTGTGAAAAGTATGTTATTTGTATAAAATGTTATATGTCCAAATTGAAATGATTCAAATAACGCCACGATATGTAATACCATACAATCACTTATATATAGGAAGTACCAGCGGCGTATCCACCATGCTTGTATCATATTACACACGCCTCGTTACTTAAATCACTTACTCAAACCAAACCAACAATGTAAGATGTCTATGTTTAAACCAATTGTCAAATGTATTGAATAATATACCAAAATGTTTATGTCAAGATGTACATCATGCAACGTATAACCAATGTTGAAAATGTTTACGTGTCAAATGTAAATCATGTAATGTGTAACCAAAATGATATGTATGGCTAGTGAAATGCATTAACTAAACCATAAGTGAAATGCACAAAACAAAGTATTGAAGTAAAACTTGGTTTAAATCAAAGTTATGTTTTGTGTAGTAAATGCATGCTATACTGATATAGACATTTATGCGGTATTGTGAAAATTCATACATCCAAGCCTTGCGACAGTCGGATAACCCTTTTAGTAAAGGTTATCAAAATATGTATTCGGATTCGGTCATTCCTTCCATCCAAATAAACCCGAGATTACAGGAATGGGATTTGTCAAGTCCTATGGTACCACTACCTACTACCGAGCGGCATGATCGGTGTTAATGAATGTATAGTATAGTTTAAACAAACCAAATGTCATACCAAAATGTAAGCATATGATGAATAAGAAATGTACTAAGTATGCTAAGTTAACTTACAAAGCAGAAAAGTCATGTAAATCAATGTGCTAGCATGCTATCAGTTAACATACATAGCAGAAATGTAATGTAGAACCATGTACTAAGTATGCACACAATGGACATACATAGCATAAAATGTAATGAAATCATGTACTATAATGTACTAATGAACATAGGAAGTATATGATGTGAAAACAGGAAAGCATGAAAGTAACAAGTAGGCACATGTGTTTCACCCCAAAACAGTTTGGAAAACAGTAAAAGAGGGGTCTATGTACTCACTTGAGATTGCTCAGAAGTCTTAAGATAACCACCAAGCAACGCTAGAGATCACGGAATCAAACGGCACCTACTATAGGTAACTACATTAATAAACCGGACCTAAATCGGAAGATCGGATAGAATGAGGGTTCGTAAACCAAACGAGTATGGGAACTCGTGTAATATGGTTTAACAAGGCCCACATACTAAAACGAAACTTAACCTAAGTGTTTGTGACCCATTACGACCCGTTTAGGTAGCTTATGCTACTTTAACGCGTCGTTCGCGTAAAACGCGTTTGGACTGCCTAACTAGTCCTATGACAAGTAACATATGCCTTAACATGTCTAATATTGTTGTCAAATCAGTTTAGATGTCAAAGTTATGTTACATATGTTTAAAATGAATTTTGGCATCAAAGGGGTATTTTGGTAATTTACCTAAGGCATATAAACTACCTATCATACAACTAACTAAACGCCGTGACCATAAGGTATAACCTCGGAAGGTTATTCCCTATATACTATGGTCACCTAATGTGTTTGGTCGGATCCTAAAGATCGACCAAATGGGTCGGGTTCGAAAGTATAAGCGATTGTTTAGATCGCTTACCTTACTATATAAGCACTAAACTAAAAGTGACGAGCTAAGCATGCTAAAACATGCTTAACCTAGTTTAGAAAACAGGTTTGGTATCAAAACAAACGGTTTTGATACCCATAAGTAGTTTGGTTACAAAATACGCAAGAATACGTATTCTGACCCAAACTACGGCTCGTCACTAAGCCTAGATAACGTGGTAATCAGTAGGTATAGTCCCAAGGGACTATAACCATCGTGATTACAATCACGTTGCGAAGTTCATACGAACTTCGCATTGACCATAAACTGGTCAACGCAGAAAGTCAAACAAAGTTTGACTTTCAGACTCGAAAAGACTCGAAAAGCAATAAAAGAACGAAGGAACACTTACGAAGGGTCCCCGAATGCTAATCTAGATCAAAATAGCTCAGGTATGAAACAAAGGTTTCCACTTAGAGCACAATTGATCAGATTCTTGTGAGGAATGAGTGAAAATGTGATGGGTATTTATAGATTTCGGTCCACCGTTAGGATCGTTTCTTGGAAAAGAGGGAATGATCTAGCCCGTACACTTGTCAAGATGTTGTGGTAACTAAAAATGGCCTTTTATGAGCTGAAAGGGCAAGTTAGAATGTGTGGATGAGGTTTAATCAGCTGAATTATGCTGACTAATCGATCTTATCTGTTCTGGGAGGCTGATGCGGCCCGCTTCAGGATCAGACAAAACTCAGGCGGGCCGCCTGGAGCTTCTGATCAGAAAACAAGTTTCAAAAGTGACAGTTTTGGTCCCTGTTGTGTTTTAAGCCCATTTCCGGCACTTCTAAGGCCCGTAAACCCAACTTTAAGGTCCTAAAATGATGCCTAAACATTGTGGACATGAAACATGCTCCAAAATATGTCGGATGTTGGTTCGTTTGGTCGTACGAACGCGATGTTCGCTTAATTACGACGGAATGCGCACAAGCGCGTAAAACGATCCAAATGATGCAACGAATGAATTTCTCTTATGCCAAACACTAAAATAAAATATTTTAGTGCTTACATAAATTTTTGGATGTCCGGATGTATTCAGAACGTAAGTTATGCGCGAAAATGCAAACTTGTGCACTTTTTGACACTTTTAGTCCCTAAATGACCCAAAAGTATATTTTAGCACACCGAACCCCTCAAAGCTTATTTCTAAGCTAGGTAAAGGATATTTAAGGTGTTTTTAACTTATGGTCATGTTCCGGAATGTTCGTTCTAGTTCAAATTGGCATACTTTCGCAGTTTGTTAATTTTAGTCCCTGTAAGCGAATTACCTTGTTTTTGCCATACCAAAGCCTTCAAAACTTATTTCTAAGTTATGTAAAGGTTATTTAAGGTATGTTAAGCCTATGTCACTATTCCGGAGTGTTTGTTGCATTAAAGTGGTTATATTTACGCATCGGTGCGCGTATAACCTCCCAGAAAGTAATTTAGAGTTTGGAATTGAACAAAAATTGATATGTGCAAATGATACACATATTTTTACAAATCCCAAGTATGAAATATAATATTTCATTGGTTCGGTATTTGTTTGATGGCCGTGGAGGCACAGGTGTTACACGCTTTGCTCTCCAGGGCCCGTATGGCCCCAACAAAGAAAGTGGATACGACATCTTTTGAAATATGTCATGGAATGGTTCCATCATTATCATATTTGAAAGTAAGGGGTTGTGAAGTTTATGTTAAGCTACACACCTCAAATAAATTGAAGGTCTGATCCACTAAGTGTATCTTTGTAGAATATCCTAAAGATGGTATAGGATATTATTTCTACGATCCAACAGAGAAAAAGGTATTTGTTGCTCGAAAGGCTGAGTTCTTGGAAGCTAAGTTCCTTGTGGAAAGAATTAGTAACCACAAGCCGATACACGTTTGGTTGATACTAGCACTCAACAAGAGGTTGTTGAAAAACGATCAAGTGGTTGATCAATACACACAAAAATGTTTGCAGATCTGGTAGAATTAGTAGTCCACCTAAAAGATATGGATTTTTCATGGATGAACGCTACGTGGTAGATTCGGGTGAACCTACCACATACCATGATGCAATGTCAAAATACGATTATGACAAATGGCTTGAAGCCATGAACGTAGAGATGCAATCCATGTATGACAACCAAGTATGGAATTAGTTGTACCGTCTCTTAATTCCAAAGTGATTGGAGATAAGTGGGTTTTCAGGAAGAAAACAGATATGCATGGTAACTTGGATACTTATAATGGGAGACTTGCAGCAAAAGGTTTCACTCAAACTCAAAGGGTTGATTATGATGAGACCTTATCGCCTGTGGCAATGCTAAAGTCAATAAGGATATTATTTGCCATACCTGCATAATATGATTATGAGATTTGGCAGATGGATATCAAAACGGCTTTCCTTACTGGACATCTTAAGGAAGATGTCTATATGGTTCCGCCTGAAAATTTTGTCGATCCAAAACATCCTAAAGTATGCAAGTTAAAGATATCATTCTATGGATTGAAACAAGCATCTAGAAGTTGGAATCACCGTTTTGATGAAGAGATTAGGGAATATGGATTCATCAAGAACGTCGATAAAACTTGTGTGTATAAAGGCTAGTGGGAGCATTTTACTTTCTCAGTATTGCATGTCGATGACATTCTACTATTTGGAAATGACATTCCAGCCATGAAAGGTGTAAAAACCTGGCTTGGAAGTTGTTTTTCCATTAAGGATTTTGGTGAAGACGCCTATATTTAGGAATAAAGATCTATAAGGATAGGTCAAGGCGCTAGATAGGTTTAAACTTAAGTGCATACATTGACAATGTCTTGAAAAGGTTCAAGATAGAGAACTCTATGAAAGGTTTGGTACCTATTCAAGAGGGGACAATATTTAGTGCGTCTCAATGTCCAAGCTCAAAGGATGAGCAGGAAAGAATGAAAGGAATCCCATATGCGTCAGCTATAGGATTCATTATGTAGGTAATGATATGCACTAGACCGGACAAGTTATGCGCTTTAAGCATAACGAGAAGATACCAGCGAGTAACGGTCATTGGGTGACTGTTATAAATATATTGAAATACCTCAGAAAGACTAAGGATATATTTCTAATATATGGATCTTGTGAAGAAGAACTCGTTGTGAAGGGTTACAAGGATGCGAGTTTCGGAATTCGTTGTAAAGGGTTACATGGATACGAGTTTCCAAAATGATCGAGATGGTTCTCAATCACAATCAGGGTAACATTGTCCACTACAGAATCAGAATACATCGCCGATTCATTCATTGAGATAATTCATATGAAGTTGCCACTTGAATTATTGCCGATCTAGGGGTAGTCCATACCATTCAGGACCCCTAGAGATCTTTGTGATAATGATGGTGCCATTGCTCAAACCAAGGAACCTCGTGCACATCAAAAGACTAAGCACATTGAGCGGAATTTCAACTACATAAGGGATGAAGTTGAAAAAGGGAAAGATATGTATTCGCAAAGTTCACACTGATCAAAATATTACGGATCCACTCAGGAACATCCTTGTACAAGCAAAGCATGAAAGGATCATACTTGTGCCTTAGGACTTCGATATTCTAGTGATTGGATTTGATCTATTTTGTATTTGGATATTGGAACAATTGTTATTATAACTCTTTATGGTATGTTGAGTTATGTTCCATTTTTGCATGTTTAAATCCGTGAATAAGTTATTTATTCTAAATGTCCGTAGTCAATCATACTTGTGGGAACAAATATGAATGTAAGACTATTATGAACTTGGATTGGTGGATATTCATTAGGTATGAATATAGAGCAAAATGTTGCCGCCAAAGTTCATAGATATTTGTGGGATATAAATATTGGACTGACTCGCTCTCGAATATTACTGCATGGAATCATTTGTGATTGATCATAAGTAAATTTGAGTAAAGGAGAATATCATAGTATCCTCAGACCTAAGATACATATTGGGTCATGATATTCACCAAGTATTGTACCTTGACTTTTTTCTTCGCTGTTAGTAATATGACAGTACATAAGGCTAAGCTCAGGTGTGGTACAAGATGATTGTGAGAGACGTATGTAATCAAGATGGGATTTGTTCCTCTTATTCGTTGAGAGTAAGATGTCTAAGGCCTGATAAAGTTAAATCAACAGAGAGTGATCACTCTATGTCTCTGGATTTAACATGACATCTGTAACGAAAGGATAAATGATAGATTCACCTAAATCATGTTCAAGTAAGGGACTTGAAGGGGATGATGTAATTGAATGGCAAATATAGTCATACGTATTGGGGGTAGTAAACCGTAGTTAGGCGTCATTTACTGCTTGCATCAATCTTCTATGTATCTTGTGCAAGTGGGAGATTGTTGGACTCTGTATGCCCAAGACACATATTAAATTGATGTGGCTAGTACGTTATGATCCAAGTCGAGTCATACCCAATAACAAGCTAGACAAACACTTATATTATTTATTTGTGATATGATCAAACAAATAAATATTAACACTTACAACATTTAGAAATTGGTTTTCTAAATAATTGCACTTGACAAACCAATAAATTATATGGATAATTTATTTTGAGAGAGTATTTTATTTTGTTATTTATTGGGTTAAATAACTTAATAAAAGTTGTATAAAGTCTTATAACATGTGATGTTATAATTTTATAAAAGTTATAAAATTAATAAAGACTTAAATTAATTTTATAAAAGAAATTATTTTTATAAAATAAAGGGTGCCCCCCCTGGTGTTCTTCCCTAAAAAGTTTTGGCCAATCACAAACCATGCATTTGCATGTGTTAGTGGCAACTTGGTTGGGCAAGAGAATGGTCTAATAAAATTACATGCAAGGTGCATGGTTAGATGCACTCCTATTGGTCAAATGGGTGGCTCTTTCTCTCTCCTTGTTTATATATTTTTGTATGACAAAATTAGTGTATGCATGATGAACTTGAAAAACTAGAGAAGACTTGTAGAAAAGCTCTCAAAAATCGGCCAACATTGTGCAAGTTTTAGAAGATGAAATTCAAGTGTAAGACTTGAATTTACTCTCTAAAAATCGGGTCATGTATGGTTGATCAAGATGGGTTTTTCAAGTTGATAAATCAAGTGCAAGAACTCCATAAACTCCCCTCATATTTTCGGCCATGGTGGTTGATCAAGATGGAATTTTAGTGAGTTCATAAGTGTAGAAATCCTAGCTAAACATGAGGTGTTTGTTGGAAGGCTTGGGGTATACAAGCTTGAGGTCTTCTACACTTGAAGGCAACCGTTCAAGAAGCATCATCTCCTTCATATCAATTACTCCTTGGAAGGTAGTATTCTAAATACCTTGTGGTTGTGGTTTAAATATTTGATAGCATGCATGTTCGTATATGGATCCAGGGATTGGGTTTTACATATAAAATGGGTTTTATATCTTGTAAGTAACATGTTTTAAATAATAATTTTCGGCTGCATTTGTATTTTATATGGATAAAATGCTTTGATAAACATGTTAAAATCCCAACAATAAATATATATTTAGAATATATGTACATTAACGACATGATGTGTGTGAATATTTGAGTAATAGTTATATTATTTTAGGATTAAAGTAATATAACTTAACAAAATACCAAGAAATTACAATCCAAAATATTACCAAAAATCACGAGGAATAAATACACAAGTTACACATGCAATATTGGGAAACCGAACGAAAGAATGTAACTTACAAAATATTCCAGAAAATACATTTATAAGTATATTTTTGGTGAATAATATTTTGGACAAAAGAAAGGAAAATATGATTTTTCCAATTATTACAAAGTTGTATCATCTTTGTCACACCCTGACCACGTAGGACAACCAAACGTGGCGGAAAACGTCGGGGAGTGTTGTAACAGAATCATTGTTTCATAACACATGGAAATTGAAATATTGTTTTATTGATTAAAAGAGTTACAATGTCTTGACAATCAAAGAAACATATCATAAATAACTAGTCTTGCATCTTTTATTGTTGCTAAGGCCCAAGTCTGCCTAAGTGTATCTTGATAAATCCTATGCATCATATCCTGATACACATGTGAAAATAGGTACGTCAGCATAAAAATGCCTGTGAGATACATAGGTTTTGTGAAAATAAGATTCATGACTTATGTTTAAGAAAATGTTTAGTCATGAACCTTGTAATTTGCTTTGTTTTGTAAATCATTTGAAAAACGATAAGATCAGATGATATATATAAATAAGAGAATAATGTATGGTTAAATGAATAACCATGTAAAATGAGTTTGTATAAATTAAGTTGTTTTGTAAATCAATGTCTTGTGAAAATCAGTTGTTTATATAGAATGTTATATGTCCAAATTGAAATGATTCCAAATAACGCTACGATATGTAATACCATACAATCACTTATATATAGGAAGTACCAGCGGCGTATCCACCATGCTTGTATCATATTACACACGCCTCGTTACTTAAATCACTTACTCAAACCAACCCAACAATGTAATATCTTTATGTTTAAACCAATTGCCAAACGTATTGAATCATATGTCAAAATGTTTATGTCAAGATGTAAGTCTTGTAATGTATAACAAATGCCAATAATGTTCTTGTGTCAAATGTAAATCATGTAATGTGTAACCAATGTCAATAATGTTCATGTGTCAAATGTAAATCATGTAATGTGTAATCAATGTCAATAATGTTCATGTGTCAAATGTAAATCATGTAATGTGTAACCAAAATGATATGTATGGCTAGTGAAATATATCAACTAAACCATATGCACAAAACAAAGTATTGAAGTAAAACATGGTTTAAATCAAAGCTATGTTTTGTGGAACAAACGCATGCTATACTGATATAAACATTTATGCGGTATTGTGAGGATGCATACATCCAAGCCTTGAGACTGTGGCGATAAACCCTTAAACAAATTAAAGGATTATCTGTGCTTATGTATGTCGAATTCGGTCATTCCCTCCAATCCAAACAAACCCAGGATTTCAGGAACGGGAGTTGTCAATTCCTATGGTACCACTACCTACTAACGATCGGCGTGATCGGTGTTAATGAATGTATATTGATCCATCAAAACAACCCAAATATCATATCAAAATGTAAGCATGTGATGAAAACAAATGTACTAAGTATGCAATAAATAAACATACATAGCATGTGATGTGATGTGAAATGATGTACTAAGTATGAACTAAATGGACATACATAGCATGTGATGTGATGTGAAACGATGTACTAAGTATGAACTAAATGGACATACATAGCATGTGATGTAATGTGAAACGATGTACTAAGTATGAACTAAATGGACATACATAGCATAAAATGTAATGCAAAATGATGTACTAAGTACGCACACAATGGGCATACATAGCATGAAATGTAATGAAATCATGTACAATAATGTACTAACGAACATAGCAGGTATATGATGTGAAAACATGGAAAGCATGAAAGTAACAAGTAGGCACATGTGTTCCACCCCAAAACAGTTTGAAAACGGTAAAGAGGGGTCTATGTACTCACTTAATATTTCTCAGTAGTTCTTGAGTGACAACCAAACAATGCTAGAGATCACGGATATCAAACGGCACCTAATATAGGTAACTATGTTAATAAACCGGACCTATATCGGAGGATTTAGATAGAATGAGGGTTCGTAAACCAAATGAGTGTAGAGACTCGTGTCAATTGGTTTAGCTAAGCCTACATACTAAATGAAACCTAACCTAAGTGCTTTCGACCCATCGCGACCCATTAAGGTAGCTTATGCTACTTTAACGCGTCGTTCGCGTGAAATGCGTTCGGACCACCTAACTAGTCCTATGACAAGTGTTATATGCATAAACATGTTACATAATCAGTTATGTGACAAAATTTTAGGTTACATATGCTTAATTACCAATTATACATGAAAAGGGTATTCTGGTAATTTACCTAAGGCATATAAACTACCTATCATACAACTACTCAAACGATGTGACCATAGGGTATAACCTCGGAAGGTTATTCCCTATATACTATGGTCACCTAAAGTATTTAGTCGGATCCTAATGATCGACCAAATGGGTCGGGTTCGAAGGTATAAGCGATTTATCAAATCGCTTACCCATACGACCCTAGACAACGTGGTAATCAGTAGGCATAGTCACAAGGGACTATAACTATCGTGATTACAATCACGTTGCGAAGTTCAAACGAACTTCGCATTGACCATACACTGGTCAATGCAGAAAGTCAAACAAAGTTTGACTCTCGGACTCGAAAAGCAATAAAAGAACGAAGGAATACTTACAAAGGGTCCCCGAATGCTAATCTCGATCCAAGTAGCTCAGGTATGAAACAATGGTTTCAACTTAGAGCTTCTAAGATCAAAATTCTTGTGGGTTTAGCAATGGATGGGGTTTGGTATTTATAGTGTTCGGAGAGCCATTAAGATCGTTCCTCGTTAACCGTGCTTTGATCTCAACCATACACGTCAAGATAGTGGTTTTTCTAAAACCATTTGAGCCCACGGTATTGCCAAAACCATGTGCGAAAGTGAAAATGGACCAAATACAATGTTTCTATCCAGGTTAGGTAGTCGTGTAGCACCACTGCCTAGGCATGAGGTGCTCGCGCTACGCCACTGCCTACCAGTTTCAGCAAAGTTTCAAAAATGGCAGAAATGGTCCCTGCAGCCCGTTTAAGCTATTTTCGATGCGTTTGAACCCCGTTAACCTCATTTCAAGGCTCTAAAATGAAGTTAAAGTATAGGGAACTCAAAACATGCTCAAAAATATCTAGGATGTCGGTTCGTTTGGTCGTACGATCGCGATGTTCGCTTAATTACGACGGAATGCGCATAAGCGCGAAAAACGATCCTAATGACGCGACAAATGGATTTTTCTCAATCCAAACACTAAAATAAAATATTTTAGTGCTTACATAAATGTTTGGATGTCCGGATGTATTCAGAACGTAAGTTATGCGCGAAAATGCAAACTTGTGCACTTTTTGACACTTTTAGTCCCTGAATGAGCCAAAAGTTTATTTTAGCACACCGAACCCCTCAAAGCCTATTTCTAAGCTATATAAAGGATATTTAAGGTGTGTTTAACTTATGGTCATGTTCCGGAATGTCTGTTACAGTTCAAATTGGCATACTTTCGTAGTTTGTCAAGTTTAGTCCCTGTAAGCGAATTAACTTGATTTCGGCATACCAAACCTTCCAAAACTTATTTATAAGTTTATGTAAAGGTTATTTGAGGTATGTTAATCTTGTGTCACTATTCCAGAGTGTTTGTTGCATTAAACTGGTTATATTTACGCATCGGTGCGCGTATAACCTTCCAGAAAGCGATTTAGAGTTTGGAATTGAACAAAAATTGATATGTGCAAATGATACACATATTTATACAAATCCCAAGTATGAAATACAATATTTCATTGGTTTGGTATTTGTTTGATGGTCGCAGTGACCCAGGTGTCACAGTCTCCCCTACTTTAGGAAATTTCGTCCCGAAATTTTTTCTAGAGGAAACTTGTGTGAGTTCGAAAACATGAAGTTAAAAAGATCGAACAACATTGGTTAGGGTTCTGAACTTCTAGTAACTTTTAATAACATCATGCTTGCAATGTAAGAGGGATACTTATATACAAGTATATGAAGCGTCATTGGTGCGTCCACCGTACCTCCATTACATCGTTCTCATTTTGTTATTGTTGTCACTATCGGTTCTTACACATAATAAATCTTACTGGGTTTTTGTGCACTAAATTTCATAATTATGTACGCGTCCATAATTAGACAATTCCTTGCACAGTTCACACAGTCTATTTTATAATGTGTAGGGTAAAACCAAATGAACAATCCCTTGATGAGTGTGACTAGACCGCCATAGAGTCCTTTTAATTAAATCATTAAATGATCTAAATAGACTATCAAGGAGTCTGTTCAGCTACATCACTAGATGTCGTCTTTTAACCAAATTGTGAATCAATCTTTTTTACTAGACCACTAAAGGGTTTCTTATGAATCATGGAGTGGTACTATATAAACCAAAGGTCTTAACTATTACATAGAAGCCCATTAAGGATTTAAGGTAGTACCTTTTTGAATATCCTACTACGAATCCCTCATATTAAGATATGAAAGATTTTACGAGGATTTGGATAACGAGTATCCAGAGTATACAAAAAAAAAACACAAAATGCATAAAAGAAAACATAAGATGAATAAACACATTGTCACATAACCACAAAATTGTTTGTTAATTTGTCTTGTTAATTGCGTACATGCATTTAAAGCATACTAGGAATCCATTTCGTGGATTTCATTTGGTACTTTAAACGTTATCAAGAATCTAACTATAAAGATAGAAAGATTCAAAAAGAAAATTCGATTTCGATTATTAGGAACCGAAATGTTCGAATTAAGGTACATAAGGAATCCAATTAAGGACTCTGATTTGAATGTTGATCATCCACAAGGGTCTAAATGTGAAGATAAAAAGATCCCATATGGATTTTAGAAGTTGAAGATGTTTTGAAACCTTGCACTGGACGTGCTTATGTCAAACATGAAGTAAAAATGCTTATGAAGTTGAGATGCTAGATATGCCAAGGCAACATATGAAGCAGAATTTGAAGGTTAAGTAAATGGATGAGGAAAATATATTTGGAAAACTATGCATGGGGTCCTAAAAATGTTTTTGAAACCTTATATATAATACTTTTGAAATCATAAAGTAGGTTTTTAGATAAGTATCTTTATAAAAATGTTTTAAAATCATGCGAAATGAATTTTTGAAATTATGTATAAGGTTTTTGGAAAACATGAATGATGCTTTTGAAATCATGTAGTTGATAAGAAAATATACTGTGTTAATATTGTTTTCAGACTATATGAAATATTCTGAAATTATGAAAGTTGTTTTTTTTTTTTTTAACATAACCAATGTTTTTGAAATAACATAGACAATGCATTTGAAAAAAAATGTTTTCAAACTATATGAAATGTTTTGAGATCATGAAGATTGTTTTTGAAATACTTGTACTGTGTATGTTGAAAAATCAAAACGTAATGGGTATGAGATTTGAAAATATCCTTAGTTATCTAACCAAGGATGTAATGGCATAGATGTGCAAAAAGCATGATTACTCATAATGTCACTTTATTTTCTGTACTTTGTTTCTTAGAGTGAAACGAGTACTTAAAATTTTCGAGGGAATCATGAGCGATCATTTGAAAGAGAGAATCACAAGAGTAGTTTGTAAGGAACATAGTTCCTTAATACAGGTATTATAGGGAAATGCCATAAACACTTGTAATTATACTTGTATATCAGAATTGCGAACAACAACTTTTATTTATGAACGAGACATATTGTTTCACAATACACGAAAACAAAAGAAACAAAGGCATAAGACAGCAACATCCTTTGTTCAGCCGAATGCTCATCCAAGGGTTGGATTTGCATTAGCAAGCTTTGGGCATTTGTTCCTGAAATGGCTCGTCTCGCCGTAGTTGTAGCAAGTACCAGACGGGAAACGAGCTTGAGTAGGGTTGACTTGGAGTTGGGTAGCAGCAAGGTTTATAGCAGCTTTGTTTTGGATAGCAAAGCGGCATGTGTTGACCAAATGTCCCCTCCGTCCACAGTAGGTACATTTGGAGCAGGGTATGAGGTTTGAATGATGACGGTTGCATCGTTTGCACAAAGGGGCAGTTCCTATGTATGGCTTCCTAGCTAGTGGCCTTGCCACATGGCTAGGTCCCGCTTGATTAGGTGTAACCGCTGCGGGTTTCCTTGAAGCTTTACGCTTCCTTGATTTTGGTGCTGGCTTGACTTCTGCTTCCTTTGGTGGCTCTTGAGTGGCTTCATTGTCGAGACGAGAGGCTTCATTGTTGAGACGAGCCATGGCAATGCCTAAATCCACAGTCTTCTGAATCACTTCACCTATTTGCTGGGCAAATTTGGCTGTTCGCTCGGACATTTGACCAGTGCTGAGAGGAATAGACATTCTAGAAGAAAATGAAAGACATAGGAAGAAACGAGTGAAAGGTTATTGGATAATCAATACAGAATGGTAACGAATGAAAATTGTGATCATTTGTTTGTTACCTAAGGCAAACAAATGAGATGGTGACAAATCAAAGTAAATGGGTCAAAAATAATGTATCGCGAAGACATGCTCGCCTATAAGTGAACACTCATCCCAAGAATTCCCAGGTAAGCACAACTGGTCTCGCGTCTGATGAGATGTATACGAAGTGCTTGCCTAGACAGAAAACCCAGAATACAGGCATTCACCCTTCCAGTTTGCACGTGTTCACATTATTTAAAACCCAAAACCTTGACGAGGTTTCAAAAACTCAGAGGGGTTCAAAACCATATAATAGAGAGTTCAAAACCTTACAATAGAGGGTTCAAAACCTAGTAATCAATCATCCTAGAATAGATGATTAGTTTTCAAAGCGGTTTTGAATTTTATGTTCTTGTTGTGGTTGTCGCCTAAGGATAGGTGACAGTATTGTTTTATGACTAAACGCAAGTAAACTCGCGTTAGGGTCCTAGAAAGGTTAAAGACAAGGTCAAAGTATTACTAATAACCTAATTCCCTATAACCATGAGCTCTGATACCAACTTTTCTGTCACACCCCGACCACGTAGGACAACCAAACGTGGCGGAAAACATCGGGGAGTGTTGTAACAGAATCATTGTTTCATAACACATGGAAATTGAAATATTGTTTTATTAATTAAAAGAGTTACAATGTCTTGACAATCAAAGAAACATATCATAAATAACTAGTCTTGCATCTTTTATTGTTGCTAAGGCCCAAGTCTGCCTAAGTGTATCTTGATAAATCCTATGCATCATATCCTGAAACACATGTGAAAATAGGTACGTCAGCATAAAAATGCCTGTGAGATACATAGGTTTTGTGAAAATAAGATTCATGACTTATGTTTAAGAAAATGTTTAGTCATGAACCTTGTAATTTGCTTTGTTTTGTAAATCATTTGAAAAACGATAAGATCAGATGATATATATAAATAAGAGAATAATGTATGGTTAAATGAATAACCATGTAAAATGAGTTTGTATAAATTAAGTTGTTTTGTAAATCAATGTCTTGTGAAAATTAGTTGTTTATATAGAATGTTATATGTCCAAATTGAAATGATTCCAAATAACGCTACGATATGTAATACCATACAATCACTTATATATAGGAAGTACCAGCGGCGTATCCACCATGCTTGTATCATATTACACACGCCTCGTTACTTAAATCACTTACTCAAACCGAACCAACATTGTAATATGTCTATGTTTAAACCAATTGCCAAACGTATTGAATCATATGTCAAAATGTTTATGTCAAGATGTAAGTCATGTAATGTATAACAAATGTCAATAATGTTCTTGTGTCAAATGTAAATCATGTAATGTGTAACCAATGTCAATAATGTTCATGTGTCAAATGTAAATCATGTAATGTGTAATCAATGTCAATAATGTTCATGTGTCAAATGTAAATCATGTAATGTGTAACCAAAATGATATGTATGGCTAGTGAAATATATCAACTAAACTTAATGCACAAAACAAAGTATTGAAGTAAAACATGGTTTAAATCAAAGCTATGTTTTGTGGAACAAACGCATGCTATACTGATATAAACATTTATGCGGTATTGTGAGGATGCATACATCCAAGCCTTGAGACTGTGGCGATAAACCCTTAAATAAATTAAAGGATTATCTGTGCTTATGTATATCGAATTCGGTCATTCCCTCCAATCCAAACAAACCCAGGATTTTAGGAACGGGAGTTGTCAATTCCTATGGTACCACTACCTACTAACGATCGGCGTGATCGGCGTTAATGAATGTATATTGATCCATCAAAACAACCCAAATATCATATCAAAATGTAAGCATGTGATGAAAACAAATGTACTAAGTATGCAATAAATAAACATACATAGCATGTGATGTGATGTGAAACGATGTACTAAGTATGAACTAAATGGACATACATAGCATGTGATGTGATGTGAAACGATGTACTAAGTATGAACTAAATGGACATACATAGCATGTGATGTGATGTGAAACGATGTACTAAGTATGAACTAAATGGACATACATAGCATGTGATGTAATGTGAAACGATGTACTAAGTATGAACTAAATGGACATACATAGCATAAAATGTAATGCAAAACGATGTACTAAGTACGCACACAATGGGCATACATAGCATGAAATGTAATGAAATCATGTACAATAATGTACTAACGAACATAGCAGGTATATGATGTGAAAACATGGAAAGCATAAAAGTAACAAGTAGGCACATGTGTTCCACCCCAAAACAGTTTGAAAACGGTAAAGAGGGGTCTATGTACTCACTTAAGATTTCTCAGTAGTTCTTGAGTGACAACCAAACAATGCTAGAGATCACGGATATCAAACGGCACCTAATATAGGTAACTATGTTAATAAACCGGACCTATATCGGAGGATTTAGATAGAATGAGGGTTCGTAAACCAAACGAGTGTAGAGACTCGTGTCATATGGTTTAGCAAAGCCTAGATACTAAATGAAACCTAACCTAAGTGCTTTCGACCCATCGCGACCCATTAAGGTAGCTTATGCTACTTTAACGCGCCGTTCGCGTGAAACGCGTTCGGACCGCTTAACTAGTCCTATGACAAGTGTTATATGCATAAACATGTTACATAATCAGTTATGTGACAAAAGTTTAGGTTACATATGCTTAATTACCAATTATACATGAAAAGCGTATTCTGGTAATTTACCTAAGGCATATAAACTACCTATCATACAACTACGCAAACGATGTGACCAAAGGGTATAACCTCGGAAGGTTATTCCCTATATACTATGGTCACCTAAAGTATTTGGTCGGATCCTAATGATCGACCAAATGGGTCGGGTTCGAAGGTATAAGCGATTTATCAGATCGTTTACCCATACGACCCTAGACAACGTGGTAATCAGTAGGCATAGTCACAAGGGACTATAACTATCGTGATTACAATCACGTTGCGAAGTTCAAACGAACTTCGCATTGACCATACACTGGTCAACGCAGAAACTCAAACAAAGTTTGACTCTCGGACTCGAAAAGCAATAAAAGAACGAAGGAATACTTACAAAGGGTCCCCGAATGCTAATCTCGATCCAAGTAGCTCAGGTATGAAACAATGGTTTCAACTTAGAGCTTCTAAGATCAAAATTCTTGTGGGTTTAGCAATGGATGGGGTTGGATATTTATAGTGTTCGGAGAGCCGTTAAGATCGTTCCTCGTTAACCGTGCTTTGATCTCAACCATACACATCAAGATAGTGGTTTTCTAAAACCATTTGAGCCCACGGTATTGCCAAAACCATGTGCGAAAGTGAAAATGGACCAAATACAATGTTTCTATCTAGGTTAGGCAGTCGCATAGCGCCACTGCCTAGGCATGAGGTGCTCGCGCTACGCCACTGCCTACCAGTTTCAGCAAAGTTTCAAAAATGGCAGAAATGGTCCCTGCAGCCCGTTTAAGCTATTTTCGATGCGTTTGAACGCCGTTAACCTCATTTCAAGGCTCTAAAATGAAGTTAAAGTATAGGGAACTCAAAACATGCTCAAAAATATCTAGGATGTCGGTTCGTTTGGTCGTACGATTGATGTTCGCTTAATTACGACGGAATGCGCATAAGCGCGAAAAACGATCCAAATGACGCGACGAATGGATTTTTCTCAAGCCAAACACTAAAATAAAATATTTTAGTGCTTATATAAATTTTTGGATGTCCGGATATATTCAGAACGTAAGTTATGCGCGAAAATGCAAACTTGTGCACTTTTTGACACTTTTAGTCCCTGAATGAGCCAAAAGTTTATTTTAGCACACCGAACCCCTCAAATCCAATTTCTAAGCTATATAAAGGATATTTAAGGTGTGTTTAACTTATGGTCATGTTCCGGAATGTCTGTTACAGTTCAAATTGGCATACTTTCGCAGTTTGTCAAGTTTAGTCCCTGTAAGCGAATTAACTTGATTTCGGCATACCAAACCTTCCAAAACTTATTTCTAAGTTTATGTAAAGGTTATTTGAGGTATGTTAAGCTTATGTCACTATTCTAGAGTGTTTGTTGCATTAAACTGGTTATATTTACGCATCGGTGCGCGTATAACCTTCCAGAAAGCGATTTAGAGTTTGGAATTGAACAAAAATTGATATGTGCAAATGATACACATATTTATACAAATCCCAAGTATGAAATACAATATTTCATTTGTTTGGTATTTGTTTGATGGTCGCAGTGACCCAGGTGTCACAATCTTTTTGACAAGGAGAAAATATATTATTTTGGGAAGTAAAAATATATTTTCTTGTAATTTTTAGAAAATATACTATTTTTGGGAAAAATATATATTTTCTCAGATAAACTTGTAGTACATTATTTTTGAAAATATATTGTTTTGGAACTACAAATATTTTTGCGAAGAGAAAAATTAGGAATAATTTTTCTAAGGAATACTTCTTGAAATATATATTTTAGGATTATATATTGGGTACTTATTAAAGACAATACATGCCGGGATACGACGCCAATATATGGCAAGTTATACAAATACAAGAATACGAATACACATGTATGAGATACCCCCATCCTTGGGAAGGAAATACGGATATAAATACTTGAGAAGTATTATTACGAAAATATTGTTTAACAATTATTCCAAAACTAAATAAATATAATTTAAGTTAAAATAATTATTATTTTAACAAATAATTATATACTTGGAATAATAACGAGGACACTTTAAAACGTAACTCAAAGGAACTAATCAATACTAAGACAAGGCACGACCCGCTCGTCTAACGGACTGTAGTACGCATGTAGGTAGTTGTGCGTTCTAGAGAAAGCTTTGAATTACATCGGATACAAGGAACGCAAAACAGTGAGTTCATGTCCCCCTTTTCTCTTAACTTTTTTCAGTTTTATAACTTCGGGGGTGAAGTACATGTTTTAAACGATTACAAATGCTTACAGACAAATACAATTGGTATGGTTAGCTAAGGAAAGTACAGTAGATCATGTGAATGGGTAGGCGCATACTTAAGGCCATTAATCCTCATAGTAGGACCGAGGGAAATGACTAATAGATCTATTTGGGTGTAGCGAGCCCCATCCATGAGTCCGCCGAATGGGCCATGTGGTGACTATGTCTTACGGCCGGAAGCCCGGTACAAAGTCTGCTAGGTTTGAGTCTTCCTGCACCATGTCACATATATTAATGTATTAGCTACACATTAATTGATCTGTTTCCTTGTTGCTTTCATACCGGGACTTATAAACTTACATACATACTTACAACGATTTCAAAGGTTTATACAAACACAAACAAACACATGAACTCGCTCAACTTTTGTTGATGTTTTCAAACTACATGTATTTCAGGGATTTAGTAAGTGGATCTGGTGGGCGTTGGAAGTTTTTATGCTGTGTTAAGGATAAAAGCTGTCATCTATGGTCTTTGAGTATGGTCAGTGTGTCTTATTCCTGGACGAGACACGCCTTCCAAACCTTGGTGTTATTCAATATCTTTTGATGAGTCCTTAATGAACTCATAAACAATTTGTATGGTTTGTAAAACTTGAATTTGAAGTCTACGTTTCCAAAACAATGTTGTTATGATTTAAACTTATTTAATGGATGACGAATCTATGGTTTTATCATATAGTTGTTGTTATGATTGAATGCAATGGTATTAAGAAAGTCACACCATAATCACGCTTCCGCTAAAGTCAGGGTGTGACAGGTTGGTATCAGAGCTTCGATCGTAGCGAATTAGGATTCTTTCTCGAGTCTAGACTACGATCAATAGGGCTCTCACGAAAATGTTTTCATAACATATTTTTCATTGCATACAACGCCCAGATCCAGGAAACAAACATTTTTACAAATAAAAGACACAAAATACATTTCAAGGAATCCATTTATGGTTCAGTCTGAGAGACTGGGTAATTCAGTCTGAGAGACTAGGGAGTTAGTCTGAGAGACTAGCTGGGGCAGTCTGAGAGATTGGGTAGTCTGAGAGACTGGGGAGTTCAGTCTGAGAGACTGGGTAGTTAGTCTGAGAGACTAGTTGGGACAGTTTGAGAAACTGGGGAGTTCAGTCTGAGAGACTAGGTGTTTCAGTCTGAGAGACTGGGTGTATAGACTGGGAGGCTAGGTAGTTTAGTCTGGGAGACTGGGTGTATAGTCTGGGAGACTGGGTGTTTAGTCTGGGAGACTAGGAATGATAGAAAGTTTCATGAAGAATAATGTAAATACATGATTACATGATGAAGGGTCTTTGCTTGCAATACACTAAGTGTTAGTGATTACTATGAATATACATGCTATGATGTACCAGCACACATGACACCTTCCTCAGAAAGCGAGGTATCAGACATTGACGATCCTATGGCCGCCGCCACAGATAATGAGACTGCACCTGCGCCGGAGGTATTTGCGTCAGACACTGAGAGTGATCCTGATATGATGACCGAGGACGAGGACGACTTTTAACCATCCGCGCTGCCAGATTTTGGTGATGATTTACCCTTGCTGATAGTTTCCCTAACAAGAATCCTTCTGTCATTCTTGTTTCGGTCCATGACCACCTTATCATTTGGACACCCCGATGGCGAGCACATCATGGCTCTGATCCTTGACGCCATACCTCTCGTGGTCATTCCTCCCGAGGATATGCATTTTGACGATTTGTTTGATGATGACGTTGATTTGTTTGTTAATGATCCTCGTGTTGACGCCCAGGGCGATGGAAAGATAGCCGAGGATGTCATTGCTATGCTACCTCCTGAGATTCCTGCCATTAAAGCATATTCTCTGCCTCCATTTTACACTCGATTTCAGACTCCCTTGCGTCTGTGACATCTGCAGCCTCACAAACGGCCGGATTGCATCTTTCTACTACTGACTCAGACGATGACACCACTATGACTGCTGCTCCATCACCTGCTCGAGATGCCACACATTTACACGACCCAGAGCCTGCTCTTGAGCCAGCGCCTGTTCCTTTTGTGGTCAGTCTGATGTTGCACCTGCGGATGCTGAGCCCTTGCTTAATCATGACCCTATTTCTATTGGTTTACATGACATTGCACCCCTTATACCTGACCCAGTACCTGCACCTGATGATCTTCTCTTTTATTGAGACATTTGTTCCTGTACCTGCACCCGCTGATGTTGCTCCTTTTCCCCTATGGAGATCGACGTCCATTGCACCGACATACCTATCGCTTCTTTCAGGACATACCCGCACCCCGGGAAGGTACTCCAGGTCAGCACCCGCATGACGATCCTTTTGCTACAGCAGCTTTTCCACATATCCTTCAGGCTGTACTGTTCATTTCTTCACCGTTGGACGAGCCATTCCGATGGTTCCTATCATGCCCTATGCTGATATATGAGTTGCTCCTAACATATCAGCTATAGTATGAGGTCTTGTGTCAAAGAATTTTGAAGCTTGAGCAGACACCATGTCCTCCACCCTGTCTACGCCAGTATAATTTGATCCTCCACGTTCATCACTGTCTCCTTCTGCACTCTCACCTGCTGCTCTTACACCTTTCTTAGGTGTTGACACTCGTTTCCTTACTATCAAGCAGCAGACCAGTTAATTAGTTCGACATGTATACAAGCTCGAGGGGGGAGCTCGCACATGCTAGCAGTTTTCTTTTCTTCCCTTCTCCACCTCAGTCACCAGTATAGTTAATTTCTGGATTTATGTGGATTGCATTACTTTTGAGTAAAGACACTACAAAAGAGCCGAGACTGTGGAGACTTTTGAAGACCACTTCTGACTACCTGACTTTGATACACTGATATACTTATTAGACAAGGGTAGGGTGACCCTGTGTCACCTTTGATGCAATACATTTTGTGGACAATGTAATTGTGGTCGGAGAATAATGAAAGCCCAATCATTATTAACATGCGACAATACTTTGTGGCCAATAGCCAATGAAAGCTCAGCCGCTATGTCTTCGTTAAGCACATTGTTGATATGCATGTGTGTGCTATAATTATAATGCTACGTGCCTACTTGCTATAATTCCCAAATTACTTGGTTATGCTATGATTATCCTATTGATTGATTGGTTGATATAAAAATCTAATATGTGTATGTACATATGACCTCTAAATAACTATATGCACTCCCTGAACAAAGAAGAGCTGACCTAATCGATCTTCTTCTTAGAAGATGTCGATACAAGGGAACGTCGATACCAACAACCCTCTGCCGACGACAGCGGCAGAACTACAAGAGCGCATCTCATAGGCCATTGCACAGCACGAGGCCCTTCGCTCCGAACGCGGCGGAGGTACCCCAGTAAATAACCCACCCAACGGCTACACCTATAAGCAGTTCTTGAGCTACAAACCACGAGACTTCGATGGCACTGGGGGTGCCATAGCTTTTGTGCGTTGGGTTGAGAAGACAGATTATGTTTTGCGATTAAGTAAATGCGCCCCAGAACATCAGGTCACGTACATAGCTGGACTATTTCTATATGGGGCTCTGTCATGGTGGAACCTTCAAGTTCAGACGTTGGGCGAGACTGCTGCGTATGCTTTGACGTGGGACGAACTGAAAGAACTAATGCGTAAGAGATATTGCTCGAGGGCAGAAGTCCAGAAGTTGGAGACTGAACTGTGGAACTTGAAAATGGAAGGTTCAAAGATAACTGAGTATGTGCAGAGATTTCATGATTTTTCACAAGTTGCTTCGCATCTGGTGGAACCAGAGTTTAAGAGGATCAAATGCTTCATCGAGGGATTGGCACCTCAGATTCTAAGCTTGGTGACAACATCTAAACCTCCAACGATCACCGATGCTATCGACATAAGTGTGGCGCTCACTGAAGAAGCGGTTAGACTAGGGAAATTTTCCACTTCGGAAGAGAAAAAGAAGACACCTGTAGAGCCATCTGGGGATAACAAGAGAAAATTCACAAACTTCAAGAAAGGTACTCGGGCGAATAGCAAGAACAGGGCTAAAAAGGGGAAAGAGTACATGGGTATCCTACCTAAGTGTGACAATTGTCAACGTTATCATATCGGGCGATGCAGATATGGAAAATGTGAAAATTGTGGCAAAGTGGGGTATGTCAAGGAGACTTGTAGGCAAGGTACTGAACGTGGAAATGAAAACCAAGATGGTAGCAGGAATCACGGAGGAAACAATGACAACGACAACTATCAAGGCAGGACGAGTGACAAACAAAAACGTGCTCAAGCTTGTCTTAACTGTGGGAGCAAAAAGAATTTCAGAAAATACTGCCCCAAGAAGAATCAGGCACAAGGATGAAAGCTCAATAGCGAAGCTAGGGAAATACGCCAGAATCCAAACAAGGTTATCCATACGTTCCATATTAGTCAACGTTATGCATCTGTGCTGCTAGACACTGTTGCCAATTTTAGCTTCGCATCTCTAGAGTTTGAGAGTATACTTGGTTAGTAGCAAGTAAGTAAGACAACCCCTACTCGATAGAACTAGTTAAAGGGAAATTTTGACGTGGAAATTGGGATGGATTGGTTGTCGAGAAATCGAGCGGAGATTGATATCCGCATCCTGATGGCGTACGAAGAAACGATCATGGCTCATGAAGAAGGATACGCCTCTACAAATTACTAATTGCTTGAAGGCACGAAAGTTGTTGCGTAAAGGATGTGTTGTTTTTCTTGGCTCATGTCATGGACAAGGGAGACGAAGAAGCAAAACTCGAAGATATCCCTGTGACAAGGGAATACCCTGAAGTCTTCCCCGAAGACTTGCCAAAATTATCTCCTCAACGACAAGTCAGATTTCGCATCGATTTGATTCCAGGAGTCGCGCCTGCAATCAATGCACCTTAGCGACTTACACCTTCAGAGATGCAATGATTGTCTGTGTAGCTTCAGTAGTTGATAGAGAAGGAAGCTAACAAACCAAGTTTCCCATTTTGTGTAACCCCAGTTCTGCTCGTCAAAAAGAAGAACGATGATTTTCAAATGAGCATAAACTACCAGGAGCCGAACGAGCTAACCAACCAGAGTTGGTAACTCTTGCCAAGGATTAACGAATTATTTAACTAACTGTGAGGATCCAACTACTATTTCACGACTGATCAATGATCGAGTGTCATTAACTGTGAATTCAGGAAGAAAGTATACCCGGAAGTTGTGGGACAATAACTTGTTTTAAACATACACAAAAAAAATTATGTTTCCTACACAATGCACAAAACAGTTTTACGAAGAATACGAAGCTTTGAGAACTTAGAAAACATGTACTTAGGACCTTTGGGAACCCAGGTCCAAACTTGTAAAGGTTGCTTAGGAACCACACCTGTTAACTCAAGTAAACCCCATTATCCTGACATATATGCTATTTCAGTTAACCAAACAGAAAGTACTCAAATTTCTTTTGTTAAAATCTTCGCTTTTGCTTCTAGCGAGTAGATGTTTGCATCTCTACTCCCCTTAATTGTCACACCCCGACCACGTAAAACAACAAAACGTGGCGAAAACGTCGGGGAGTGTTGTAACAGAATTATTGTTCCACAACCATGGTAATTAAAGTTACGTTTTATTTATCAAACAAGAGAGTTACATTGTCTTAAAACAGGAAATAAAGAGTACATAACATAATTAAACTAGTTCTTGCTTCATTTTAAGTCACTAAGGCACAAGTCCGCCCTAATGTCACGATCATCATCCTAAGCAACAGCTCCTGAAAACACATGTGAAAATAGGTACGTCAGCATAAAAATGCCTGTGAGATACATAGGTTTTGTGAAAAATAGGATTCATGACTTAAGTTTAAGAAAATGTTTAATAAAATTTAGTCATGAACCTTGTAAATTGTTTTGTTTTGTAATTCATTTGAAAAACGATAAGATCAGATGATATGTATAAATAAAAGAATAATATATGGTTAAATGAATAACCAAGTAAAATGAGTTGTATAGAATGAACTGTTTTATAAACCAAAGTCTTGTGAAGAGCATGTTACTTGTGTAAAATGTACAAGTCCAAAATGAATGATTTAAATAACGCTATGATATGTAATATAATACAAACACTTATATATAGGAAGTACCAGCGGCGTATCCACCATGCTTGTATCATACTACTCACATCTCGTTACTTAAGTCACTTAAACAAACCACCAATGTATAAAGTCTACGTTTAAACCAATTGTCAAAAAGTCCTTGTATAAACCATATCAAATGTTAATAGTCCAAATGTAGTCAAGTAATGTGTATCAAATGTTATGTATGGTGAGTAATGTGTTATTACATAAACCAAATGTAAAAATGTACAAAACAAAGTATTTTGAATATATCAAAAAGTTATGTTTTGCAAAGTAAATGCATGTTATATTGATACAAACACTTATGCGGTAAGTTAATGCATACATTCAAGCCTTGAGACAGACACATAACTCTAAGTCAAGGTTATCAAAAGAAATGTTTTCGGATTCAGTCATTCCTTACACCCAAACAAACCTTGTCACACCCCGACCACGTAGAACATACAAAACGTGGCGGAAACGTCGGGGAGTGTTGTAACAGAATTATTGTTTCACAACCATGGCATACAAAGTTATATTTTATTTATTAAACAAGAGTGTTATATTGTCTTAAACAGGAAACAAAGAGTTCATAACATAATTAAACTAGTCTATCTTCATTTTTAGTCTCAAAGGCACAGGTCCGCCCTAGTGTCATGATCATCATCCTACGCAATAGCTCCTGAAAACACATGTGAAAATAGGTACGTCAGCATAAAAATGCCTGTGGGATACATAGGATTTGTGAAAAGAGGATTCATGACTTATGAGTTTAGAAAAAGTTGTTTAACAAAAGTCTGTCATGAACCTTGTAAATTGTTTTGTTTTGTAAATCATTCAAAAAGCGATGATATGTATAAATAAGAGAATAATGTAAGGTTAAATGAATAACCCAGTAAAATGAGTTTGTATAAGATAAGTTGTTTTGTAAATCAATGTCTTGTGAAAATAAGTTGTTTATGTAAAACGTAATATGTCAAATATTGAAATGATTTAAGTAACGCTACGACATGTAATATCATACAAACACTTGTTTATAGGAAGTACCAGCGGCGTATCCACCATGCTTGTATCATATTACACACGCCTCGTTACTCAAATCACTTACTCGAACCAACCACCAATGTAATTTGTTTATGTATAAATGAATTGTCATGTGTTAATGTGTAAACCATATTGAAATGTCTATGTCCAATGTAAACCACTAAACGTGTATATCAATGTCAAAAGGTTTATGTTTAATGTAGATCATGTAATGTGTACCCAAAAATATCATGTATGGTAAGTGAAATATATCAACTAAACCATATGTAAAATGCACAAAAACAAGGTATTGAAGTAAAACATGGTTTAAATCAAAGTTATGTTTTGTGGAACAAATGCATGCTATACTGATACAAACATTTATGCAGTATTGTGAAAATGCATACATCCAAGCCTTGAGACTGTGGCGATAAACCCTTAAACAAATTAAAGGTTTATCTAAGTTATGTGTATCGAATTCGGTCATTCCTTCCATCCAAACATACCTAGGATGTCAGGAACGGGAGTTGTCAATTCCTATGGTACCACTACCTACTAACGAACGGCGTAGCTAATGTTAATGAATGTATATTGTCCCATTTGAACAAACCAAATGTCATACCAAAATGTAAGCATGTGAAAACAATGCACTAAGTATGTAATCAAATGAACATACATGGCGTGAAATGTAATGTAAAACAATGTACTAAGTATGCACACAATGGACATACATAGCATGAAATGTAATGTATAACAATGTACTAGATATGCACACAATGGGCATACATAGCATGAAATGTAATGTAAAACAATGTACTAAATATGCACACAATGGGCATACATAGCATAAACACAATGAAATCATGTACTATAAGTGTACTATTGAACATAACAAGCATATGATATGAAAACATGGAAAAGCATGAAAGTAACAAGTAGGCACATGTGTTTCACCCCAAAATGTTTGGAAAACAGTAAAAGAGGTGTCAATGTACTCACTTGGGATTGCTCAGAAGTCCTAAGATAACCACCAAGCAATGCTAGAGATCTCGGAATCAAACGGCACCTAATATAGGTAACTATGTTAATAAACCGGACCTAAATCGGAGGATCGGATTGAATGAGGGTTCGTAAACCAAACGAGTATGGAGACTCATGTAATATGGTTTAACAGAGCCTACATACTAAATGAAACCTAACATAAGTGCTTACGACCCATTACGACCCGTTTAGGTAGCTTATGCTACTTTAACGCGTCGTTCGCGTGAAACGCGTTCAGACCGCCTAACTAGTCCTATGACAAGTAGAATATGCCTTAAGATGCCTAATATTGTCACCAAATCAGTTTAGATGTCAAAAGTTATGTCACATATGTTTATAATGAATTTTGGCATCAAAGGGGTATTTTGGTAATTTACCTAAGGCATATAAACTACCTATCATACAACTACTTAAACGTCGTGACCATAAGGTATAACCTCGGAAGGTTATTCCCTACCTACTATGGTCACCTAATGTATTTGGTCGGATCCTAATGATCGACCAAATGGGTCGGGTTCGAAGGTATAAGCGATTTATTAGATCGCTTACCCTTACGACCCTAGACAACGTGGTAATCAGTAGGCATAGTCACAAGGGACTATAACCATCGTGATTACAATCACGTTGCGAAGTTCAAACGAACTTCGCATTGACCATAAACTGGTCAATGCAGAAAGTCAAACAAAGTTTGACTTTCGGACTCAAAAAGCAATAAAAGAACGAAGGAATACTTACGAAGGGTCCCCGAATGCTAATCTTGATTCAAGTAGCTCAGGTATGAAACAAAGGTTTCAACTTAGAGCTTCTCAAATCAGATTCTAGTGGGTGTTGAAGTTGGGGAATGTGGGTATTTATAGGATTTCCCAAACCGTTAGGATTGTTTCTTGGAAACCGTGATCGAATCTAAGGCGTACACTTGTTGGCATGTTGTGGTGACTAAAAATGGCCCCTCATGAACTGAAAGGGCAAGTGTGGGTGTGTGGTTGGGAGTTTAACAGCTGTAATCTGCTGATTAATTGATCTTATCTGATCTGGGAGCCTGACGCGGGACTCGTAAAGGATAGCCCTGGTTTTACGCGGGCCGCCTGGCCTGACTGGTCAGAAACAAACTTTCGTAAATGACAGTTTCAGTCCCTGTTACGTGTTTAAGCCATTTCCGACACGTTTAAGGCCCGTTAAGCCAACTTTAAGGCCCTAAAATGATGCCTAAACATTATGGACATGAAACATGCTCAAAAATATGTCGGATGTCAGTTCGTTTGGTCGTACGATCGCGATGTTCGCTTAATTACGACGGAATGCGCATAAGCGCGAAAAACAATCCAAATGACGCGACGAATGGATTTTTCTTATGCCAAACACTAAAATAAAATATTTTAGTGCTTACATAAATTTTTGGATCTCCGGATGTATTCAGAACGTAAGTTATGCGCGAAAATGCAAACTTGTGCACTTTTTGACGCTTTTAGTCCCTGAATGACCCAAAAGTTTATTTTAGCACACCGAACCCCTCAAAGCCTATTTCTAAGCTATGTAAAGGATATTTATGGTATGTTTAACTTATGTTCATGTTCCGGAATGTTCGTTACAGTTCAAATTGGCATACTTTTGAAGTTTGTCAAGTTTAGTCCCTGTAAGCGAATTAACTTGTTTTTGCCATACCAAAGCCTTCAAAACTTATTTATAAGTTATGTAAAGGTTATTTAAGGTATGTTAAGTATATGCTGATATTCCGGAGTTTTTGTCGCATTAAACTGATTACGTTTACGCACCAGTTTGCGTATAACTCTCTAGAAAGCGATATAGAGTTTGAAATTGAATAAAAGTCAAAACATGAAAAATGTAAAACACAACCAAAAAAACATTGGGATCTAATAACATTGTTTTATTGATAATTGAACTGTTCACAATGATTACAAGCACAGATGTTACAGTCTCCCCTACTTGTGGAAATTTCGTCCCGAAATTTATTTAGAGGAAACTTGTGGAAAAAGATGCGGATATTTCGCCTTCATTTGATCTTCGCGTTTCCAAGTAAACTCGGGTCCACGTTTAGCTTCCTAGCGAACTTTAACCAATGGAATGCATTTGCGTTTGAGCCACTTGACTTCACGTTCCATGATTTCCACTGGCTTCTCAACAAATTTCAGTGTTTTGTCAACACGAATTTCGTCAAGCGGTATGTGGAGGTTCTCATAAGCTAAACACCTCTTGAGATTGGACACGTGAAAGGTTGGATGAACATTTCCAAGTTCAGGAGGTAACTCAAGTCTGTAGGCTACCTTACCGATTCTTTCGACGATCTTGAATGGTCCAACGTATCTAGGTGCAAGTTTTCCTTTCTTTCCAAATCTGATCACACCTTTCCAAGGTGAGAACTTAAGTAATACTCGATCACCGACTTGAAATTCCAAGGGTTTACGTTTTGGGTCCGCGTAACTCTTTTGACGGCTTCTAGCTGTCTGAAGGTTATCACGAACTTTCTTGACCTTATCAGTTGTCTCTAAAATGAGGGCAGGTCCAGTAAGCTGAGCCTCGCCGATCTCATTCCAGCAGACTGGTGAACGACATTTTCGACCATAGAGAGCTTCAAAAGGAGCCATTTTGATGCTGGTGTGATAACTGTTGTTGTAGGAAAATTCAATTAACGGAAGATGTGAATCCCAACTACCACCAAAGTCGATCACACAAGCTCTAAGCATATCCTCCAGAGTCTGGATTGTTCTCTCAGATTGACCATCCGTTTGCGGATGATAAGCTGTGCTCAGATTAAGTTGGGTCCCCATAGCAGATTGCATGGTTCTCCAAAAATGAGAAGTGAAACGAGCATCTCTGTCAGAAATGATGTTCAAAGGAACACCATGTCGAGCTACAATTTCATCCACATAGATTTTAGCAAGTTTGTCAGTAGGAAAATCCTCACGGATTGGCAAGAAATCTGCTGAGTTAGTAAGACGATCAACAACTACCCAGATGGCATCATGACCTTTCTTTGTGCGCGGAAGTTTAGTAATGAGATCCATAGTAATGTTTTCCCATTTCCAAACTGGGATCTCTGGTTGCACCAATAAACCAGAAGGACGCTGATGTTCAGCCTTAACCTTAAGACAAGTAAGGCATTTTGATACATATAAGGCAATGTCTTTCTTCATAAAAGGCCACCAATACTGAATACGAAGATCCTTATACATTTTATCTGAGCCAGGATGAACAGAATAATGAGACTTATGGGCTTCATCCATAAGCAAGGTACGAAGATTATCTTGTCTTGGGACCAACAAATGGTCCATGAAGTAATACGATCCATTGTCCTTCAGTTCCAGATCAGGTGTTTTGTGACAAGGAAATTCCTTATCCATCAAACCTTGTGAAACACAAGATTGTTAAGCCTGAGAAATGCGGGCTTGGATATCAGATTGAGCTTGAATAACAGATTGAACACGTACACAATGAAGCTTAGTACGTTCCTTACGACTCAATGCATCGGCTACGACATTCGCCTTACCAGGATGGTAGCAAATTTCGCAGTCATAGTCGTTTAGAAGCTCGACCTAACGTCGTTGCCTCATGTTGAGTTCTTTCTTATTGAAGATATGCTGAAGACTTTTGTGGTCCGTGAAAACCACACATTTTGTACCGTACAAATAGTATCTCCAGATCTTTAGAGCGAAAACAACTGCACCCAACTCAAGATCATGAGTGGTGTAGTTCTTCTCATGTATCTTCAACTGCCTCGATGCATGTGCTATGACTTTGTTCCTTTGCATCAGGACGCAGTCAAGACCCAATTTAGATGCATCGCAATAAACGACGAAATCATCATTGCCCTCAGGCAAAGTTAGAACAGGCGCGTCACAAAGCTTCTGCTTCAAGTTTTGAAAAGCTTCCTCTTGTTTGAATCCCCACTCAAAGGGTTTGTTCTTCTGAGTTAGAGCAGTTAGAGGAACTGCAATCTTTGAGAAGTTTTCAATGAAGCGGCGCTAATAACCCGCCAGACCAAGAAAAGAACGAACTTCAGTAGGAGTAGTAGGCGTATCCCAATCCTTAATTGCACTGATCTTGGAGGGATCCACATGAATACCTTGTTCGTTGATAATATGTCCTAAGAATTGAACTTCTTTAAGCCAGAATTCACACTTGGAGAATTTGGCGAAAAGTTGCTCTTTCTTTAGGAGTTCCAAAGTAAGACGAAGATGTTGCTCGTGATCAGCTCGCGTCTTATAGTATATCAAGATGTCGTCAATAAAAACAATGACGAACTGATCCAAATAAGGCTTGCAGACCCTATTCATTAAGTCCATAAAAACAGCAGGAGCATTAGTCAAACCGAATGGCATGACTGTGAACTCATAATGCCCATAACGAGTGCGGAACGCTGTCTTGGGAATGTCCTCTTCATGCACCCAAAGTTGATGATATCCAGATCGCATATCAATCTTCGAAAAATAAGAAGCGCCCTGTAACTGATCAAAGAGATCATCGATGCGAGGTAGGGGATATCGATTCTTGATGGTGAGCGTGTTAAGCTCACGATAATCGATACACATCCTAAAAGATCCATCCTTTTTCTTGACAAAAAGAACGGGAGCACCCCAGGGTGAAAATCTAGGACGTATAAAACCTTTGTCAGAGAGCTCCTGAAGCTGCTTAGACAACTCTTGCATCTCAGATGGAGCAAGACGATATGGAGCTCTGGCAATGGGATTTGCACCAGGTACGAGGTCAATGCGGAACTCGACTTGGCGTGCTGTGGGTAGACCAGGTAACTCTTCAGGGAAAACTTCAGAATAATCCCGAACGACAGGGATATCTGAAATAGACTTACCCTTGCCTTTATCTGTTGTAACATGTGCTAAGAAAGCCACATAGTTCTTCCGCAGATATTTCCGAGCTTTAAAACAAGACATGAGCTTGAGACCACTAGACGGTTTCTCACCTTGAACCTGTAGGATCTCGCCTGTCGAAAGCGGCACACGAACGATCTTCTCGAAACAAACTACCTCTGCGTGATGCTTGGATAACCAGTCCATACCCACAATGACATCAAAGCTTCCAAGTTGCATAGGCGTGAGGTTGATAGGAAACAGATGGTCGTTAAGGTTCAACTGGCAGTTGCGTAGAACAGAATCAAGAATAATGGGTTCACCACTAGCAACTTCTACTGTCAAGGGTTTTCCTAGTTTCGTTCTAGACACGCGAAGCATTGGCTCAAAAGACAATGACACAAAACTCTTGTCGGCACCAGAATCAAAAAGAACAGATGCAGGATGATTATTAATATAGAACGTACCGTTCACCACGTTATCGTCCGCCTGCGCCTCTTGGGCATTCATGCTGAAGACTCGCCCTCGAGCCTGAGCCTGATTCTGATTCGCATTCACCAATCTTGGGCACTGGTTACGGTAGTGGGTCAGATCCCCACAGTTATAACAAGCACCTGGTGGGTAGTGTGGTCGTGCAGCTTGACCCTGTTGCTGAGCAGGAGGCTGAGCAACTGGTTGAGCCGGGTTCTGAACTGCCTGATTCTGAGCAAACCGACAAACATTGGCAAGATGACCCGACTTCCCAGAGTTATTACAGAAACGGCACTGATGTTGCGGTTGATGGTGACTGTTGCATCTATTGCACAAAGGTGCATTCCCTGAATAGGGCTTCTTTGCTGGAGGCTGTGCGGGTTGGTTGGGAGCTGCCTGGTTAGCTTGGGCAGTGACAGCATAGTTTTGGGAAGCCTTACGCTTCCTTGCCCTTTTTGATGAACCAGAATCCTTTCCATTCTTGTTTTGACCTTTCTTGCTATCTTCCTTGTCAAACGACTGTTTCTTGACCTTGTCACCCTTCCTGTGTAACTTATTCTTCCGAATCTACGACTCAGTCAATGTTGCTGCTAACTCGATCGCCTGACGGAGTGTGGCAGGGTTACTACCAGTAATGATGTCTTGTACTGAGTCAGGTAGACCATCGATGTACCTTTCGATAGCCTTGTCGAGTGGGGTAACCATTGTCGGGCATAGCAGACTCAACTCCTCAAACCTATCAGTATACGCCCGATGCTCACCACTATCTTGTTTCAAATCATCGAACTCTCTCTCCAAAGCTCGCTGTTCATGACGAGGATAGAACTCCCTCATCATAAGGGCCCTAAGTTCAGCCCAAGTTTGTGCTAGAGCAACTTCTGCACCACGGTCTCTCATAACCCCGTTCCACCATGTGAGAGCCCTCTTCTGAAACACACTCGAAGAAAACTCGACCTTACGATTGTCAGGACACTGCACGTGGTAGAAAGTATTCTCAATGCTCTCGAACCATTGAAGAAGCCCAGTCGCTCCCTCAGAACCACTAAACTTGTGTGGTTTAGCCGAGTTAAAATCCTTGAATTTGCATGGAGCATTGTGGTTGTTGTTGGCTTGGTTCCATTGAGCAAAGAGGTTTGGGAATTGAGCAGCCATCTGCTGCGCAATGATTTCTGCCAGTTCGGCAGTCGCTATCTGGTTTTCGCGTCGAGGAGGCATTCTAAAAGAGGAAACATGAAAGGAAACGAGTGAGATGTTTGGGTGAAAAGAATGAGATGATGCAAAAATTGATAATGGCAAAGATGGTGGTCATTTGTCCGCATCACAAAGCAAACAAACGACACATAGTGACTAATCAAAGTAAATGGGTTAAAAATAATGTATCGCGAAGACATGCTCGCCTATAAGTGAACACTCACCCCAAGAGTTCCCAGGTAAGAGTGACTGGTCCGATTATGTGGATTTGTATGAACACTCTAGCCTTAGACAGAAAACCCAGGGTACAGGCATTCACCCTTCCAGTTTGCACGTGTTCACATTATTTAAAACCCAAAACCTTGACGCGATTTTGAAAACTCAAAGGGGTTCAAAACCATATAACAGAGGGTTCAAAACCTTATAATAGAGGGTTCAAAACCTTGTAATAAATCATACAAAAACAGATGATTGTTTTTCAAAAATCGTTTCGGAAAAATTTGGTTTTTGTTTTGATAATCACCTAAGGATAGGTGATGTGCATGTTTTAAGATCTAAACACAAGATAACTTGTGTTAGGGTCCTAGAAAGGTTATAGTCTAGGTTAAAGCATTACTAATTGTCACACCCCGACCACGTAGAACATACAAAACGTGGCGGAAACGTCGGGGAGTGTTGTAACAGAATTAATTGTTTCAAATCCATGGCAATTGAAGTTTCGTTTTATTAATCAAACATGAAAGTTTACATTGTTTTAAACAAGAACCAAAGAGTACATAACATAAAATAACTAGTTCTTATCTCGTTTTAAGTCACTAAGGCACAGGTCCGCGTAAGTATGTCTTGATAAATCCTATGCATCATCTCCTGAAAACACATGTGAAAATAGGTACGTCAGCATAAAAATGCCTGTGAGATACATAGGTTTTGTGAAAACAGAATTCATGACTTATGTTTGAGAAAATGTTTAGTCATGAACCTTGTAATTTGCTTTGTCTTGTAAATCATTTGAAAAACGATAAGATCAGATGATATATATAAATAAGAGAATAATGTATGGTTAAATGAATAACCATGTAAAATGAGTTTGTATAAGATAAGTTGTTTGTAAATCAATGTCTTGTGAAAAGTAAGTTATTTGTATAAAATGTTATATGTCTCAAATTGAAATGATTCAAATAACGCTACAATATGTGATACCATACAAACACTTATATATAGGAAGTACCAGCGGCGTATCCACCATGCTTGTATCATATTACATACGCCTCGTTACTTAAATCACTTACTCAAACCAAACCATCAAGATGAAATGTTTAACAATTGTAGAAATGTTTATATATAGTCAAAAGTCTATTGTCAAATGTAAATCATGTCAACAGATACAACTGGTTCACACGGTTCAATAGTTACAAACGGTTCATATAATCAAAGGGTTATGACGGTTCACATAGTCAAATGGTTACAACGGTTGAAAATGTAGTATAATGTGTTCATATGCTGAATGAACATATGCAACAGAAATGCAATGTAAAACAATGTACTAAGTATGCACGTAATGGACAAACATAGCATAAGTGTAGTGTAAAACAATGTACTAAGTATGCACGTAATGGACATACATAGCATAAGTGTAATGTAAAACAATGTACTAAGTATGCACACAATGGGCGTACATAGCATGAAATGTATTGTAAAGTGATGTACTAAGTATGCACACAATGGGCATACATAGCATAAAATGTATTGAAATCATGTACTATAAATGTACTAAAAAACATAGCAAGTATATGATGTGAAAACAGGAAAGCATGAAAGTAACAAGTAGGCACATGTGTTTCACCCCAAAACAGTTTGAAAACAGTAAAAGAGGGGTCTATGTACTCACTTGAGATTGCTTAGTGGTCCTTGAGTAACAACCAAACAATGCTAGAGATCACGGATATCAAACGGCACCTAATATAGGTAACTATGTTAATAAACCGGACCTAAATCGGAGGATCGGATAGAATGAGGGTTCGTAAACCAAACGAGTATGGAGACTCGTGTAATATGGTTTAACAAAGCCTACATACTAAATGAAACCTAACATAAGTGCTTATGACCCATTACGACCCGTTTAGGTAGCTTATGCTACTTTAACGCGTCGTTCGCGTGAAACGCGTTTGGACCGCCTAACTAGTCCTATGACAAGTAGAATATGCCTTAACATGTTACATAACCAGTTATGTGACAAAAGTTTAGGTTACATATGCTTAATTACCAATTATACATGAAAAGGGTATTCTGGTAATTTACCTAAGGCATATAAACTACCTATCATACAACTACTCAAACGATGTGACCATAGGGTATAACCTCGGAAGGTTATTCCCTACCTACTATGGTCACCTAATGTATTTGGTTCGATCCTAATGATCGACCAAATGGGTCAGGTTCGAAGGTATAAGCGATTTATTAGATCGCTTACCCTTCCGACCCTAGACAACGTGGAAATCAGTAGGCATAGTCACAAGGGACTATAACCATCGTGATTACAATCACGTTGCGAAGTTCAAACGAACTTCGCATTGACCATAAACTGGTCAACGCAGAAAGTCAAACAAATTTTGACTTTCGGACTCGAAAAGCAATAAAAGAACGAAGGAATACTTACGAAGGGTCCCCGAATGCTAATCTTGATCCAAGTAGCTCAGGTATGAAACAAAGGTTTCAACTTAGAGCTTCTCAAATCAGGATTCTAGTGGGTTTTGCAATGGCATGGGGGGGGGGGGTATTTATAGTTTTACTAGCACCATTAGGATCGTTTATTGGGAAATGTGCTTTGATCTTGGCCATACACTTGCACCCATGGTATTGTAATACCATGTGCACATCCAAAACCAGCCCCTAGTATTTTAGAATTACCATGTGCAAGTGGGTTTTGTGGGTAATGCAGCTGTTAACAGCCTGTTTAAACATCGAATCTGGTCTGAGAGGCTGACGCGGGCCGCGTAAAGGATAGCCCTGGTTTTACGCGGGCCGCCTGAAGGTCCTGATCAGACAACAACTTTGCAAAATGACAGTTTCAGTCCCTGTTGGTGTTTAAGGCCATTTCCGGCATTTCTAAGGCCCGTAAAGTCAACTTTAAGCCCCTAAAATGATGCCTAAACATTGTGGACATGAAACATGCTCAAAAATATGCCGGATGTTGGTTCGTTTGGTCGTACGAACGCGATGTTCGCTTAATTACGACGGAATGCGCACAAGCGCGAAAAACGATCCAAAATGCGCGACGAATGGATTTTTCTTATGCCAAACACTAAAATAAAATATTTTAGTGCTTACATAAATTTTTGGATGTCCGGATGCAGTCAGAACGTACGTTATGCGCGAAAATGCAAACTTGTGCACTTTTTGACGCTTTTAGTCCCTGAGTGGCCCAAAACTTTATTTTAGCACACCGAAACCCTCAAAGCCTATTTCTAAGCTATGTAAAGGATATTTATGGTATCTTTAACTTATGGCCATGTTCCGGAATGTCTGTTACAGTTCAAGTTGGCATACTTTCGTAGTTTGTCAAGTTTAGTCCCTGTAAGCGATTTAACTTGATTTTGCCACACCAAAGCCTTCAAAACTTAATTCTAAGTTATGTAAAGGTTATTTAAGGTATGTTAAGCCTATTTCATTATTTCGGAGTGTTCTTTGTATTAAACTGGTTATATTTACGCATCAGCGCACGTATAACCTTCTAGAAAGCGATTTAGAGCTTGAAATCGAACAAGAGTTGATATGTGCAAAAGATACACATATTTATACAGATCCCAAGAATGAAATACAATATTTCATTGGCTTGGTATTTGTTTGATGGTCGCAGTGACCCAGGTGTCACAGTCTCCCCTACTTTAGGAAATTTCGTCCCGAAATTTATTCGTAGGACTCTATTTGTGACTTTGTGTCAAATAACCACAAGAGATATGTAAGGCATAATCCTGTCATTTCCTTAACGGACAATCTTCAGAAACAAAAATGAACAGATGGAGTCATTTTCCTCAACGAGTATTCTTCAGAAACGGAAATGAAGGAATAAACAAACGGGGATTCATTTCCTCAACGGATAATCTTCAGAAACGTAAAATGAACTTACGGAGTCATTTTCAACGGGTGCTTCATCAGAAATGGAAATGAAAAGGATAATCAAACGGATATTCATTTCCTCAACGGACAATCTTCAGAAACAAAAATGAACAAACGGAGTCATTTTCAACGGGTGCTTCCTCAGAAATGGAAATAAAAAGGATAATCAAACGGATATTCATTTCCTGAACGGACAATCTTCAGAAACGAAAATGAACAAACAGAGTTATTTTCAACGGGTGCGTCCTCAGAAATGGAAATGAAAAGAGTTAACTTCTAGGCACATGACAAATCTCGTTGTGGTTTCTGTGCACTAAATTTCATAATTATGTATGCATCCATAATTACGTAATTCCTTGCACAGTCCGCACAGTTTGTCTTGTAATGTTTAGGGGAGGAAAATCAAAACTGTGATGAGGGTGACTAGACTACCATAGGGTCCTTTTAATTAGATCGACAGATGATCTTTATTAATTTGGCCACCAAGGAGTCCTTTCAGCTATATCATCACATGATGTTCCTAACCAGATTTTTGGATCAATCTGTTTAACTAGACCACTCAAGGGGTCTAATTATGGAGTAGTACTTTATAACCCAAGGGACTTAACTACAACGTAGAAGTCCATTAAGGATTTTAGATAACAAAAACTTGGATTACACCAAAAACATAAAAGGGAACACATAAGCGCATAATCACATAGTTGCTTAACTCAGTTATTAATTTGTTATTAACTTGTTATCGATTGAAAATGGATATGGAAACCAGTCGATGGACTTCAACATCCTTAAACATCTATTTGAAAAGATAGAATGATTTTCCAAAAAATTGATTTCTGATTACAAGGAATCACCACATTCGAATTAAGGTATACAACAATTAAGAACTTACGGAAATACCCTTAGGTACCCTATTAAGGATTTATAGTGGTACTTTGGGTATTCGTCCAGTGTTGTAACTTGCGCCTTGTACCTCGTATCCTTGGATGAAACGGGTACTTAGGAATTTCGTGGAAAACGCAAGAGATCATAGAAATGGGAAAATCTTGGGGTAGTTTGTTTCTTCAAGGAATACGGTTCCTTGATTGTCGGTATTGTAAGGGATATGTTGTTTATACATGCAACCACAAAAATACATTGCAATGTAAATAAAAGATTTATTTATAAACAACGATAACAACTGTTTCTTGGACCTTGACAACAAAAGAAAATAATACATAAGACGTGATTATTTCTAAACGATGTTGTCTTCTAGTCAGTCAGATGCTCATCCCTGTGCTGGATTTGCATTAGCAAGCTTTGGGCAATTTCTTTGGAAATGACCCATCTCGCCACAGTTGAAGCAAGAACCTGGTAGAAAACGACCTTGAGCAGGATTGTTGTCAGCTTGGTTTGGTGCAGCTGCAGCTGGGCAGACTCTTGCTGTATGGCCTATAAGTCCACAAGTTTGGTATTTGCGGCACTTTACATTGGCATGATGATGGAGGCTACATTGGTTGCACAAGGGTGCAGTTCCATTGTATGGCTTCCTAGCAGGGGGTTGAGCTGGTTGGTTGGGGACGTCTTGATCATTGTGAGTAACCATGGCGAAGTTCTGAGAAGCCTTTCGCTTCTTTGACTTCTTAGGAAATCCAGTCTGTTCATCCATGGTCTTTGATTCCTCGATTGGGTTCGATTCCTCGACCGGTTTCTTGTCACCTTTTCGGAAAAGTTTACCTTTCCTGATCTTTGATTCAGTCAAGGTTGCAGATAGCTCAATGGCCTGTCTAACTGTAGTAGGGTTGCTACCAGTCACAATGTCTTGTATTGAGTCAGGGAGGCCATCAATGTACTTTTCGATTGCCTTATCCAAAGGCGTGAACATATTTGGGCATAACAGACTTAACTCCTCATAACGGTCCGTGTAGGCTCGATGCTCACCGCTATCTTGCGTAAGATCATCAAATTCCCTTTCCAAGGCCCTGATCTCGTGACGAGGACAGAATTCCTTCATCATAAGGGCCCTAAGTTCAGCCCATGTCTGTGCTAGAGCAACTTCTGCACCACGATCTCTCATAACCCCGTTCCACCACGTAAGGGCCCTCTTCTGGAACACACTCGAAGAAAACTCGACCTTGCGATTGTCAGGACACTGCACGTGGCAGAAAGTATTCTCAATGCTCTCGAACCATTGAAGAAGCCCAGTCGCTCCCTCAGAACCACTAAACTTGAGTGGTTTAGCCGAGTTAAAACTCTTGAAATTGCATGGACCATTATTGTTGTTGTTGGCTTGGTTCCATTGAGCAAAGAGGTTTGGGCATTGAGCAGCCATTTGCTGCGCAATGATTTCTGCCAGTTCGGTAGTCGCTATCTGGTGTTCGCGTCGAGGAGGCATTCTAAAAGAGAAACAAGAAAGAAAACAATTGAAATGGCATTGGGTAAGAATAGGATGTTACAATTACCGACCATAATCTTGGTTGAGGGTCATTTGTTTGAACCACAAAGCAAACAAACAACACAAAGACTGAATCAAAGCAAATAGATCCTCATAGTGTATTGCGAAGACATGCTCGCCTATAAGTGGACACTCACCCCAAGAGTTCCCAGGTAAGAGTGACTGGTCTGATTATGTGGATTTGTACGAACACTCTAGCCTTAGACAGAAAACTCAGGGTACAGGCATTCATTCTTCCAGTTTGCACGTGTTCACACTATTTAGGACCCAAAACTTTGACGAGATTTTGAAAACTCAAAGTGGTTCAAAACCTTATAACAGAGGGTTCAAAACCTTACAATAGAGGGTTCAAAACCTAGTAATCAATCATCCTAGAACAGATGATTAGTTTTCAAAGCGGTTTTGAAATTTATGTTCTTGTTGTGGTCGTCGCCTAAGGATAGGTGACGGTATTGTTTTATGACTAAACGCAAGTAAACTCGCGTTAGGGTCCTAGGAAGGTTATAGACTAGGTCAAAGCATTACTAATAACCTAATTACCTATAACCATTGGCTCTGATACCAACTTTTCTGTCACACCCCGACCACGTAGAACATACAAAACGTGGCGGAAACATCGGGGAGTGTTGTAACAGAATTAATTGTTTCAAATCCATGGCAATTGAAGTTTCATTTTATTAATCAAACATGAAAGTTTACATTGTTTTAAACAAGAACCAAAGAGTACATAACATAAAATAACTAGTTCTTGTCTCGTTTTAAGTCATTAAGGCACAGGTCTGCCTAAGTATGTCTTGATAAATCCTATGCATCATCTCCTGAAAACACATGTGAAAATAGGTACGTCAGCATAAAAATGCCTGTGAGATACATAGGTTTTGTGAAAACATAATTCATGACTTATGTTTGAGAAAATGTTTAGTCATGAACCTTGTAATTTGCTTTGTCTTGTAAATCATTTGAAAAACGATAAGATCAGATGATATGTATAAATAAGAGAATAATGTATGGTTAAATGAATAACCATGTAAAATGAGTTTGTATAAGATAAGTTGTTTGTAAATCAATGTCTTGTGAAAAGTAAGTTATTTGTATAAAATGTTATATGTCTCAAATTGAAATGATTCAAATAACGCTACAATATGTGATACCATACCAACACTTATATATAGGAAGTACCAGCGGCGTATCCACCATGCTTGTATCATATTACATACGCCTCGTTACTTAAATCACTTACTCAAACCAAACCATCAAGATGAAATGTTTAACAATTGTAGAAATGTTTATATATAGTCAAAAGTCTATTGTCAAATGTAAATCATGTCAACAGATACAACTGGTTCACACGGTTCAATAGTTACAAACGGTTCATATAATCAAAGGGTTACGACGGTTCACATAGTCAAATGGTTACAACGGTTCAAAATGTAGTATAATGTGTTCATATGCTGGATGAACATATGCAACAGAAATGCAATGTAAAACAATGTACTAAGTATGCACGTAATGGACAAACATAGCATAAGTGTAGTGTAAAACAATGTACTAAGTATGCACGTAATGGACATACATAGCATAAGTGTAATGTAAAACAATGTACTAAGTATGCAGACAATGGGCGTACATAGCATGAAATGTATTGTAAAGTGATGTACTAAGTATGCACACAATGGCATACATAGCATAAAATGTATTGAAATCATGTACTATAAATGTACTAAAAAACATAGCAAGTATATGATGTGAAAACAGGAAAGCATGAAAGTAACAAGTAGGCACATGTGTTTCACCCCAAAACAGTTTGAAAACAGTAAAAGAGGGGTCTATATACTCACTTGAGATTGCTTAGTAGTCCTTGAGAAACAACCAAACAATGCTAGAGATCACGGATATCAAACGGCACCTAATATAGGTAAATATGTTAATAAACCGGACCTAAATCGGAGGATCGGATAGAATGAGGGTTCGTAAACCAAACGAGTATGGAGACTCGTGTAATATGGTTTAACAAAGCCTACATACTAAATGAAACCTAACATAAGTGCTTACGACCCATTACGACCCGTTTAGGTAGCTTATGCTACGATAACGCGTCGTTCGCGTGAAACGCGTTTGGACCGCCTAACTAGTCCTATGACAAGTAGAATATGCCTTAACATGTTACATAACCCGTTATGTGACAAAAGTTTAGGTTACATATGCTTAATTACCAATTATACATGAAAAGGGTATTCTGGTAATTTACCTAAGGCATATAAACTACCTATCATACAACTACTCAAACGATATGACCATAGGGTATAACCTCGGAAGGTTATTCCCTACCTACTATGGTCACCTAATGTATTTGGTTCGATCCTAATGATCGACCAAATGGGTCGGGTTCGAAGGTATAAGCGATTTATTAGATCGCTTACCCTTGCGACCCTAGACAACGTGGAAATCAGTAGGCATAGTCACAAGGGACTATAACCATCGTGATTACAATCACGTTGCGAAGTTCAAACGAACTTCGCATTGACCATAAACTGGTCAACGCAGAAAGTCAAACAAAGTTTGACTTTCCGACTCGAAAAGCAATAAAAGAATGAAGGAATACTTACGAAGGGTCCCCGAATGCTAATCTTGATACAAGTAGCTCAGGTATGAAACAAAGGTTTCAACTTAGAGCTTCTCAAATCAGGATTCTAGTGGGTTTTGCAATGGCATGGGGGGGGGGTATTTATAGTTTTACTAGCACCGTTAGGATCTTTTATCGGGAAACGTGCTTTGATCTTGGCCATACACTTGCACCCAAGGTATTGTAATAACATGTTCACATCCAAAACCAGCCCCTAGTATCAGAATTACCATGTGCAAGTGGGTTTTGTGGGTAATGCAGCTGTTAACAGCCTGTTTAAACATCGAATCTGGTCTGAGAGGCTGACGCGGGCCGCGTAAAGGATAGCCCTGGTTTTACGCGGGCCGCCTGAAGGTCCTGATCAGACAACAACTTTGCAAAATGACAGTTTCAGTCCCTGTTGGTGTTTAAGGCCATTTACGGCACTTCTAAGGCCCGTAAAGTCAACTTTAAGGCCCTAAAATGATGCCTAAACATTGTGGACATGAAACATGCTCAAAAATATGCCGGATGTTGGTTCGTTTGGTCGTACGAACGCGATGTTCGTTTAATTACGACGGAATGCGCACAAGCGCGAAAAACGATCCAAAATGCGCGACGAATGGATTTTTCTTATGCCAAACACTAAAATAAAATATTTTAGTGCTTACATAAATTTTTGGATGTCCGGATGCAGTCAGAACGTACGTTATGCGCGAAAATGCAAACTTGTGCACTTTTTGACGCTTTTAGTCCCTGAATGGCCCAAAAGTTTATTTTAGCACACCGAACCCCTCAAAGCCTATTTCTAAGCTATGTAAAGGATATTTATGGTATTTTTAACTTATGGCCATGTTCCGGAATGTCTCTTACGGTTCAAATTGGCATACTTTCGCAGTTTGTCAAGTTTAGTCCCTGTAAGCGATTTAACTTAATTTTGCCATACCAAAGCCTTCAAAACTTATTTCTAAGTTATGTATAGGTTATTTAAGGTATGTTAAGCCTATTTCACTATTCCGGAGTGTTCGTTGCATTAAACTGGTTATATTTACGCATCAGCGCGCGTATAACCTTCTAGAAAGCGATTTAGAGCTTGAAATCGAACAAGAGTTGATATGTGCTAAAGATACACATATTTATACAGATCCCAAGTATGAAATACAATATTTCATTGGCTTGGTATTTGTTTGATGGTCGCAGTGACCCAGGTGTCACACTAATAACCTAATTCCCTATAACCATTGGCTCTGATACCAACTCTTCTGTCACACCCCGACCCCGTAGAACATACAAAACATGGCGGAAATGTCGGGGAGTGTTGTAACAGAATTATTGTTTCACAACCATGGCATACAAAGTTATATTTTATTTATTAAACAAGAGCGTTATATTGTCTTAAACAGGAAACAAAGAGTTCATAACATAATTAAACTAGTCTATCTTCATTTTTAGTCTCTAAGGCACAGGTCCGCCCTAGTGTCATGATCATCATCCTACGCAATAGCTCCTGAAAACACATGTGAAAATATGTACGTCAGCATAAAAATTCCTGTGAGATACATAGGATTTGTGAAAAGAGGATTCATGACTTAAGAGTTTAGAAAAAGTTGTTTAACAAAAGTCAGTCATGAACCTTGTAAATTGTTTTGTTTTGTAAATCATTCAAAAAGCGATGATATGTATAAATAGGAGAATAATGTAAGGTTAAATGAATAACCAAGTAAAATGAGTTTGTATAAGATAAGTTGTTTTGTAAATCAATGTCTTGTGAAAATAAGTTGTTTATGTAAAACGTAATATGTCAAATATTGAAATGATTTAAGTAACGCTACGACATGTAATATCATACAAACACTTGTTTATAGGAAGTACCAGCGGCGTATCCACCATGCTTGTATCATATTACACAAGCCTCGTTACTCAAATCACTTACTCGAACCAACCACCAATGTAAATTGTTTATGTATAAATGAATTGTCATGTGTTAATTTGTAAACCATATTGAAATGTCTATGTCCAATGTAAACCACTAAATGTGTATATCAATGTCAAAAGGTTTATGTTTAATGTAGATCATGTAATGTGTACCCAAAAATATCATGTATGGTAAGTGAAATATATCAACTAAACCATATGTAAAATGCACAAAAACAAGGTATTGAAGTAAAACATGGTTTAAATCAAAGTTATGTTTTGTGGAACAAATGCATGCTATACTGATACAAACATTTATGCGGTATTGTGAAAATGCATACATCCAAGCCTTGAGACTGTGGTGATAAACCCTTAAACAAATTAAAGGTTTATCTAAGTTATGTGTATCGAATTCGGTCATTCCTTCCATCCAAACATACCTAGGATGTCAGGAACGGGAGTTGTCAATTCCTATGGTACCACTACCTACTAACGAACGGTGTAGCTAATGTTAATGAATGTATATTGTCCCATTTGAACAAACCAAATGTCATACCAAAATGTAAGCATGTGAAAACAATGCACTAAGTATGTAATCAAATGAACATACATGGCGTGAAATGTAATGTAAAACAATGTACTAAGTATGCACACAATGGACAAACATAGCATGAAATGTAATGTATAACAATGTACTAGATATGCACACAATGGGCATACATAGCATGAAATGTAATGTAAAACAATGTACTAAATATGCACACAATGGGCATACATAGCATGAAATGTAATGTAAAATAATGTACTAAATATGCACACAATGGGCATACATAGCATGAAATGTAATGTAAAACAATGTACTAAATATGCACACAACGGGCATACATAGCATAAACACAATGAAATCATGTACTATAAGTGTACTATTGAACATAACAAGCATATGATATGAAAACATGGAAAAGCATGAAAGTAACAAGTAGGCACCTAATATAGGTAACTATGTTAATAAACCGGACCTAAATCGGAGGATCGGATAGAATGAGGGTTCGTAAACCAAACGAGTATGGAGACTTGTGTAATATGGTTTAACAGAGCCTACATACTAAATGAAACCTAACATAAGTGCTTACGACCCATTAAGACCCGTTTAGGTAGCTTATGCTACTTTAACGCGTCGTTCGCGTGAAATGCGTTCGGACCGCCTAACTAGTCCTATGACAAGTAGAATATGCCTTAACATGCCTAATATTGTCGCCAAATCAGTTTAGATGTCAAAAGTTATGTCACATATGTTTATAATGAATTTTGGCATCAAAGGGGTATTTTGGTAATTTACCTAAGGCATATAAACTACCTATCATACAACTACTTAAACGTCGTGACCATAAGGTATAACCTCGGAAGGTTATTCCCTACCTACTATGGTCACCTAATGTATTTGGTCGGATCCTAATGATCGACCAAATGGGTCGGGTTCGAAGGTATAAGCGATTTATTAGATCGCTTACCCTTACGACCCTAGACAACGTGGTAATCAGTAGGCATAGTCACAAGGGACTATAACCATCGTGATTACAATCACGTTGCGAAGTTCAAATGAACTTCGCATTGACCATAAACTGGTCAACGCAGAAAGTCAAACAAAGTTTGACTTTCGGACTCGAAAAGCAATAAAAGAACGAAGGAATACTTACGAAGGGTCCCCGAATGCTAATCTTGATTCAAGTAGCTCAGGTATGAAACAAAGGTTTCAACTTAGAGCGTCTCAAATCAGATTCTAGTGGGTTTTGAAGTTGGGGAATGTGGGTATTTATAGGATTTCCCGAACCGTTAGGATCGTTTCTTGGAAACCATGATCGAATCTAAGGCGTACACTTATTGGAATGTTGTGGTGACTAAAAATGGCCCCTCATGAACTGAAAGGGCAAGTGCGGCTGTGTGGTTGGGAGTTTAACAGCTGTAATCTGCTGATTAATTGATCTTATCTGATCTGGGAGCCTGATGCGGGCCACGTAAAGGATAGCCCTGGTTTTACGCTGGCCGCCTGGCCTGACTGGTCAGAAACAAACTTTCGTAAATGACAGTTTCAGTCCCTGTTACGTGTTTAAGCTATTTCCGACACGTTTAAGGAACGTTAAGCCAACTTTAAGGCCCTAAAATGATGCCTAAACATTATGGACATGAAACATGCTCAAAAATATGTCGGATGTCAGTTCGTTTGGTCGTACGATCGCGATGTTCGCTTAATTACGACGGAATGCGCATAATCACGAAAAACGATCCAAATGATGCGACGAATGGATTTTTCTTATGCCAAACACTAAAATAAAATATTTTAGTGCTTACATAAATTTTTGGATGTCCGGATGTATTCAGAACGTAAGTTATGCGCGAAAATGCAAACTTGTGCACTTTTTGACGCTTTTAGTCCCTGAATGACCCAAAGGTTTATTTTAGCACACCGAACCCCTCAAAGCCTATTTCTAAGCTATGTAAAGGATATTTATGGTATGTTTAACTTATGGTCATGTTCCGGAATGTTCGTTACAGTTCTAATTGGCATACTTTCGCAGTTTGTCAAGTTTAGTCCCTATAAGCGAATTAACTTGTTTTTTCCATACCAAAGCCTTCAAAACTTATTTATAAGTTATGTAAAGGTTATTTAAGGTATGTTAAGTATATGTTGATATTCCGGAGTTTTTGTCGCATTAAACTGATTACGTTTACGCACCAGTTTGCGTATAACTCTCCAGAAAGCGATATAGAGTTTGAAATTGAATAAAAGTCAAAACATGAAAAATGTAAAACACAACCAAACAAACATTGGGATCCAAATGTTATACCAAATGTAAACATGTTATATGAAAACAATGTACTAAGTATGCTAAGTTAACATACAAAGCAGAAAAGTCATGTAAATCAATGTGCTAGCATGCTCAGTCAACATACATAGCAGAAATGTAAAGTAAAACAATGTACAAAGTATGCTAAGTTATCATACAAAGCAAAACAATGTAATGTAAATCATGTACTATAAGTGTACTAATGAACAAAGCAAGTATATGATGTGAAAACAGGAAAGCACGAAAGTAACAAGTAGGCACATGTGTTTCACCCCAAAACGTTTGAAAAACAGTAAAAGAGGGGTCTATGTACTAACTTGAGATTGCCTAGAAGTCCTTGAGTAACAACCAAACAATGCTAGAGATCACGGAAATCAAACGGCACCTAATATAGGTAACTATGTTAATAAACCGGACCTAATCGGAGGATCGGATAGAATGAGGGTTCGTAAACCAAATGAGTATGGGAACTCATGTAATATGGTTTAACAAAGCCTACATACTAAATGAAACCTAACCTAAGTGCTTAAGACCCATTACGACCCGTTTAGGTAGCTTATGCTACTTTAACGCGTCGTTCGCGTAAAACGCATTCGGAACGCCTAACTAGTCCTATGATAAGTAGAGTATGCCTTAACATGTCTAATATTATTGCCAAATCAGTTTAGATATCAAAAATTATGTTACATATGCTTAAAATGAACTTTGGCGTAAAAAGGGTATTTTGGTAATTTACCTAAGGCATATAAACGACCTATCATACAACTAACTAAACGTCGTGACCATAAGGTATAACCTTGGAAGGTAATTCCCTATACAACTATGGTCACCTAATGCGTTTGGTTGGATCCTAATGATCGACCAAACGGGTCGGGTTCGAAAGTATAAGCGATTGTTTAGATCGCTTACCTTACGACCCTATATAAGCACTAAACTAAAAGTGACGAGCTAAGCATGTTAAAACATGCTTAACTAAGTTAGAAAGCAATTTTGGTATCAAAACAAACGGTTTTGATACCTATAAGTAGTTTGGTTACAAAATACGCAAGAATACGCATTTTGGCCGAAACTACGCCTCGTCACTGAGCCTAGATAACGAGGTAATCAGTAGCTATAGTTACAAGGGACTATAACCATCATGATTACGCTCACGTTGCGAAGTTCAACCGAACTTCATGTTGACCATAAACTGGTCAATGTAGAAAACGCTAAAAGAACGTAGGAGGACTCACAACGGGTCCAAGAATGGAAGTTTTGATCTGAATATTCTCAGGTATGAAGTGATAAACACATCAACTTAGAGAACAAATTCAGATTTCAAAGGTGTGGGTTTTGAGTGAAATGGGTGTTGCTATTTATAGGAAATGCAAGACCGTTAGGATCGTTTCTCGTTATCTGAGCTTCAATCTAGGCCGTACACATCAAGGCCATGGTTTTATGAAACCATTAGAGCCCCTAGTATTGCCAAAAACCATGTGCAAGTGAGATTAAAGGTGGGTAACAGCTGGATCAAGCTGGAAAACACTTTCTGCTGATCTGGGTGTGCTTTATGGACCGTATGAGGTCCCTTACGGTCCGTAAGGACCCTGCAGACCAGCCATTTTTGCATTTTGACAGTTTTGGTCCCTGTGCGCGTATAGTCATGTTTGGGCACTTCTAACACCCGTCAAACCCATTTTTAAGCTCCACAAGGATGTTAAAACATAGGGAACATGAAACATGCTCAGAAATATATCAGATGCCAGTTCGTTTGGCCGTACGGTTGCGTTGTTCGGTTAATTACGACGGAAGTGGTAACGGACGCAAAAACGGTCCAAATTGCGCGACGAATGGATTTTTGACAAGCCAATCACTAAAACATAATATTTTAATGATTACAAAAATTTTTGGATGTCCGGATGTATTCAGAATGTATGTTATGCGCGAAAATACAAACTTGTGCACTTTTTGACGCTTTTAGTCCCTGAATGACCCAAAAGTTTATTTTAGCACACCGAACCCCTTAAAGCCTATTTCTAAGCTATGTAAAGGATATTTATGGTATGTTTAACTTATGGTCATGTTCCGGAATGTCTGTTCCAGTACGAATCATCATACTTTCGCAGTTTGTCGAATTTAGTCCCTATAGGCGATTAAACTTGTTTTTGCCATACCAAAGCCTTCAAAACTTATTTCTAAGTTATGTAAAGGTTATTTAAGGTATGTTAAGCATATGTTGATGTTACGGAGTGTTTGTCGCGTTAAACTGATTACGTTTACGCACCAGTTTGCGTATAACTCTCCAGAAAGCGATGTAAAGTTTGAAATTGAACAAAAGTCAAAACATGAAAAATGTCAAACATAAATAAACAAACATTGGGATTAAATAACGTTGTTTTATTGATAACTGAACTGTTTACAATGATTATAAACACAGGTGTCACATTAATGGTAGTTACATCGCATTAATTTTCTTCGTTGAGAGCGAACACACATTTGCTTCGATACTTGGTCATTTCTTCATTTTAGCAAATACTCATTGCTCCATTACTTAAAAAATTATATGTTAAGCATGCACCATTTTATACGCATGCGTTTTCATTTCGAATAAATGCTTCATTGAAGTTCAAGTGTTATGTTGCTAAATCTAATTACTGATTTGTGATTCGAATGACCTACATTATGGTAATTGAAGGCTTTCTTGTTATCAAGTCAACACACTTTCTTGAGATTTCATTTCTTTCAAGTTATATTCATGGTTTATCTTTTTAACCATTCCGAGATTCCCTTTGTTGATACATATGTTTATTGTCAGGTTACCAAGTTCAATTGCTTGAACTTATCCATTTCACATGTTCAATTTAAAACGCCATATGATGTATTGAGAGCATCATATTCAAATATTTTTGCAAAAGTTCTTTTGTTTCGATTCGTAGTAGACTTGTTTGGTCTACGACTCCACTAAATCGTTTATTGGTTTCGACACCTTGTGGTGATGCTTTCACAAAATTGAAGCTTGCGCTAATTTCGTTACGCACCTCCTGCACGGATTTAATTGTTTATTGACTTGCTCTAAATCCGTTTTGATTATCACGATTAAAGCGGTCTCCACACAGTTGTGAGTTAAGACAATGGTACATAGGTTCATTTTATGTCACGCTGTACCTCCTAACGATTCTTTCATCGTCAATCGAATGCCTTGCGGTACTTACTACTTTTTCACCTTTGAAGAAGAAAGTGGAACAGAAACAAAAAGTTAAAAATTCAGAAAATGGTCAAAACAAGAATAAAAGCTCATCAGTTCAATCATCCAATCATTATAAAAAATTACAAAAATCTGAAAAACAAAACTCAAAAACAGTTGGTAATGAGTGGTGCAGGTTTGACCACAGTGCTTCAAAGCCAAATCAAGTTTTCAAGAGGAGTGATGATCACTACAAAGCCAGACAATGCTATGATCTGAATGTTTGGACTGAAAGTGGTGATTGGTATGATAACAGAGTGTGTTACACTTGTGGTGTGAGAGGACATATTGCTGTTAACTGCCAAAATCAGTGGTTTGAGACGAGGAGATGCTTTGAATGCCATATCAAAGGTCACATTGCCAGAGATTGTCCAAAGAGATCAAAGGGAAGATCGAGGGATGAATCTCAGAAAATGGCAAAGAAACTAGTCAATGTCAAGCCCAAAGAACAGAAAGTTCAAGAATCTAAAGTTCAAGAACAGAAAGTTGAAGAAAAGAAAGTTAAGCTTTCTCAAGGGCAGAAAGACAGACTGAGGAAAAAGAGGAAGAAGGCGAGAGAGTATCTCGAAAGGATTTTGTCCTCGGATACAACTGGTAAAACAGATAAAAGTTCTGATAAATCGTCTTACTCGCCAAAGAATGACAAATCAAGAAAAACGAATTCATCAGATACAAATCTGAGGACAGAAAAGAGAGTAAAGAAAGAGAAGACAGTTAATCAAGAGATTAACAAATCTGGCGATGAGTTTGTTTCTTTGGAAACAAAGGAGCTACATATCGGCAATGAATCTGGCTCATCAAAGTCAGACAAGCCACATTCAGGCAATGATTCTGGTTCATCAAAGCCAGAAGAGCCGTGTGTTGAGGTAAAAGTTGAGAATTCTGGTCTAACAATGGATGATGCAAATTTTCCACCATTGTTGAACAAGAATTCAAAATCACCCAAGGACCGTCAGGCTTGGGTGAATCTGTTTAAATGAAAAACCTGATTTGCCGGAGTTCCCAGGTTGGTAAGCGTGGAACATGAATCGGCACGTTTCTTGAGAAATTCACGAATGTGATATTTCGACTTACAAGTGGCAAATCAGGGACATTAAATTGTAGTTGATTTTCTACAAGTGATGTTTGTGGATTGATCTTAAAAATGTTAGTTTTTACAAATGATTAATGAAAACAAGGTGATGAATGATCCCTATGTTTGAGAAATGACTCACAAAACTTATTTTCCGGAAAAACCATTTTGATTAAAACAAACTTAAGTGTTTTGAAATCACTATGGGAAAATGTTTTGTTGTCAGGGGAAGTTCTGATTGTTTATGCCAAGTGAATGGAGAATTGAAGTGATTCTCATCATGTTGTCACATTTCTTGTACAGCTTGTTTTCAAATTTTCCCAGAAAATCAAAATTGAGACATATTTTGATTTTAGGGGGAGTAAATTTTTTTTTTAAAATTAGAAAATTTGAAAATGTCAAAAACATTAAAAAAAATGCAAAAATGAGTTTTGTTGTCAAAAAGAGGAAGTGATAGTAGATCAGTTGGACTGTCACAGCATGCTAAAGAAATGGAGAGATAAAATGTGATAAACGATCTTACTAAAGATGTGACGGTAGGCTCAGCTAGACTAGTAGATTTGTAATAACGATACAAACTTAAATGAAAAAGCCTAGTTCTAGTGGGAAACATGGTCGAAAGCATAGTACTTAGTTTTGTCCTTCTTGATTGTGTGCCTACTCAGTAATCGCTGATTGTCGAAAGACATAAAACTGGTTAAGTTTGTGAACTTTCACAACTTTGCTGAAAAGTCGCTGTGATTGTGCATTTTATTTTGCAAAGATTTAAACTTGTCTTATTTCTTTATTTTGTTTAAGCATTGGACATCCTTTGCGTATACGTGAGTATCGACCTGGATGTTATTGCCTAAACGTTCTGCTTTATTTTCTTTGGTGTTTCGTTTAAGCTTTGGATCACCTCTGCGTATACGGGAGTATCGACCTGGTGGTTAAAGCCTAAACAACTTCAACTTGTTTTATTTTTCTTATTTTGTTTAAACATTGGACTTTCTCTGCGTATACGGAAGTATCGACCTGATTGTTAATGTTTATACATTCTGCTTTGTTTTCGCACAAATCACAGTTAATAAAAGTTTAAAGGCATTGCTTGAGTCAGTGTATTGCATGATGAGGGGATATGCTAAGATCGTGGGGTCCATAAGAACTTAGTGCAAAATTAATATACCTTAAAGTATCGGTAAGCAGATTGAAAGTTTTTAGATTGAGCTTAAGAGGACAAACATATCGTCAATCAACGTGAATCGTTTAGAACTGAAAATGTTTAAAGCTTAACGGTGCTAGTGATTGGTCAAAAACTGATATGATCCTCTTACACAATCTCACAAAAATATTGTTTGTAAATATTTCTTTACTGCATTTCATTCTATTCAAAAATCCAAAAAGATTTTAGTGTGTTTTAGCATAAATTTTGAAAAATTTCAAAAAGATTTTCGACGACTGATGATGAAGAGCTGATTTTCGAAATTCCAAGTGCTAAACTTGATGAACTGGTTTGGGAGTGTGCGTTTAAAAGAAGAAACTGTTTTTGATAAAGAAAGTTTGTTTAGTTAATCAAGGTCATTAATTTGAACTTGATGTAACTATTACTAGTAAGTTTTTTTTTATTGAGTTAAGTAAAAACTTATGTTTTGATGAGAAAATGTGTGCAGGAAATGAGCTTATCAGAGATAAAGCCAGAGATTGATCTCAAGGTGATAGCTAATTCCAGACGGCGATCCCATCATGATGAAAGGGGGAGTCTGACGAGGTTAGAGCCAAAGGGAAGATCTTGGTATATGCTAAGAAAAAAAGAGACTGATAAAGACTGAAGATGCGAAGACTCGACACTTAAGACTCGTCAACATCTGAGGGGGAGTCTGTTGGTGCATACATCTGTCGACTTCGTCTTATATCGAGTCTCGGACTGAAAGTTTGAAGAGTGCCTGAAAGTTTGAACATGGCTGCTAGTTTGAAGAGGTCATGTTTGAAGAGGTCATGTTTGAAGAGGTGACCGTTTGAAGGGTGGCATGTCACCTTCAAATGGTCAGGGTCATCTCCTATAAATAGGCTTCAAACTTTCTCATTTGTAACATTCTGATTTCCGACAGCGAAGCTCTGTCGAAGTGTCTACGCGTTGTAAATTGTTCAGAGATCAATATAAGAGACATTTAATAGTGAATCCAAGTTAAACGAAGACCGAATCAATGAATTCCGCCTCTGATTCGGTCTGAGCACTCTTCTGATCGACTCGTTAGGTCGTTTCACGATCCTACAGTGGTGTCATTACAAATTTGTAACTTGTGCTAATCATGGTCAACCGTTTCACACAAAACTACACATACTTTTGTTTGACTTGTCATTTAAACATTCCGAATGTAACTACGAACTAAGACAATAATACACCAGATTCGCTTGTGTTCCATTCGATGTGTTTTCGTAATTCAAAAATGTCAACACACTATTTTATCCATATATTGTTTGAAAGTTGACAGATCATTCTCATGTTACTATCACGTTCGGGTTGTTGATTTCGAGTTCATATAATGGATGCTATTGTTTTGAAAACTCATCTGCATATTGTGACCAATTGTTTGAAAATCCATTGGTCAAAACTCCTTTGTTACACCCCTGTTAATTGAGTTACACTAGATTATACACCTATACATCTCGTGTCCTTTGACACCAAATGCTAGAACACATACCTTTTAACCACTGGGTTCTTGTCGAAATATATTGTCACACCCCCAAAATCCAACATGCGGAGCGTCGCCGCTTGGAGGCGTGACATGACCAGGATCAAGCCACCAATCATATTGAACATAACAAGTAAGTAAAATTCAACCACACAATATGAAGGGTGTTTCAAATCAAAAACGTAGTCAAGAGTTTAGCGGAAGCAGAATTGTAAAACCCAATGTAAGTATTAAGTACGAAATAAAGAAATGTTTTTAGCATGGCACACACTGCCATGTCCCACAACGACCGCGCCTCCCTGTGCAAGCTCCATGAGTACCTAACGACCTGCAAGGCATGTAACAACTAATCAACAACAAAGTTGAGCGAGTTCACAGTTGGTTGTTCAGTTAATAAGTTCGTATCAGAAATCGTAAGTTCGTTTCATCACCATGTATTACCCAATATCCTTGATTCCCAAACCTTTACGGTATTTAGTGGGGGCTTCCTATTTTGTATGTACTAGACTAGGCGTATCCATAAGTGTCCTTCCCAATCCGAGGACAGTGGTAAGTGTGAGTTTACGTAGGTTTTACGTAATTGCCCTTTCCAATCCGAGGACAGTAGTAAGTATGAGTTTACGTAGGTTTTACGTAAGTGCCCTTCCCAATCCGAGGACAGTAGTAAGTATGAGTTTTTACGTAGGTTTTACGTAAGTGCCCTTCCCAATCCGAGGACAGTAGTAAGTAGTCTAGTAGTGTTGATAGTATAAGTAGTCATTCAATCCCATTCTCAACCACCGGGAATCCCATGCCTTAGTAAGGGTGTGACCTCACCTCGGTTGCTCGGTTTGACTCTCAAAAATAGCTAACAATCAAGGTCGGTCAATCACGTCCTATTATGATTACCAGTTAGTCATTTAGTGGTTTTCAAATAGAGCACAAAGTTCCTACACTTATCTATCACATAACATGCATCACTTTAACGGTTTATTCCCATACAAATTTCCCATCTATTCCCGTTCATAAGCAAACATACAACATTTCACATAACACATATAACATGTTATATCATTCATAGATAACATACCCGACATTTAGACACGCAATTTACGACTTAAGTCATTTCAGCTTTTATATTCAAAACTGGGCTGTTTTCGGAGATTTAATAAAATAGTTAACATGTTCCAAAAATTCCCAACTTTTTACAGAAGGTCTTAATCGATCCAAATATTATTGTGTAAAAATCTCGAGATCCAATTCATCACCAATATTTTATAAAAATTCATTTTCCGGACTGAACTCAGATTCAGCTTTTTCTAACTGCAGTCCACGGAATAATTTATTTAAAATTCATCGAGAGTCCGATTTACGAAATTCCAGTGGGGTAATTACAAATACATCAGTTGTCATCTACTGTACAAATTTCATGAGCTGATTCATCATAGATTTCCAGTTATGACCAAAAATATAACACCTATTTTCAGCAGCAAAAATGCAGCTTGAGCTGCTGTTACAAAATGACCCTTTAAAAATAGTAAACGAAGTCCAAAAATTATGATTACAGTGCCATTAGAACCGTATTTCATAATTCATAAATCTAGAGTTCAGAAAACATATTTTCTGCTTTATTAAGGTCCTGTGTCCAGTTACAGCCAACTGAAGTTGGCTGTAATCACCAAACATCTTTCTGTTTTTCAGCTTTTACATTCTAATGCGAGTTATATTGGTTCCGTTAACATGCATAATGATCAACAACATTTCTAGTACTCAATATTAACAAGTAAATCAGCAAGTAATCAGCAATATATCCCATCAACTTCATACTAACATTTTTACATCATGTTTCATCTTCTTGTTTAAACCCTTTTTAGTGTTCTTGTAGATTTAACATATTACATCTTTTAATCATGAAACAAGACGAACAAGGGTGTCATAAGGAACGATGATGAACAAGCAAGAACAAAGGCCCTTTTGAAGCTTCCACAAGTTGCAACCTTCTTGTATCACCTTTGAAGCTTAAATGGAACTTGATGATGGATGTTTATGGTTGTGAAGTGGTGGTGATGGGGGCGGTTGTGGGTGAGCCGAAAGAGGGAGATGAGAGATGAGGGAGATGGAGTGTAATCTAGTAGAGGATATGAAGTGAAACATGATCTAACACATTGTAGGATCGTATACAGACCTTAACGAGTCTTTCAGAGGAGTTTTAATCAGTTTCAGGTGCGGAAAAACAAGAAACTGATGTAGAAACAGCAAGCAAATCACTTTTTAACACCTTTTATATTGATCTTTAACAGTATACATGCAAACGTCACACCGGCAGCACTTCGGTATGAAAATCAAGAACTGACTAATGATTTCGCTCTTGAGGACCTATATATATGCCTCTTGATTCCGCTCATGATGACACAAACACAACAGGAGCGAAATCATCTAAAAGTGATTTTGGGCGGAATCAAACAAATGCACGTGTCTAGGAGTGAAATCAGTCACTCATTTACAATTAATATTCAAACATGCAAACTCTTTTGTCTTCTAGTGAATCATTTCATTCGAATTCATATGCTGATGTAGGAATGATGATGCAAGATCTTAGGTCACTTGGATGATGTCATCATTAAGAATGATGACATCATTCTTGTTCCGAACCGCAACAAACCGAAGACTCGACATAAGATGAAGACGACAGATGTGTGCACCAACAGACTCCCCCTCAGATGTTGACGAGTCTTAAGTGTCGAGTCTTTACAATCTTCAGTCTTTATCAGTCTTTGTTTTTCACTCTTTCAATCAGCATCAATAGACTCCCCCTTGCAATGTACTGGCATTCCTTCAGTTCATCAGCATCATCAACTTTAAGATCGTTGTCTGGCTTTCCATCTCACAGCTTCTTCATATCAATCAGCCTAACTCTTCATGTCTAAAGATCATTTTCTGGCTATCTCCGATCAGAATCCTCAGGTATCTGAACCTGGCACTCTATCTTTAGGTTCAAAATCAAAACCTGGCTACACCTGCACATTCTTAACCCAGAAATAAATTTCACAAATTTAACATTTAACAAATTTATAAACCCAGATTCTATTTCTAATTAAATCAGAATGATTTATCAATGATAAATTCTGATGAACCATTTGCAAAAATTAATCATTTATCTTTTCAAAACACATTCTCCCAAACCATTTGTTCATCATGTCTAGCACTTGGAATTTTGAAAATCAGCTCTCCAACATCAGTTGTCAAAAATCTTTTTGGAGTTTTCAAAAATTATGCTAAAACACACTGAAAATCTTTTTTGGATTTTGAGATATAAAGAAACATGTAAAGCAGTAACAAAATATTTACAAACAACATTTTTGTGAGTTCGTGTAAGAGAATCATATCAATTTATAAGACAAGTCACCAACACCGTTAAGCTTCATTTCATTTTAAGTTCTAAACAATTCACTTAGATTGTCAGTATATTTGTCCACTTAAATTTTCACACAAAGTTCAATTGATCCGAGATATGATGTTAATGTTTTAAAGACTTAAACTTATCCGTGTGTCCCACTACTTGAATATACTCCCGTATCCAGATCCCAATATTCAGTCTTACAGGTGAGTATACCATAGATGATATCTGTAAGGGAATAATTTATAGTACGAAACCGTGAGGGCTCAGGTCAGAACTTCCGTTCAGCAGAGAGATGACGGCTCGACTTTCGGTGTGTCCCCTTTAGAGGATCTGTTGATTTCAACAGCAGCGACTATCAATTTTATTGTTTCATCAGCTTGCTGAGGGCGATGCTATGTTTCAAGCATTTGCGGAAAGTATTATTCGAGGACTAGGTCAGAATTTCCATTCAGCAGAAGTCCCGGGATAATACCCCAGATATCACTGAGCATAAAGACCTAGTATCTCAGAAAGAGGGACCTTTCAAACGAGATTTCAGGGGTTACCTATATATCCAAGATGTTGTTACCCACAGAATAAACAAGTTTGATTTTTAGGTTTATATCTCGTCACAATCTACTAAATGTGCAAAAACCTACTGGCATATCCGCAGTGAGATTGTTTATCACCATTTAACTTTCCATATCTTTAGCATGTTGTGACAGTCCACTGATGTACTATCATTTCCTCTTTTCTCAACGAAACTCATTTTTGAATTTTATCATGTTTTTGTCTTTTTCAAATTTTCAAATGTTTTTGGATTTTCTGAAATTTTCTACTCCCCCTAAAATGCAAACACATTTTAGGAAAATTTGAAAACAAACTATACAGAACTTGACAACCGATATCAAATTGCATCAATTCGCCATCCACTAGGCATAAACAATCAGAACTCCCCCTTACACAAAACTATTTTCTCATTATAATTTCAAAACACTTAAGTTTGTTTTAATCAGAATGATTTTTCCGAAAATAAGTTTTGTTGGTTTTACCACTTGTAAAGTTAAGGGTTTGGTTCATCATACTGTCCATTCAATCACTTGTATGAAGATTACATCAAGTTCAAACTAATGACCTTGATTAATCACTTTGTCAGAATCAACCTCTTACCACTTGTAAGTATATCCAAAACATTTAATCACATGTAGGAATAAATCATCTACACAAACCATTTTACCAATCAAGATACCGATTCCTGCTTCACACTTACCAACCTGGAAGTTCCGGCATAGTCATTCAACCTGTAAAAAATTTAACTATTTAAAATTCAATCACAAAGTCTATCTTAACAAGAATGATGCCGATTCCTGATCCACGATTAGAAACTTGGGATCTCCGGCAAGTCAGGTTTTTCAAGTAAAGAAAATATCCACCCAAGCCTGACCAGCCTTGGGTGTTTTCAATTCAGAAGCAGTTGGTGTGTAAGTTGCTTTCTTTGTAGCGTAAAAGTCTTTTACCCCTTTCACCTTTCCATCAACCATTTTTCCAAAAATCTTCTTAACTTTCCCATTAAACGCTTTTTCGACATCAAAGTTATCCTTTTCAGAATAACACTGATTTGAAATTTCAAACTTTCCAGTTTTCCTTTTAAAATTTTCTTTCCCCAATGGTGGAAAGTTCTCATCATCCATTGAAGGAACTGAGTTTTCATCACTCTCATCAAACTGTGGCTCCTCTGATTTTGTGGAATCAGATTCATCGCCAGATTTTACATCGGATTTCTTAACAACCCATTTTTGGTTGTCAAGTTTCACACTTCGCCTGTAAAATCTTTTCGAACATTCACCAACTTCAAATGTTGAATTTTTGAAAACTTTAAATTGTTCAGTTGGTGGTTCGATTTTATCAACAATAACTTCTTTCAGTTTTCCAGAAACTCCCTGTTTTGTGTTTGTCGCTTTCGGGCAATTCCATGCAATGTGACCAGCTTCATTGCATCGGAAACAGGTTCTGGTTTCTGTTCTCTGAACTTCATTCTTCTTTTTCTCAGCAAGAAATTCTTGATTTGATTGTCTCCAGAATGAGCTCTTCTTCTCTTCCTCAGCAGACGGTCCTGAAACAAATTTTGTGTTTGTTTTAGAAAATTTTTCATTTTTATAGTTTTCAGGTGGAATAAAACCAAGTCCTTTATTTTTGTAGCTACGATTTTGGTTTGATTTCTTTTGAAAACCAGAACCAGAATTGTAACCTTTTTTCTTGTTTAGTCTTTGTTGTACTCTTGAGGTGTAAGGCTTAGGTTTTTCGTTAAGATTTTCATCTTTTATTTCAGAAATATTAATTTCTGTCATTTTGAAAACCTTTTTGATCATGTCAAAACAAACACTTCTTATAGGAAACTCTTTATCAAAATATAATTTGTCAGAATCATTCAAAGTATACCCAACTTCAAATGTTTCATTATTCAAATTAGATTTTGACAATAAAAACTCTTTACTATAAACCTGTTTTCCCGACGATTTTGAAATCCTTTCGGAAGAACTTGAACTCCCAACTGACTGACACGAACTTTTGGACTCAGATTTCGACTCTGACTCCTCATCCTTATCCAACACCTGATCGACCATTCTTTTAATTAATTCGGACTCATGATCTGTGTCGGACGCTGTGAACGTGACGTCAATGTTGTCTGGTAATACATCGGTTAACTCGGACTCTAACTTTAGATTGACTGCCTTTTGGACTTGTTCCTCATTCGGTTTTATAGGCGAATACCCTTCCCAAATTAGAGGCGGACACTTATTATAACAGACACCCTGTTTCTTACCAGTATCCTTTTTCTTCTTTGGCTTTGTTTCTTCACCTTTAAACGCTTCAAATCCTTCAATTGTTGGATAAATTCTATCAATTATGTAGTCACAACCTTTGTAACTTTGCAGCAATCTTCTGATTCTTTCATTCTCAGTTGCTTCACTATCTAACTCTTTCTTCCTCTTTGCACATTCTTCTATGTACAAGTTGATCTCTTTCTGCTTTGTCATCATGGTAGCATTCAACATCTTCAAAGCTTTCTCTCTTTCAGAGTTAGTCTTTTCCAGACTATTCACAGTCCAGTTCAATACATCATATGACTGTTTCAAATTTTTTACATCAAACAACAACTTTTCTAACTCACTAAACCTCTCATCTTTTTCTATACATTGTTTACATGACTCTAAACAAGTAAGACAGGGTTTTGTGATTTCAACGATCTTCTCGACTTCAATTATCTTTTCAACTTCCACAATATTCTCAATCACTTTGACCTCTTTCATTTCCTCAGCAGCTTTCCTTTCTTTCAGTTTCTTCAATTTTTCTGCAAAATAAAATTCAAAAGTGTCAGAAGATAAATGAGTTTTTCCCAAATTTATCTGTTCCATCTCTTCATCACTATCACTTGTTTCTGATGAACTGTTTTCAGATGAAACAGATCCTTCATCTTTACTTTTCTCTTCATCAGATAACACTTCCATCCATTCCTTCAACATTTCTGGCTTTCGAACAATATGTGCAATAAAAGCTTTAACATTAGGATCAGCTGGAATATACTTATCCCAGCTAAAATCTTCAGCTAATTTCTCATCATCTTGATCAACAATGCCATGATAAGCTTTCCTGTTTGCATCCTCGATCATTCTTCCATGTGCCGTTTGAGCTTCTTTTTGTTGATGCGGTTGATGAGTGATTTGCTGATAAATGGTTTTCCTATAATAATCATATTTCCCAGACGACTCTTTTGCTCCTCTCGGCTCCTGATTCTTGCACTCTCTTTTAAAGTGGCCTTTCTCCCTGCAACGAAAACAGACAACTTTAGATTTATCAAATCCTAGATTAGAAAGGTTTGCATCCAAGAAATCATTTCTTCCTCTAACCAATCTAAATTTTTCTGCTCTCCTCAAAACACTAGCTAAAGCCCATTTAATATCCATCAGTTCCAGCTCCTCTGCATCGATTTGGTCATAATCTTCCTTTGTGAGCATTGGATTACCAATTCTTCCAGCAATCAACCCTTCATAAGACTCTAATGCAGTGACTAATAATCCCATATGATTCTTTACAATCTCTTCAGAATAATTTTGTCCATTTTAAAGATGTAAAGCCACATTGCACTGAATTAGATGACCATTTCCAGCAGATGAACTTTGAACACTTAGAGGATTCACCGTTGAGAACCCACTAGTGTTGACTAATTCTTGACTGCTTGGTGTAGATTGATTTCCAGCACTAAATGCGGTTTGTATCTTTGGACTTGCTTCAGCAGTTTGAACATTTCCTTTATAGTACAATTTAATATCTTGTTGATGAGTAGAACTGTTCATTCTAGCAATTTTCTGCTGCTCCAAATCCTGTGCCTCCAACTTCTCTATAAACTGTGCAATCGATAACCTTCTAAACTGTCCGGAATTTTTCAATATCATCAGATATGTACCCCATTCCTGTTGCGGTAACGCATCAGCAAGCTTTTCAACCCATTCTGCTGGAGTTTTTGTAATCTTCAACTGTGACATAGTGCGTACAAGATGACAATATCTTTCAATAAGACTCTTTGTTGTTTCACCAGGCATGCATGTAAATAGTTCAAATTCCTTTTTCAACAAAGCTGCTTTACTTTGTAGCATTTCAGTACTTCCCTCAAATTTCTTTCCAAGAGCTTCCCAAATAGAATAAGCGTTTTCATCATGTTGAAGCAACGCAAATATATCTTCTTTAACAGCTTGTTGTAACAAATTGATCATCATCTTTTCTCCTTTGTAACTCTCTCTTTCTTGCTCCGTGAATTCTGAAATGATTTTACCGACTCCCGCTGAATTCTTTGGCCTCTCATATTTAGTTTCGATGCTCTCCCAAGCTTTTAAATGATTCGCCTAAACCCAATTCTCAAACCGTTTCTTCCATCCGTGATAATCTTCAATTCCCATAAGTTTCGGGGGTTTTTGCATTGTTCCGGTTTCATTCTCCATGTTCATGTTCTTAGCAATGTCACCTGGAGTAGTCGGAGATGTTTCGAATGCGTTGTAAAAATCTTCACTCATGATTCGATATCGAAGAATTTCTCAAACTAGCTTTCAAACCGAACTGTTCACCTCGTAAATCACCTTACAACAAACAAACAAACAAACAAACAAAACACAATCAGTTTAACGACTTATCAATTAAACAGATAAAACTGGTACTCAAACTGATAACTATTCTGAGAGGACTGAGAGTTGACAGACTGTGCGGACTGCTATGACCCGGATCAAAATCAACGACCTGACCCTTTGTAACCTTTGAACGATCAAACCGTGAGACTTGGACCTTTGACACACCGATTTATTGGGCTTTGACACACAATACAAATCTCTATCACGTGCAAACTGACAAACCTTGATATTACTCTGATTGGGCCGACAAACTTGATCTTACACGATTACTGATTTGGCCTAGATGATCACATGGGCTGTAGACACTTAACACATTCAAACTGTGATTGGGCCGATTGATTATATAATGTTGATATGGCTTAGAACTATTTTTCAATTTCAAATCACATGAGACTTTAAAATGACCGACCACCCTTATGATATTACCGAGACATTGTGTTTATCAGCAAACGCATTCAACTTTGACTTTTGATAGGATTAAACAAAACCTGACACTTCACATGCAAAACTTTTATTGATTATAGTGACAATTTATAAGAATCACGTGCAACTCCCTTTATCTCAATACATGGGCCGTTTGTAGTGGTCTTTCAGCGATTTTCTAAACAACACTTAATGGATTCTCATTGGACCTTTAATTCTTAAGATCACATGAATCAATGAAACGTAACTTGTGCTAACAACATCACATGTGCAACCATCATAAACTGACAACACCAATTTCAAAAACAATCTAATTGGACCTCAAATATAATTGCTGACACCTGACTATATTCTCATGCAAAATCAACTTTGCTTTAAATGAAAGCACATGGGTCTGATTAAACTTGTCATCTTGTGAAATCGGACTTTGAAACTATGAGCGGAATCAAATGTTTACAGGAGCGGAATCAAAAATTTGGCAACCAGGAGCGAAATCAACATCAAGTTCAGGAGCGGAATCACAAATTTAGCAGCCAAGAGCGAAATCAATCAGCAAGTTTAAGAGCAGAATCAGACTTTCAAGAGCGAAAACAAAAACTTTGTATCCCAAGAGCGAAATCAGAAATATCCATTACGAGCGGAATCAACTCGGACATCATTTTTACCCATTTTTAAGTCGATTTTAGCAATGAAACTTTCAAGGATTTGTTAATTGTCACTTTTATACAATTTGTGAAAATCTGAACCGGTTTTGACCGTTAAAAATTTCTGAAATGAAGAAAGAATGGTGTAGAAGATAGAAAAACAATAATATCCAGCTGAATTCGACAGAACTCCTCGTACTTGGCTCTGATACCACTTGTAGGATCGTATACAGACCTTAACGAGTCTTTCAGAGGAGTTTTAATCAGTTTCAGGTGCGGAAAAACAAGAAACTGATGTAGAAACCGCAAGCAAATCACTTTTTAACACCTTTTGCATTGATCTTTAACAGTTTACATGCAAACGTCACACCGACAGCACTTCGGTATGAAAATCAAGAACTGACTAATGATTTCGCTCTTGAGGACCTATATATATGCCTCTTGATTCCGCTCATGATGACACAAACACAACAGGAGCGAAATCATCTAAAAGTGATTTCGGGCGGAATCAAACACATGCACGTGTCTAGGAGCGAAATCAGTCACTCATTTACAATTAATATTCAAACATGCAAACTCTTTTGTCTTCTAGTGAATCATTTCATTCGAATTCATATGCTGATGTAGGAATGATGATGCAAGATCTTAGGTCACTTGGATGAAGTCATCATTAAGAATGATGACATCATTCTTGTTCCGAACCGCAACAGACCGAAGACTCGACATAAGATGAAGACGACAGATGTGTGCACCAACACACATGCAATTTGCATGTTCATTCATTGGGCCAAAAGATATAAAGAATCAAGCAAGATCACAAGCAAATCCAAAGAAAAGATATGGAAGATTTGAAGTAGGATTGTGAAATCTTTTGAAGGGGGTCCATGGGGACGGTTGCACATGGGGGGGGGGGTTAATGTAACATTTTCAACTAAGTTGCAATTCCAAGTTAGATCTCAAGTGTATACTTATGCGTGTTATTTACTAGAGAAGTTAGTGGGTTTTAGGGTGTTCAGGGATCATGCCTAGTCAAAAATAAATACAACAATGTATTTGACAAATACTTGGTGTCCCGGTTAATGTCCGGTTGTTCGGTCGGATACTGTTTCGTTAAGTTGTTTAATTGTTCCGTAAGGCGTCTTATACATATATTTTTGTAACACAATTAATTCCTAACACATAGGAAAATATTCAGGACCATTTAGTTGAGTTTTCTGCATACTACTAGTGTGCTAACACGCACATGTAAGTATAACACCGTAATCAGAGAGCAGTTAAATAATTTAGCACAATCATCAAGCACTTTAATTATCATTAATAAATTGTACGGATACATGGAATTTTGAGGGTTGTCACATTCTCCCCCTGTTAAGAAAATTTCGTCCAGAAATTTAGTGCTTAGTTACTGAGGAAGCTAGTTAAGTTGCGGTGTTTACGGATTTTCCTGGGGTGTCACATATATCCCTAGATTCACCTGATATGAATAAGATTTGATTCGGTTTTGTGGTTATCTACCTCAGTATTATTCATATACATACACGCATAATGTAACCCTAAGGAGATAAGGTAGTACAAATTTCGAGGATGAAATTTTCTTAACAGGGCGAGAATGTGACAACTCCCAAATTTGCCTGCATCCGTACAATTAAATAAATCTTGATTAGTGCTTAATAACTGTGCTGAATTATACTTAACTTCTTTCTGATTACTGCATCATATTTACATGTGCATCACATATTTCAGAATGTCACAACATATTTACATACAAACCATATTGACATAAATGATGCACAAAGCACAGCTAGCACAGTTAGCGGATAACTCAGAAAAAATGCTGACGAGGTTCAGAACATAGACAGACGTTGTTTTGAGACCCAGTATGAGCCAGAGACAAAGTACTACACTAGTATAGTGTGTAGGAAAGTGAGGATCACAAAACTGCTTCACTAGGTGATAGTTTAAGTGCCGGAAAGTGCCTAAAACTCACCCAAAGTGCCGAATTCAGCATTTTTCAGCAAAAATCGGCTTTTTAACAAGCTAGTAACATACAAAAATATGACTAAATGGTCTTGAATGCCTTCCTAAGTGTCGGGAATTAAAAGTGTCACAAAAGGTAACATAAAGAACACTAAACGGTATAGTTTAGCACTTTAACGAACCGGTATCTAACCGAACAACCGGACACTGCCCGAAACACCAAAATTATACTAGAAGCATTGTTTTAATGTTTCTGAGCTAGTTATGATCCCCGGACACCCTAACACACTATATAACACATAATATACATAACACCTAACTAAGACCTTTAGATTTCTTACTAAATCTCCTAACTTACCATCACAACACAACTAATACCCCCCCTTCCATTCACGGTCACAAGAGGGTGACCCCACCTAGATTTTATTTGATTTGCTTGATATCTTAATAAGATTTGTCTTGTACTTTAAGAACATATTACACATTGGATTATAAAGTGTTGGAGAATTATAAGTAAAGCCATTAGTCCATAATTCTCATTTCCACACAAGATCACCAACACCATCTTCTTTCTTCTCCTACCCCCACCTCACGGCCACACAACAACACCACATCACCTCCATTTTCAACCATCTTCCGTACATTCCAAGGTGATCTAGAGGTGTAAGGAGCTAAGTTAGGAAGCTTGGAGCTTTCGGAAGTTGAAGGACCTTCATCATTTGCTTTTATCCACTTCATTTATCCACTTGATCATCCCTAGCCTTGAGCTAGTAGTAAGATCTTCTACTCTTCATTTTACATCTATATTGAGTGGTTAAAATATGTTACATGATGAATAACTTGAAGAACACTAAAGAACATAATCATGAAACATGAACATAAGCTTGATATATGAAGTAATCTTGATGAACTATGTTGTTTAAGTATTGTTTTGCTTCTTGCTTCTTGATGGTTGATTTTTGTGTTTATGATGTTAGACATCATAAGAAACCTACTAGATTGTGATTAAACACATGATCTAGTAAGTTAAGATGATGATCTTGTGAAAGACCAAGAAAATCATACTTTATGTAGACATGAACTTGAATAATAAAAGTTATTTTCATATGTGTTAATGATTTAAACACAATACAAGTCTTGTAAGTGGATGATTTCCGAAATAGTTTTCTCAAGAAAGTAAGTTAAATAACAAGATTTACCTAGACTTGGTCCTTACATAAACAAATACTATTTTTAAGGGTTAAACAAGTGTAGAAACACTTGTGTAACAAAAAGATTACATAAAGAAGCATTTTTAGAAAATGTTTTTGGAAGTTGTAAACACCCAACTCCTTTAAAGATGAAGTTTTTAAAGAAGTAAATACATGAGTTAAATGCCATTTTAGTCCCTGTGGTTTGGGCCATTTTGCCAGTTTAGTCCAAAGGTTTCATTTTTAACATGTGGGTCCAAAAAGGTTTCACAGTAGCCATTTTAGTCCACTTGGTTAACTTCATCCATTTTTTCTGTTAACGAGAAGGCCAATTTAGTCATTTTGTATGTAATTCTGTTAACTAAAAGGGTAATCAACCATATAAAATGACTGAATTGGCCTTCTCGTTAACAGAAAAAATGGATGAGGTTAACTCAGTGGACTAAAATGGCAACTGCGAAACTTTTTTGGACCCACAGGTTAAAAATGAAACCTTTGGACTAAACTGGCAAAATGGCCCAAACCACAGGGACTAAAATGGCATTTAACTCTAAATACATTTCAAAGGGTAACTAAACCTACTAAGCACACTACCAAGTTACTACAAGTCTTTATGAAAGTTCAAGTTCATGTTGTTATATAAATTGCACTTGGTAAGTGTTGGTTAAGTTGTTGATTGTTTGTGACGATTTTAAAAAGAAAATGATATGCTTTGATAGCATGCACACCTCCATTTTTAGGGGAAACTATGGCAAAATTTTCTAAAAATATAAACACTTAGAAAATATTTTCTAAAAAATATATACAAATGTATTTTAACTATGGTTTTCAATATAAACTTTGTCATAATTTTTGAAACAAAAATACAAATATTGGAGGTTGGTTTTTATAAATAAAAATGGGTAAATATATATTTAGAATATATGTATATTAACGACATGATGTGTGTGAATATTTGAGTAACAGTTATATTATTTTAGGATTAAAGTAATATAACTTAACAAAATACCAAGAAATTACAATCCAAAAAATTACAAAAAATCACGAGGAATAAATACACAAGTTACACACGCAATATTGGGAAACCGAACCAAAGAATGTAACTTACAAAATATTCCAGAAAATACATTTATAAGTATATTTTTGGTGAATAATATTTTGGACACAAGAAAGGAAAATAAGATTTTTCCAATTATTACAAAGTTGTATCATATTTTTGACAAGGAGAAAATATATTATTTTGGGAAGTAAAAATATATTTTCTTGTAATTTTTAGAAAATATACTATTTTTGAGAAAAATATATATTTTCTCGGATAAACTTGTAGTACATTATTTTTGAAAATATATTGTTTTGAAAATACAAATATTTTTGCCAAGAGAAAAATTAGGAATAATTTTTCTAAGGAATACTTCTTGAAATATATATTTTAGTAATATATATTGGGTACTTATTAAAGACAATACACGCCGGAATACGACGCCAATACATGGCATGCTATACAAATACAAGAATACGAACACACATGTATGAGATACCCCCATCATTGGGAAGAAAATACGGATATAAATACTTGAGAAGTATTATTACGAAAATATTGTTTAACAATTATTCCAAAACTAAATAAATATAATTTGAGTTAAAATAATTATTATTTTAACAAATAATTATATACTTGGAATAATAACGAGGACACTTTAAAACGTAACTCAAAGGCACTAATCAATACTAAGACAAGGCACGACCCGCTCGTCTAACGGACCGTAGTACGCATGTAGGTAGTCGTGCGTTCTAGAGAAAGCTTTGAGTTACATCGGATACAAGGAACGCAAAACAGTGAGTTCATGTCCCCCTTTTCTCTTAACTATTTTCAGTTTTATTACTTTAGGGGTGAAGTACATGTTTTAAACGATTACAAATGCTTACAGACAAATACAATTGGTATGGTTAGCTAAGGAAAGTACAGTAGATCATGTGAATGGGTAGGCGCATACTTAAGGCCATTAATCCTCGTAGTAGGATCGAGGGACAGGAGTAATAGATCTATTTTGGTGTAGCGAGCCCCATCCATGAGTCCGCTGAATGGGCCATGTGGTGACTATGTCTTACAGCCGGAAGCCCGGTACAAAGTCTACTAGGTTTGAGTCTTCCTGCACCATGTCACATATATTAATGTATTAGCTACACATTAATTGATATGTTTCCTTGTTGCTTTCATACCGGGACTTATAAACTTACAAACATATTTAAAACGATTTCAAAGGTTTATACATACACAAACAAACACATGAACTCGCTCAACTTTTGTTGATGTTTTCAAACTACATGTATTTCAGGGATTTAGTAAGTGGATCTGGTGGGCGTTGGAAATTTTTATGTTGCGTTAAGGATAAAAGATGTCATCCATGGTCTTTGAGTATGGTCAGTGTGTCTTATTCCTGGACGAGACACGCCTTCCAAACCTTGGTGTTATTCAATATCTTTTGATGAGTCCTTAATGAACTCATAAACAATTTATATGGTTTGTAAAACTTGAATTTGAAGTCTACGTTTCCAAAACAATGTTGTTATGATTTAAACTTATTTAATGGATGACGAATCTATGGTTTTATCATATAGTTGTTGTTATGATTGAATGCAATGGTATTAAGAAAGTCACACCATAATCACGCTTCCGCTAAAGTCAGGGTGTGACACAAAAAACCAAGACAAAAGAAAACTTAAAAGCCCCCCAAACCTACAAAAAAGCAACTCTGGAAGATGAGATCCCAGAGCAACTGCCAGTGACAACACAAAAGTCACCTGAAACCACTACTTCTACTTCCTCATAGCAGATGGTAGAAAGATCTCAACCCATGCCTCAAACTCCTCCTGCTTCTTCTAAAAAAGAACAGGTTGTAAGAATAGGGACACCACAATATGATGCTCTGGAATCACTTGCTTCCATCATCCATAGCCCACTACCCGGGGCAAATTCACTTTCTACACCCATACTCACTACCACAATTCCCCCACAAACAAAACTTTTATTGGATGCTCATGATTTGAACCAGACACAAACCAGTCCTTCTCACTCACCTGTAAATGAGAATATACCTCAACAAGTGACTGGGTCTGGTGTTTCAATCATTGCTAACCCACCAACAACACCAGAGGAGATTACACCCCTTGAGTTACAAGTAACTCTTGGTGGTAGTTCAAGTGAAGCAGCTACTACAAGTGCCGAACCCACTGGTTTGCACTTGGACAATGGTTTCATTAATAAGACATCCTTGAAGGCAATTTCATCTCTGGGAACTCTTGTGTATCCAGTATTCACTGGTTCACTAAAAAGTGTTTCTCATTTTGAAGGAAGAAGTCCCTAGTTCCAAGACAAAAGGGCATCAGTGGATGATTTTTGGGATACATTCCCTGAGTCAACCACTGTTACAACCACTAAATGTGGGAAATCAGATGATCTCATTAGGTTGGGTGATGGTTTAATGTACCAAGAATTGACGGCTAGAGTTGACAAGCTTGATACATCTGTTGCAAAAATCAAATAAATGCTGCAACAGTTGTTGAAAGTATAAAAGGTACCACCCACTGCTGCTCCAGCTCAACCATCTGTTCCAACTCCAAATGAGCTGTGGAGTTTGTTTCAACCACTGTTCCATCATCAAAGAGAATTAGCTGGTCAGCAACATGAGATACAAGTTCAAAAGATCAGAAATATCATAGAAGCAAGGTTTAAAGACACCCAGGCAGATATCAAGGCAATAAAGGCCCATTTTCTGCACACCACTGGCACTACTCGTCCCTCTATCATATTTGTTGATAACCCACTACCAGATAATGGCAAAAAGGGGGAGAAATTGAAGCAGTTGAAAAAGAAGGGCTATGAAGATGGCATGTATATTGAACCAGACAAGTCAAGCATGCTTGCAGACATTCCCTTGCTAGATGGTACTAAAAAGATTGATGTGACCACAAATGCCATTGCTGATGCAAAAGAAAGGGTTAAAAAGGATATGGAGGCAAAGGATAAAGCCAGGTTTGAGCAAGAGAAAAGAGCTTTTATGGAGATGAATGAGCAGGGTACTTCTGACCCAAAGGATGAAGAAAACCCTAAGCAGAAAAGAAAGCAGCCCACTAGAAAAGTGAGGCAACCCAAGACCACACCATCCAGATCCACAAAACACTCTTCCAAACCTTCCAAATGCCCCAAACATCAATCTCCTAAACCAACAGCTGTTGTAACACCTGCTGTATCAACAACTGTTGATACTTCAGTGGTTTCAGTAGTTGTTAACCCTACAACCACCACTTCAACTACAACAACTGCTCCCACTTCAACCACTGCCCCACCAAAAATACCATCACCACCAAAAACCACCTCACCACCAAAAACAACTTCATCACCACCATCACCTCCTGCTAAAAAGCAGAAGACTTCAGATGACACATCATCTGCTGTAATGACAACAGTGGTTGAAACACCAGTTGTTTCAACAGCTGTTAGTCAGCCACCTTCCACTACAATCACCACCACTCAAATCACCACTTCACAACCATCAAAAACACCACCAGCCTCTCCTAACCCTAAAAGGAGAAGGGTAATACTCAATGATGAACCTTCACCACCACCAACATCATCACCATCACTGTCCCTTGTACATATTCCACTCTCTTCTACACAAGTCTTTAACCCAAACACTGCTATTGTATCTGCAGCTATTCTGTATCCCTTAGAGCTTGTAGCTGTCAGAGAAGAAATAAAATATTTCTATTCAGAAGATGATCCTGATAAAAGGAGCTTGCCATCTGTTGAAGGATATCCAAGACCTAAAAATATTGAAGAATACTTAAAATTGAAAGGTCAACAAGCTGAGGATATCTCCAAAAGAAACTCAAAGGGCAAATCTGACAAGGAAATCCTAAAATACCTTGAGAAAAGACTATCTTGATAACATTATGGCTTACAAGAAATACAAGGGATAAAGGTAAATGTACAAAGAATGGACCATTCAAGAGCTTGAAAGTGAAGCAGCCAAAATTCAAGATATGATCAAGAATAAAGTAAAGCAGACTCCTCCTATATGGGCAAAGTTCAAAAAGAATGTACCAGAAAGGACCCTGCAGCTGAAGAGGATGAAAGAAGAGCTGATTACAGCTGATTTTGGGTCAAGGAACCAAGTGTCAAGATGGAAAGAGGAGAAAGTGATGATCTCTTACAAAAGGCTGGAAGAACTAAGGAAGAAAAATCCTAACATTCAACAAAAGCCAGACTATCCTGAAGAAGTGGTTCCCGAAAAGCCACAAAAACAAGAATTCAGGAGATCCACTACTCCACCTGCTGCCATCCTTTACCAAAGAAGGAAACAAAAGCAGATGGATAAACTAATAGCAGAAGATAAAGAAGCAGAGGATTACCGTGTGAAAGAAGGGGTTAAGAAGGTGATTGGAGAAAGACTTGAATCTGCGCAAACTTCAACCACTGCTCAGCCAGTTATCACCAGGCCACCATCTCCAAACTCATCAGCAATAAAGCTTCTCCCAAGAAACCCACAGGACTCAAAAGTACTAAAGTGGAAATCTGACAAAGAGATCCACGTACTGACTCTGATCAAGTCTAGTGGTGAAGTGAAGAAAATATCAAAGGAATAAGCATTGGGCTTGGGTGTTGAAGATCTGTAGGATCTCCTTGATCTTCCACTGTGCAGGGATGAGGATGATATAGATGCCCTGGACTTTGAGTTATAAGTTAAAGGACAAATAAGGGAACTGTTGATGAGGCAATAAAGATCTACAATAATGAAGGGTTTTGGCATCATCTATTCCAGGGGGAGATTGTTGGAATTGAACCCTACCAGAGGAACAGTTGATTAAAGCCAAAAGTGGATCAGAACAGTGGATCCAATAAGCAGAGGATGTATACAAGTCTCTCCCCTTGAAAGTGATTCTAACAACTGATGGCCTCTATCCACTGTCCGTATACAAGTGTTGTTCTACAAACAACTGCTGGTCATTTAAAGACTGATGAAGATTGAAGACCTGTTGATCAATCTACAGTTATGGGTCAAGCACTGCTGATAATACAAGTACCGCTGGAGTCACAACAGTGGAAGGAGAAGGCAGTAGTTTAGTCTTTCCTTTGTTATGTAATGTAATCAGTAATTTGCTAAACAGTGTTTGCATTAGATCAGTAGTTAGAGTTTGTTAGGAGGTTAAATGTCACTTTCATGGTGACGTCAGCCAAGATGCTTCAGTAGTTTACTCATGCCTATAAATAGAACTGTACCCTGTACTGTTCTATTGGCTTTTTCACCACTTGTCTTCCTGCACGAACAATTCACTGTGAGCTCAGGCTGAGTGGGAGTTTGTATTACATGCATGCAAAGTTGTAATCAGTGATTTAAATAAATTTAATCATTCAGTTCAATGTTCAAACATGTGTATTGAAAGCATTTCTCCTGTTTGATTGTGTGCAAAGTTTATTTCCATTTATTTCCAGTGCAATTACTTGTTCATCTTCATTAATCTCTAAACAAAAACACAATAAAAAAGAAACTCAGATCCTAACAAGTCCCTAATAAAATATATTAAGGAATGAAATGGTATGTTATTAGGGACGAATTCTCAGTCTCTACAACGTCTTATTAGACACTGAATTGTCATGGAACCCGAAGCTAATTAAATGTATTTGCGACAAAATAGACAATGTTTAAGTACTGATTTTCAGTCCATGGAAGGCCTAGTATCAAGGACTGATTTTCAGTTACCGATGAAATGTATTCGAGACTGAAATGATGTTGTATGACAACATAGATTGAGGACTGATTTTATGTGTATAGAAGACTGAATGTCAGTCCTTGTTGGTGTCATACAATCGGGACTGAATTTTAGTTACTAATGAAAGTATCTAGGACTAAGCAATTAGGACTGACTCGGGACTGACAAAATCAGTCCCTAATAGCCATTAGGGACTGATTTAGGAGTTTTAGAGACTGATTTTTCAGTCCCCGGTGGCGATCTTTTTTGTAGCATTAAGGATCCTTAGAGGATTTATGATCCTCATTCTGGTAATGGTTTGATTTTAATTTATCTATTCCTTTAATTTATTTGATTTTAAGGAGAAGGATCCATGATCCTTTTTCCTTTTTCACTAAATTCTGAGTTTTGCAGAAGTTGGTGCATCTTTGACAAAGGATCGAGTATCCACTGAATTCTCCTAAGTTTTGGGTTTATCCCCAGTTTTGGGCTTGTCCCCAGTTTAAGGTATCTACTACCTTCTACGAATCAGGTTCTTACACCTTCGCCAGTTGCGCACGATTATCCTAATGCAGTTAAAGGCAATGGGACCAGTACTCGCTTTAGGGGCTGACAATTTCATTGTACTGGCTGTATTTAGGATCCTAAGTATAATGGTAGACGTACCATACATATGTTCCTAAGGTTTCTAACGTTTTCACGTTAGCTAAGGTTTTGGCATCTTCATGTCACTAAGTTTGGATAGTCGCCAGTATTGGCCATACTCCAGTTTACCCAAGATCCTTTGGGCTTGTCCCCAGTTTTTGAGCTTGTCCCCAGTTTTTTGGGCTTGTCCCCAGTTTATTGGGCTTGTCCCCAGATTGTTGGGCTTGTCCCCAAGTTATGTCTTATTTCTGGTTTCCAAAGCTAAACAGTTAAGGATCCTGGATCCTAACTTTATACAAGGGTTTGTCTTTTGGTTATCACAATTGTAAGTGTCAAGGATATAGGATCCTAACTTGGATTCTCTGGTATGATCCTTATTTACTTTAATTTTATTCTTAATTTATCAATGTTACCCTTATTCGTTGACAACAGGATATATGATCCTAAAATTATATCACTTTTCAAACTTTTTGATTATAGGATATTTGATCCTTGATCATATCCTAAACTTTTTGACATAAACTGATGTTATACCTTCACTAATAACTTGTAAGTTCAAAGAATTATACAATAACAATTGAAAGTTAAATATATGCAAAATAAACTACGCAAAGATAGTCAAAAGGTTAAAGTTTTATTTATTTATCGTAGTTAACCCTTTTAAAGGTTGTCAAAATTGCCTACCCAAACATCTACCAGAAATACGTGGCCCGTCCGCTTGGGTAGGCAAAGGGTGTCCATGTTCATAAGGTTCATTAAGTGTAGGAAATCAAAAGGCGAGGGGCATCAAAGGCTTCATCCTCCACAAACAGAAGGACCAATCCACCTTTGCTACCCCATTATGTCCAGAGGATCAATGATCCTTAAACCTAAAACTATTGTTCACCAAACAAACCGTTGTTCAAAACATCATAACCAAAAACTACCAAATCATAAAAAATGGGCTCCGGCCACGTCTAGAAATATCCATCATCGCTCATTGATACAACTTACACCTTCACTGCCTCCACCATCTTGTCTCCATCACCTTTGCCATCACCACCAGCTGCCATCTCAGGATACTTCAACCCACTGCCTCCTGCTTCACCAGCTGTTGCCCCCTCGGATTCATCCTCATCATTCAGCTCAGCCAATCTCTGCTTCCAAGCGTCTTGGTCCCATTCGGACCTGTCAAAGGTAGGATCCTCAGCCTCCTTAGCCATTTGCAGCTTGATCTTCAACATGGCGATAGTGGCGAAAAGCTTAGCCCCATCCATGACTTCTTCCTTCTCTTGCAGGGCTGTGATCTGAGCCAAGACCAGTTCCTTCTACAGCAGGTTCACCTCTTTTTCAAGGGAAGAGATCTTTTTATCTTTGGGAAGGAACATCTGGTGGAAGTCTAGTCTTTTCTGCTCAGCCTCTGCCAGATGTTGATCATGGATGATCTGAACCTCAGCAAATTTCTGCACAAAGAGAGTAAACAGTCAAGATCCTTTATCCTCAGAAAAAAAAAGCTCAGGTTCAAGGATATAGGATCCTTACCTCGGAGATGTATTCCTAGAGCTGATGTTCAATGAGAGGGAGGCCTTCAGTGGGCTTAGCAGTCTTCCTCTTCTTGGCACTCTTGCCCCTTGTGCTCATGCCCTTAGGATTCGGAATGCTTGGGCTTGCAGCCAGCTCCTTTTTGATGGACCTTGTGGAAGCATACTCTTGGAGATCGCTCACGCTAAACCTGGAAGCAGACTTTGAGGAATTTCCGGCGCCTACAAGCATAAAAAGTAGATAAGTATTCATATTTTTACCAAATATTTATCTATATATATATATATACATGTGTGGATACTTACTTGACATGGTGGATGAAACTTCTACTGGATCCTTTGATTTTGGTGGATAGGTTCTGATTGCAGGGTCAAGTTTCCAAAAAGCTTCAATTCTCTCTTGGGTGGTAGGTGATTCTTGAATATGTGACAGAGTTATAGCTGCAAAGGCAAAAATAAAGGATCAGTTATCCTCAAAAGAAAAGAAAAATCCTTACCGCATATCCTAATCTAAGGATCCTATATCCTACCATCAGTGTTCCACTTTTTGGGAAGTAGTTTCCCATCTGGAACAGAATCCCTCATCACGAAGAAGAATTGATTCCTCCAGTTAGTATCGTTTTTGGTGGCTTTCAAGATCGGGTGAGGCTGGTCAGGTTTGGATTTGAAAAGGTATCGGTATGAACCATGACTCACAAGATTGTATAACTGGCTCAGTTTAGACATCCCTATGTCGATACCCTCTTGCTCAAGTATGTGCTCAAGTGTATATAGGATCCTCCACACCATTGGCATGGCTTATATGTAGCATAAGCCAGTAAGTGTGAAGAATCCCTATGTGAGAACAGGGAAAGGGTAGGTGAATCCGATCAGAAAAGGGGTTGAAGGAAAGGTGATCCATGTATCTGATATGCAGTCACTTTTGGTTGAGGAGTCGAAGGGCCTGAATACAGTGCCATCAGGGAAACAGGGGCGTAATCGATCGATATCAGGATCTGTGAATTGGCATAGCTCCATTGAAGGGTTTTTGGTTAAACCCTGACTCTTCAATGGGCTATTGTGATCAGGATTTTTGGCAGGTGAGGATCGAAGGGTCGTCTTCGCCATCGATTTTGAAGAACAGAGGATTAGAAAGCGATTTAGGGCTCGAAATCGAACAAGAATTGATATGTGCAATGATACACATATTTAAACAAATCCTAAGTATGAAACACAATATTTCATTGGTTTGGTAATTTTTTGATGGCCATGGAGGCACAGATGTCACAGTCTCCCCTACTTCAGGAAATTTCATCCCGAAATTTTATTTAGAGGACACTTGTGAAAGCTTGAACATGAAGTCGAAAAGATAGAACGACACTGGTTAATGTTCCGAACTTCTAGTAACTTTAGATAACATCATGCTTGCAAATGTAAGAGGGACACTCATATACAAGTATACGAAGCGCCATTGGTGCGTCCACCGTACCTCCATTACATTGTTTACATTTCGTTATTTTTGCCACTATAGGTTCTTACACATGATAAGTCTTACTGTGGTTTCCGCGCACTGAATTTCATAATTATGTATGCATCCCTAATTACGTAATTCCTTGCATAGTCCACACAGTGCATTTTATAATGTGTAGGGGAAGAAAATAATGAACGGACCTGTGATGATTGTTACTAGACCACCATAGGGTCCTTTTAATTAAATAAATAAATGATCTCTTTAAATAGACTACCAAGGAGTCTGTGCAGCTATATCATCACATGCCATTCTTAACCAGATTCTGAATCAATCCTTTTGACTAGACCATACAAGGGGTCTCTTTGAATTATGGAATGGTACTATATAATCCAAGGGTCTTAACTATTACATAGAAAAGGATTTAAGGTAGTACCTTTTGAATATCCTACTGTGAATCACTCATATGAAGATATGGAATATTTTACGAGGATTTGGATAATGAAATGAAAAACATAAAAGAAAATACATAACACATAATCAAATAATCACATAACCACAAAATTGTTTAACTTGATCTTTAATTTGTTATCATTTTGTTAATTTGTTTGCTAATTGTGCATATGTATTTAAAGCACACCAGGTATCCAATACGTGGATTTCATTTGGCACATTAAACATTCTCAAGAATCTAACTATAAGGATAGGAAGATCTTAAAAAGAAAATTCGATTTCGATTATAAGGAATCATAATGTTCGAATTAAGGTTTACAAGGAATCCAATTAAGGACTCCGATTTGAACAATAAACATCCACCAGGATCTAATTGTGAAGATAAGAAGATCCCATATGGATTTTGGGATTTGAAAAACGGGAGGCGTTTCAAAACCTTGCACTAGACGTGCTTAAGTCGAAACATGAGGTAAAAATGCTCACGAGGTTGAGGCGCTAGATATGCCAAGGCGACATATAAAGCAGAATTTGAAGGTTGAGTCAATGTATGGGCAAAATTTTTATTTTTTTTTGAAAACTATGCATGTGGTTCTTTTAGAAATGTGTTTAATGTTTTTGAAACCTTACATAATACTTTGAAATCATAAGGCAGGTGTATTTAGATAAGTATATTTATAAAATGTTTTTTTTTAAATCATGCGAGATGAAATTTGAAATTATGTATAAGGCTTTTGAAAACATGAATGTTGCTTTTGAAATCATGCACTTGATATATTAAGTAAATATACTATTTAAAAATGTTTTCAAACTATATGGAATATTTTGAAATCGTGAAGCTGGTTTTAAAAACTTATACTATGTATGTTGTTATGAAAAACCAAAATGTAATGGGTATGAGATCGAAAAAATTTACCCTTCGTTATCTAACCAAGGATTTAAAGATACAGATGTGCAAAAAGAAAAGCACAATTACTCATAATGTCACTTTATTTTCTGTACTTTGTTTCTTAGAATGAAACGAGTACTTAGAAGTTTTAAGGAAATTATGAGCGATCACTTGAAAGGGAGAGTCACAAGAGTAGTTTGTAAAGAACATAGTTCCTTGATGTAGGTATCATAGGGAAATGCCATACACACATGTAACTACACTTGTACATCATAATTGTGAACAACAATTTATTTATAAACAAAACAGATTGTTTCAGGGTTCAACAAAAGATACAAAAGCATAAGATTCAAATTATTCAAAGCAGCAGCATCTTCTAATCAGCCAAATGCTCATCCGTGGATCAGATTTGCATTAGCAAACTTTGGGCAATCCCTTTGGAAATGGCCCATCTCGCCACAGTTGTAGCAAGACCCCGGTGAGAAACGAGCTTGAGCAGGATTGTCGCCAGCTTGATTTGGTACAGCTGTAGTTGGGCAAACCCTTGCTGTATGACCTATAAGTCCACAAATTCGGCATTTACGGCACTTCACACTAGCATGATGATAAAGGCTACATTGGTTGCACAAGGGTGCAGTTCCGTTGTATGGCTTCTTGGCTGGTGGTGCTGCCACTTGGCTAGGTCCTGCTTGTTTTGGTGCAATGACTGGAGGATTCTTTTGTCACACCCCCAAAATCCACCATGCGGAGTTCCACCGCTTGGAGGCGTGACGTGACCAGGATCGAGCCACCAATCATACTGAACAATGTACTTAAGTAAATAAAGACAACCACAATACGATTGGTGACCAAAAGCTAGTTAACCAAGTTTTAATTTAGACAGCGGAAGCATAAACGTAAAGTTCAAAACATAAGTTCGCAGTTCATAAGTTTAAAGTCCAACACATAGGTTTAATAAGTTTATAATGTTTTAAACATTAAACACTGGACATAACCGTCCGCACACCACAACGACTCCTTCCTCGTGCAAGCTCCAAATGTTTAGCGACCTGTAAGGCATGTAACAACGAGTCAACAACAAAGTTGAGTGAATTCACAGTTGGTTGTTTAGTTATAGTAGTCGTTTCGTAAATCATCTGTTCGTTTTGAAAACCATGTATCGTATAAGTTTGCATCGCGGTCTTTCTGACATGTTTGCGAAGATTAGTGGGGGTTTCCCATGTGTTACTAGACCACGCGTATCGACTGCTACGAAAAATATAAGAGGTGCCCTAAGTCAATGTCTATCAGCATTGACCCTTTGCCCATAGTCCATTAGTATACGCCCGTCCGACTGGCACGGTGTGAGGTTTGTTAAACCTAATAGCGCTATTAACTAATGACCCGCTCGCCATAGGCCTCGGCGATTAAGTCAATAATTGAGGGACTTAAAGTGATAGAGTTGATGGTCTTATGATCGTGTACGTAGGTTTTACGTACGTGCCCTTCAATCCGAGGACAGTAGTAAGTATGAGTGTACGTAGGTTTTACGTACGTGCCCTTCAATCCGAGGACAGTAAAAAGTAGTTTAATAGTAATGATAGTACAAGTAGTTATTCAATCCCATTCCCAACCCCTGGGAATCCCATGCCTTAGAAAGAGTGTGAACTCACCTCGGTTTGCTCGGTTAGATTCTCAAATATAGCTAACAGTCAAGGCCGGTCAATCACGTCCTAATATAATTTACCAGTTAGTCATTTAGTGGATTTCAAATAGAACACAAAGTTCCTACACGTATCTATCACACAACATGCATCGTTTTAACGGTTTATGCCCATCTAAGTTTCCCATCCATTCCCTACTCAAAATCAAACATACGATCATGCACATAACTTATATAACATGTTAGATCATTCACGGATAGCATACTCGACATTTAGACACGCAAGTCACAACTTATCTCAATTCAGTATTTATATTCAAAACCGGCTGTTTTCGGACATTTTAATAAAATAGTTAAATTATTCCAAAAATTCCCAAATTTTTACAGGATGTCTTAAACGTTCCATATTTTATTGTGTAAGAATATCGGGGTCCGGTTCACTACCAATATTTTATAAAAATTCATATTCCGGACTGAACTCAGATTTATGTATTTCTGACCACAGTCCACGGAACAATTTATTAAAAATTCATCGAGTGTCCGATTTACGAAATTCCAGTGGGGTAATTACAAATGTATCGGTTTCCATCTATTGTAGAAATTTCATAGTCTGATTCATCACAAAACTCTGGTTACAACAGAAAATACAACACTCATTTATTGCTGTAAAAACTCAGCCTAAGCTGCTGTTACGAATCGGTTCTTTAAAAATAGTAAACGAAGTCCAAAAATTACGATTCTAGTGCCATTAGAACCGTATTTTATAACACATAAATCTAGGCTTCAGAAAATACATTTTTTGTTAAGTTATGGCCCGTTTACAGCCTGATGAACTCAGCTTGCTGTTTTGTGGTTTAAATGTTACTAAGACGTATTAACAAGTATCCGAACAACGGGTTTATCAAAAGTTTGATGATCAAACATCATATATATATTAACCACCCTTAAACCAACAAGTTTTCATCTTTATGTATCAATCATAAGTAAACTTTTATATTTATCTATTTGTTCTTGACATTTTAGTGATTTTAAACATACTACACCCTTTGATCATAGAAACGAGATTAAACAAGATTAACAAGAGTGTAACAAAGGACTTACTACTAGCTTATAGCTAGGGATGAATCTAGTGTAAAGTTGGTAAGAAAAGATGGTGAAAAGTCTTGAAACAAGCTTCTTCAAGATGCACCTTCCATGGCTCACTTCAAGCTTGGAATGAACTTGTTAATGGAGGAGATAGATGATGAAATGGTGGGGAGTGGGTTCGGTTTGGGGGATGAGCGAAAGAGAGAGAGAGTAGTGAGGAGAGAGAGAGATCTTGGTGGAATGATGGTTATGATCTAGACCTTGCTTCATATAAATCACCCACATATTATAGCAAGATCCAAAAGCAATCATCCATATAAAATATTGAGATTAAATCAAGTTGGAAGATATGGAGTATGGCAAAAATGTTGTGGGGGTCCCACTTGTGAACCGATTTCAGCCAAGGGGGGGGGGGGGGGGGGGTAAAGGGAAACATTTTTCCAACTAAGGTGCAATTACTAGTTAGAAAGTAAGTAATGTGATGGTATATGCTAGTTATAATGTTTTTAGGGGGGGTTATGGTATACGGGGACCATGACTAGCTCAACAAAAATTAAATAATGTGTTTGACAAATATTTGGTGTCCCGTGTAATGTCCGGTTGTTCGGTCGGATACTGTTCCATTAAAGTGTTTAATTGTACCGTAAAGTGTCTTATTTATTTATTTATTTTTGTAACGAAATAAATTCCTAACATATAAGAAAATATTCAGGATCATTTAGTCAGGTTTTCTGCATACTACTATTATGCTACTACGCACATGTAAGTATAACACAGTCATCAAAGAGCAGTTAAATAATTCCACACCGTCGTCAAGTACTTTAAATTATCATTTAATAAATTGTACGGAATACATGTAATTTGAGGGTTGTCACATTCTCCCCTTGTTAAAAGAATTTCGTCTCGAAATTTAGCACCTGGTTACTGAGGAAGCTAGTTAAGTTGCGTTGTTTTCCTGGGGTGTCACATCATCCCCCCGTTGATTTGGAATTTCGTCCCGAAATTCTGCAGTAGCTTCAGCCTCAGTAGTGGTTGCGTTTTTCTTAAACAGTTGGGGATACTTGAGTTTCATTTGGTTTTCCCGTTCCCAGGTATACTCTGGGCCATGACGAGCATTCCAACGAACTCGGACAAGAGGTATCCTGGTATGCTTGAGGATCTTAGCATCTCGATCAGTAATTTCTACAGGTTCCTCGACGAATCGCAGCTGGTCGTCGATAGTGAGTTCCTTCAGAGGAACTATGAGGGTCTCATCTGACAGACACTTCTTCAGATTCGACACATGGAAAACATTGTGAACTCCGCAGAGTTCTTCAGGTAGATTCAACCTGTAGGCGACTTTGCCAATTTTCTCAATGACTTCGAATGGTCCGACATAACGCGGATTGAGTTTGCCTCGTTTGCCAAAGCGGACTACCCCTTTCCAAGGTGAGACTTTTAGTAGCACTCGATCCCCAACCTGGAGCTCAAGTGGTTTTCTTCCCTCATCAGCATAAATTTTCTGACGATCACGAGCTGCCGCCATTCGCTGTCGTATCTGAGCAATTCTCTCGGTGGTATCTACCACAAGTTCTGGGCCAGTGATTTGGCTGTCACCAACTTCTGCCCAACAGAGAGGTGATCGGCATTTGCGTCCGTATAATGCCTTAAACGGAGCGGCTTGGATGCTGGTGTGGTAGCTGTTGTTGTACGAAAACTCCACTAGCGGGAGGTGCTTTTCCCAGCCATTACCAAAATCGATTACACATGCCCTAAGCATGTCTTCAAGGGTTTGGATGGTGCGTTCAGATTGGCCATCCGTCTGCGGGTGGTAAGCGGTGCTCATATCTAAACGTGAGCCAAAGGACTTGTGCATTGCTTGCCACAGTTCAGAAGTAAAACGTGCGTCACGATCAGATATAATAGAGGTTGGCACTCCGTGCCTTGATACCACTTCCTTTAGGTAAATGTCTGCAAGAGTAGAAAACTTATCCGTTTCTTTGATAGCCAGAAAATGTGCAGACTTGGTCAGTCGATCTACGATCACCCAAATGGTATCGTTTCCGCGTTGAGATCTGGGCTGGCCTGTCACGAAATCCATGGAAATTTTCTCCCATTTCCATTTCGGGATCTCCGGTTGTTGAAGTAGGCCTGATGGTTTCTGATATTCAGACTTGACTCTCGCACAAGTCAAGCACTTGCTGACGTAGGTTGCTATGTGGGCTTTCATGCCAGGCCACCAGTATATGGTCTTGAGGTCGTGGTACATCTTGTCCGAACCAGGGTGTACCGAATAACGAGACTTGTGCGCTTCGTCCATCACAAGCTCGCGTAAGTTGCCATAAAGTGGAACCCAAATACGCCCTGTTACATAGTAGGCGCCGTCTTCCTTTTGTTCTAGCCGTTGCCTCGATCCTCGTAAGGATTCAGCCCTGATGTTTTCTGCTTTCAATGCTTCGACCTGGGTATCTCGAATTTGAGCAGGAAGGTTGGATTGGATGGTAAGCTGTAAAGCACGTACACGCTTAGGTATGGTATCCTTTCGACTGAGGGCGTCTGCCACCATATTGGCTTTGCCCGGATGGTACTTGATCGCGCATTCGTAATCGTTCAAGAGCTCAACCCATTGGCGTTGACGCATGTTTAACTCCTTTTGCTTGAAGATATGCTCGAGACTCCTGTGATCGGTGTAAATGGTGCACTTGGTACCGTACAGGCAATGTCTCCATATCTTAAGCGCGAATACAACTGCTCCCAGCTCCAGATCGTGAGTAGTGTAATTTCTTTCGTGAACCTTGAGTTGGCGTGATGCATAGGCAATGACCTTATCACGTTGCATCAACACGCAACCAAGTCCTTGGATGGAAGCATCGCAGTAAACCACAAAATCATATGTGCCTTAAGGCAAGGAGAGGATAGGCGCGCTACAAAGTCTATCCTTTAGGTGTTGAAAAGCGGATTCCTGTGCATTTCCCCAATGGTAGACGACACCTTTCTGGGTCAGTGCAGTGAGAGGTTGCGCAATCCTTGAGAAATCCTTGATAAACCTTCTGTAGTATCCTGCCAAACCCAAGAATTGGCGGATTTCTGTTGGTGTGCGAGGTGCAGGCCAGTTCTTAATTGAGTCAACCTTGGATGGATCAACATGAATTCCATCCTTGTTTACCACATGGCCTAGAAAGTGGACTTCGCGAAGCCAGAAGTCACATTTTGAAAACTTGGCATACAACTGTTCTTTTCGAAGAAGTTCCAAGATAAGTTGTAGATGGTGCTCGTGTTCCTCCTGACTCTTAGAATAGATCAGGATATCGTCGATGAACACAATAACGAACTTATCCAGATAAGGCTTGCACACTCGGTTCATGAGATCCATGAAGATCGCTGGTGCATTCGTCAGCCCGAATGGCATAACCAGGAACTCGTAATGGCCGTAACGAGTTTTGAATGCTGTTTTGGAGACGTCCTCATCTCGGACCCTCAGCTGATGGTATCCCGATCTCAAATCAATCTTGGAGTAATAGCTCGACCCTTGTAACTGGTCGAACAAGTCGTCAATACGTGGAAGAGGATAACGATTCTTCACAGTCACCTTGTTAAGTTCGCGATAGTCAATACACATTCTGAAAGTACCATCTTTCTTCTTCACGAACAAGACTGGAGCTCCCCAGGGCAAAGAGCTAGGACGTATAAAACCCTTTTCCAAGAGCTCTTGTAGTTGTGTAGACAGTTCTTCGAGTTCTGATGGAGCTAGACGATATGGTGCTCGAGCTACTGGCGCTGCTCCAGGAGCTAGCTCGATTTGAAACTCAACTTGGCGATGAGGAGGAAGACCAGGTAATTCCTCAGGGAATACCTCAGGAAAATCGCGCACAATAGGAATGTCTTCAATTCTCTTTTCTTCCGTTGATGTGTCAGTGACGAGCGCTAAAATGGCAGTGTGGCCCTTTCGCAAATACTTCTGGGCCTTAAGGAAAGAGATGATGCCTTCGACAGGACCACTCTTGTCGCCACGAATCACAAGAGGTTCTTCACCAGAACGAGGAATGCGGATGATTTTCTCCATGCAAACAATCTCCGCTTGATGATGAGATAGCCAATCCATACCAATAACAACGTCGAAACTACCAAGTGTGATAGGAATAAGATCGATAGGGAAAGTCTGACCAGCTAAGACGAGGTTACAACCTTTAACTACGTGTGTGGCTTCAAGACTTTTACCATTTGCTAGCTCTATCGTGCGTTTGGTGTTCAAAAGTGTTGGGGTGCGCTTAAGCATTTGGCTAACTTTTAAGGACACATAACTAGTATCGGCACCCGAATCGAATAAAACAGTAACAAAGAAGTCATCCAGAAGAAACTTACCCATCACAACTGTGACAACCCGCACTAAACCAGGTATCCGTACGACTTAATTAATGATTAATTACTGCTTAATTACTGTGCTTGTTTGAACTAGCTGATGAACTGCTACTTGATATCTGATACATGTACTTACTTGCATCATACCTTACTTATCGTCACTACATTATTTACATACGGCACCTTAGTGACAAACATGATGCACAAAAAACACAGTAGCACAATACACGGATAACCTATTGAACATGCTGATAAAGCCAGCATCAGGCAAACACTGCCTCTAAGGCCTGTATGAGCCAGGAATGTTTTGCTACACTAGTAGTGAGTGTAGGGATATAAGGGTTGTGGAACTGCGTCTCTAGGAATAAGTCACAGTGACTGGATGTGCCTAAAACGTACTCTAAGTACAAAACTCAACACTTTACATAACAATTCAGCTTTTAGCTACCCAATAAAGTGCCAAAACATGAGAAAAATATTACTAGACACTCTCCAAAGTGTCGGAAATAAGATGTGTCACTAAAAAAAAAAATAATATTAACGGCACTTTAAACGCTTATGTAGCACATTAACGGATTAATATCCAACCGAACCACCGGACTTAACCCGGGACATAAGAATATTGTTGATGACAATGTCTTTCTTTTTCTGAGACAGTTAGGGTCCCCGAATACCCTAACACCCATTATATATTACGACACACATAATAACAAATTTTATTTTCCTAACTAACTAACTAAATATAACCTAACTATCAAGTTGGAATTCAACCCAAACACCCCCCACATGAACCGATCGGTTCCCTCAAGGGAACCCCCACCACTCATTTTTGAATATTATAAACTTACATGCCTAATATCTTCCCTACATATTACCTTATGGATAATCACACATAAAGGTCTATAAGTATGCTTAATGGACTAAACTTTCACTCCACGACACTTAACAAAAATTCACATCACTCCCTCTTTTTTTTTTTTTTTTTTTTCTTACTGCCGAGAGCACTCACATACCCACCACCCACTTTCAATTTTTTTTAAGCCACATTAACTACATTCAAGTGGGAAGGATATCATACAAGGAAGCCCGGAACTTGCGGATTGCCAAGGACCTCTCTACGGTGCTTTTAACCACCCGTTTTTCGACTAGTTTCTTCCCTAGCCTCGAGCTAGTAGTAAGTGACTCTAAATGCCTTTTTGATCTATTCTAAAGTGGGTAATAAGAGTTTTGTCGGTTAAAATTCATGATCATGTAAGAACAAAAATTAAAAGTCCACTAAATAATATAAACAAAGTGGTTAATGGATGAATAATGGTGTAAAACTTATGAAACTAGTATTGTTATAATTATTTTTGGTTGTTGATTGCTAGTGTGGGAATGGATCGTCATCAAACCCGCTAGATCATGTTCACAAAACATGAACTAGCCTTATGTTTAGTTGTAAAGTTTCTAGATGACGAACCCTTTCCAACATAACCATGAACTTGTGTAAAAATGATTTTGCTTATGAAATAGAGTTCTAAACTAGTAGATCTAAAGATCTACAAGGGGTATTTTCGAAGGACCAAGTGTAAAATGAAATCATATTTTTAAGCCGGATCTTTCCTAAACAAAGGTGTTTTTTTTTTTTTGAACACACAAGTGTGTAGACACTTGTGTAACGAAAGGCTTCAACAAAGAATTGTTTTTGTAATTTTTCCTAGAAGATGTACAAATGCATTTTCTGTAAAAATAAGATTTTCGAGAAACCAATTCCATTTGTAAAAGTAGAAAGATCTATTAAAAATAATGGGAAATTACTACACACTTTTACACAACCCACAAGTTCATGTGTTCGTGATATTTTTGAACTAGTTTAATGTTGGAATATTGTTTGTTGTTGATGGAGAAAATTGTTGAGTTGATTTGTTAAAGAAAATGATACGCTTGAAAGCGTGGCCACCTCCAGTTACAGAGGAAACTCTGGCGAAATTTTTCTAAAAACCTAACACTTAGAACTATTTACACTACAAGTGTTAGAATTATTTTTTACATATTTTCAAAATATAAATTTCGCCATGACTTTATTTACTAATATTCGGAGGTGGGATTTTCACAAAATTTAACGTGATAAATATATATATTTTTCACACACTGTTTATGATTATTTTGTGGAAATACATAAATATTATTTTTTTGAGTAAAAATAATATTTACAAACGTTAACGATTCCAAAATAATACGAACGCTTTCACCATAATTATATAAGTTACACCGGTAATTATATTACCACTCGATTATTAAAACGTAACTTACGCACATGTATTGTATCCCCCATCCTTGGGAAGGAGTTTAACTACCAAGTATATACAGAACATAAACACGAAATAGTTGCCTAACTATTTCCCAAAAACTTAAACTATAAAGCTAAGGCACGGCCGTCCGTCTAATAGAATTAGCACTTGTAGGTCGTCGCACAGCTTTCTGATTTGGAGATACTTGGTAGAGACGCTTCACTGTGAGTTCATGTCCCCCTTTTCTCTAACTGTTTTCAGTTTTCTTAACTGCGGGGGTGAAATACATGTTACTATGATTACGAGTACTTTATACACGGTATGGTTAGCGTAAGGAGGTTTATTACTCAGATCATGTGAGTGGGTAGGAGCAATATGAGGCCATTAGTCCTCATGTCGGGACCGAGGGACAGGAGCGGTAGATCTATCTGGGTGTAGCGAGCCCAGCCCCAGGCCAAACTAGAAACGGACCTTGGGGTGACTTTGTCCACATACTAATGCCGTTGCGAAATCTGCTAGGTTTGAGTCTCCCTATTTGCACTTCACATATATCAGTGGCCTTGCAAACCATTGGTGATCACAAGTCCCCTTATTTGCTACATACCACGACTATTTTATACTCACAAAGATTTATTTACTCACTTACACATGAACTCGCTCAACATTATTGTTGATTTTTCAACTTACATGTATTTCAGGAAATTAACGAGATCTGGCACGGTATGGCATGTTTTCCGCTGCACTAGTTTCCGAGGTCATCCGGGGTTTAGGGGATGTGTCTCTTTCCTGGACAAGACACAATCCTTAAACCATGTTTATGTTATCTTTTAGTTGTATTGTCTGTTGAACAAAGGTTATGGTTGTTAGGGTATGTTCCCGTTAAAACAATGGTACTGTATTTGGTTTTCAAAACTTAATGGATGATCTTGCATGTTTTTACTTCATATAGCTTTGTTATGATTAAGCTATGGTATTGAGAAGTCACACCAAATTAACCACGCTTCCGCAAAGCCAGGGTGTGACAGCTTGGTATCAGAGCTCTGATCATAGCGAACTAGGATTCTTTCTCGAGTCTAGACTATGATCACTAGGGCTCTCACGAAAACATTTTTACTGCATACCACTTAAGTCCAGATCCAAAACTTTTTACAAACAAATGTTGAGCACATTTTATTATTTATAGGCTCAGCCTGGAGGGCTGGGGCTCGGTCTGGAGGATCGAGGCTCGGTCTAGGTGACCGAGGTAGTTGAGCACGTTGATTTATTATAGGCTCAGCCTGGAGGGCTGAGGCTCGGTCTGGAGGATCGAGGCTCGGTCTAGGTGACCGAGGTAGTTGGCTAGCAAGGCTAGGAAGAGTAGGCTCAGTCATGAAGGCTGAGGCTCGGTCAAGGGGACCGAGGCTCGATCTAAGTGGTCGAGGTGGAGGATAGAGCAGTCTTAAAGACTGGGAGAAATTGGCTAGTGAGACTAGGAGAATGATTTGAATGCTTACTTGGTGACTTATGTGATTATATGATTATATGATTGATTATTATACGTATATGCGTTTGTGTTACAAACATCATGCTTTCATCATATACTAGAAATATGGACACTACGAATCCCATGGCCATAGTGTCAGACGACATAGTTTCATCGAAGCACGAGATGTACATTTCCGATACTACCGGCACAGACGATGACGACTTTCAGCCCTTTTTGCGCTGCCTGAAGTCGTAGCAGAGCCTACTGATGGCCATCTTGTTGGGTATTTGCCCCCTTGCCGCTTATCGTGTTGTTGATATGCCCCCCCTCCCGACGTAGTCTCTGACGACGATAACGATCTACTGGAGGAGGACCCATCCGAGGGCAGGGCCCTATTGCTGCTGGTATTAGACTACTGCATGCGGACGCTCCTGAAGGGGAAACTCATGTCCATTCCCCTATCCCAGACTCATTTGAGTTTCTGACATCCGCACCTTCGCACATACAGGGAATGCAGCACCACTCACACGACGCCGACCCTGATATGGCATCATCAGCTGCACCGGATCCCGCCCACAGCTTTGAGTTTGATCACGATATTGAGGTTGATCCTGCTTTTCCACCTGGTTTTGATCCAGACCACGACCTTGAGTTCATACACTTAGACCAGCCCTTGGCGGATCCTGTAACCCCTTGTGTTTGTTGATCCAGCTGATCTTGAGATGGAGTTTTTGATCCGGAGCCGGCCGTGGCCCCTGAGCCAGGCGCTGCTCCTGACCCCGCATTGGAGCATGACCCTGTTCATGCCAATGCACCTACTGTTGCTCCTTGATTGATCATCTGCTTAGACGAGAGAAAATTTGGGGTAACTGTGCAAGATAATTTATTATTACGGGGGCCCACGTAATAACGATTTGTAGTGCACAGGAATCCTGGTGGACTCTGCGGGTCAAGCTAATGATAACCAATGCAGCAGGAAATAACTTAAACACGAATGACCAAGGCGATGTAGCCTCGAGTTCATTCTATTACGAGCAACAAGCCAAATTGGCCAGCCTATGTGAAGGCTCAGAAATTTACTTCCCCACTCATACAGTGAGTATATTTGCGTGTGAAATTGGGTGATTACATGATGGCTTATGTTGCTATATACACCTCATAGACAATTGAAACGTTGTCTAACCCGCTTCACACCACTTCGACAAAAGGGAATGTCACCCAGACGTGACACAAACACCAGTACGTTGCCAAGGACAGAAGCCGAGCTGCAAGGACGCATCTCACAGATAAATGCACGACATGAAGCCCTCCGCTCTAAGTACAACGATGGCATTACTGGAAATAACCCTCCAACTGGCTGCACCTATAAACAGTTCCTGAACTGCAAGCCTTTGAACTTTGACGGAACAGGAGGCGCCGTTGCATTTGTTCTTTGGTCCGAAAAGACCGACTCCATCCTAAGAATGAGTAACTGTTCGCCCCAAAAGAGTGTTACCTATATCTCGGGGATATTTCTAGATGGCACACTCTCTTAATGGAACCTCCAGGTTCAGACCCTTGGCACAGACGCTGCATATGCACTGAGCTGGGACGAGCTCAAGGAAACGATTAAGAAGAAATGTTGTTTTAGGACTGGAATTTAGAAGCTTGAGGTGGAGTTCAGGAATTTGAAAACGGACGAACCAGAAATTCCTGAACTTGTCCAGCGATCGCACGACTTATCTAGGGTCGCCCCCCTACTTAGTCAAACCGGAGTTCAAAAGGGATTGAACGATTCATTTGGACACTTGCACCCCAGATCAGGGGTATGGTTACTACCTCAAAGCCCTCAACCATTGCAGAAGCTATCAATATGGGTGATCTATTGATAACATGAGATGTTATGTGTTGATATTGTTGTATACTTACGTACACTCTACTTATTATGACCTGACCAACTTAAACCATCTTTTAGAAGATGCCGCCAAGACGTGAGACACGCATGCCTACTACTGAGGCAGAACTACAACAAGTCATTGCTGCTGCCATAGCACAGTATGCAGCATCTCAGCCCGGAACGAGCGGGAGTATTAACCAAGGCAATAACAATCCCCCTCACGGATGCACTTTCAAGCAGTTTCTAGACTGCAAACCGGTCAACTTTGATGGCACTGGAGGTGCTGTCGCCTTTGTTCGTTGGGCTGAGAAAACCGAATCTGTTCTACGCATGAGCAAGTGCGCGCTGGATCAGCAAGTCGCCTATATCTCAGGGCTATTTCTAGATGGAGCCCTATCCTGGTGGAATCGACAAGTACAAACACTAGGCGAAGCTGCTGCCTACGCGCTGACCTGGACCGAACTGAAGGAACTCATGCGCAAAAAGTACTGTTCCCGCGCAGAGATCCAGCGATTGGAGACCGAGTTCTGGCACTTGAAAATGGACGGTCCAAAGATAGCGGAGTACGTTCAAAGGTTCCATGACTTATCGCATGTGGTACCCTACATGGTCACTCCTGAGTTCAAGAGAATTGAACGCTTCATTTGGGGACTAGCTCCTTAAATCATAAGCATGGTAACCTCATCCAAGCCTGCGACCATTACTGAGGCGATCGATTTGAGCGTAGCTCTCACCGAGGAGGCTGTTCGTTTGAACAAGTTTGATGAAGTAGAACCAAGGAAGAAAGAGACTCACGTCGAGTCGTCAGGAGGTAGTAAACAGAAATTCTCAAACTTCAAGCAAGGCGCCAGTGTGGCGGTTAAGAAAGGAGGATCAGCTGGTAGTGGGAAGAAAGGAAAAGGATATCAGGGCACCCAGCCCAAGTGTAATACCTGTCAACGTCATCATACTGGCCAGTGTAGTGTGAAAGTATGCGAAGCATGTGGAAAGCTGGGCCACTCGAAGGATTCTTGTTGGGCTAGTGCTGGCCGAGGAGGACAGGGAGGATTTGGGAATAGAAATAATAACCGTGGTGGTATTGGAAATCGCCCACAAGGAAACTATGGAGGTAACGAGAATCGAGGCAACAATGCTAACCAAGCGGGCGCCGTGAATCGTAATCAGAGGAATGATCAAGCTGGTGGAAACGGGCAAAGACTTGGATGTTATAACTGCGGAGATATCGGGCATTTTAAGAAGAACTGCCCAGAGTTAAACCAAGCCCGTGGAAGAGTGTTCCAACTCGAAGCTAGGGAAGCGCGCCAGGACCCCAATGTCGTTACTGGTACGTTCCCTGTAAATCAACGCTATGCATCCGTTTTATTTGATACTGGTGCCGATTATAGCTTCGTGTCATTAGAGTTTAAGAATATGCTTGGTTTAGCCGCTAATAAGTTAGATATTTCGTACTCAATCGAATTAGCTAATGGGAAGTTAGTAGAAGCCAATGAAGTTATCAGAGGTTGTGTGATCGAATTAGGAGAGCGTGAGTTTGCTTTAGATCTACTACCAGTCCAGTTGGGAAGCTTCGACGTGGTGGTAGGAATGGATTGGTTATCAGGCAACAAAGCAGAGATCGTTTGTCATGAAAAGGTTGTTCGTATCCCAATCGAAGATGGCGAGACAATTGTGGTTCACGGAGAGAAGCGTGATACGCCGTTAAGGATTATCAGCTGCTTGAAAGCAAGGAAGTGTTTGCAGAAAGGATGTGTTGCTTTTCTGGCACACATTGTGGATAAAAAGGCTGCTGAGCCAAAGATCGAAGACATCCCTGTCGTGAGGGAGTATCCAGAAGTCTTTCCAGAAGACTTACCTGGACTGCCACCTCAGAGGCAAGTAGAGTTTCACATTGACTTAGTTTCAGGCGCCGCGCCTGTGGCTAAGGCACCATATAGACTTGCTCCGTCTGAGATGCAGGAACTGTCGACACAACTTCAAGAGTTGTTAGACAAGGGTTTTATCCGACCAAGCTTCTCGCCTTGGGGAGCTCCGGTCCTGTTTGTCAAGAAGAAGGACGGTAGTTTCCGTATGTGCATCGACTACCGGGAGCTGAACAAGCTGACGATCAAGAATAGGTATCCTCTGCCAAGAATTGATGATCTGTTTGATCAACTTCAAGGCTCAAGCTTTTATTCAAAGATCGATCTTCGATCTGGATACCATCAGTTAAGGATACAAGAGGAAAGTATCCCAAAGACAGCCTTCAGAACTCGTTATGGACACTACGAGTTCCTCGTTATGCCATTTGGTTTGACAAACGCACCTGCGGTATTCATGGATCTAATGAATAGAGTTTGCAAACCGTACTTGGATAAGTTCGTGATTGTGTTTATCGACGACATCTTGATTTATTCAAAGACAAAGGCTGAACACGAGCAGCATCTTAGAGCCATTCTAGAGCTACTGAAGAAGGAACAGCTGTATGCCAAATTCTCCAAGTGCGAATTTTGGCTACGTGAAGTCCAATTCCTTGGGCACGTGGTGAATGGAGATGGAATCCACGTGGATCCAACCAAGATCGAGGCGATCAAGGATTGGGAAACGCCAAAGACGCCAACCGAGATTCTGCAATTCTTGGGTTTGGCTGGCTATTATCGAAGGTTCATTGAGGATTTTTCAAAAATTGCTCAACCTTTGACGCTCCTCACCCAGAAAGATAAGAAGTTTGATTGGGGAATCAAACAGGATGAAGCGTTTCAGATATTGAAAGATAAGCTCTGCAATGCGCCAATCTTAGCTCTACCGGAAGGTACTGATGATTTTGTGGTATACTGCGACGCATCGCGTCAAGGATTGGGTTGTGTGTTGATGCAACGCCAAAAGGTTATTTCTTACGCATCGCGTCAACTGAAAGTGCACGAGAAAAACTATACCACACATGATTTGGAACTTGGCGCAGTGGTTTTTGCTTTAAAGATCTGGAGACACTACCTTTATGGTACAAAGTGTACAATCTTTACAGATCACAAGAGCCTACAGGATATATTCAACCAGAAGGAGTTGAATATGAGGCAAAGACGATGGGTTGAGTTGCTGAACGACTACGACTGCGAGATAAAGTATCATCCAGGGAAGGCAAACGTGGTCGCCGATGCCCTGAGTCATAAAGAGAGAGTCAAGCCCATAAGGGTTAGAGCTTTGGAAATGATTATACGAACCGATCTTTCCTTGCGCATTCGTGCCGCACAAAAGGAAGCTCTCAAGGAAGGAAACCTTGAAGAAGAATATCTCCGTGGAATGGAGAAGCTTTTGGTACCAAACGAGGAAGGAACGTTATGCTTCGAGAAAAGGATTTGGGTTCCTCTGTTTGGAGATTTAAGGAAAGTCATTTTTTACGAAGCTCACAAGTCACGGTACTCTATCCATCCAGGAGCGGATAAAATGTACCAAGATCTCAAAGATTATTATTGGTGGCCTAGGATAAAAGGCGATGTTGCTGTTTACGTGAGCAAATGTTTAACGTGCGCTAAGGTTAAAGCGGAATACCAGAAGCCTTCAGGACTTCTGCAACAACCTGAGATTCCCAAGTGGAAATGGGAACAAATCTCCATGGATTTTATTACGAAGTTGCCAAGAACGCCAATTGGCCATGATATGATTTGGGTGATAGTTGACCGCCTAACAAAGTCCGCCCACTTTTTGCCAATCAAAGAGAAGGATAGTACTAGTAAACTTGCGGAAATATACATGAGAGAGATTGTCGCACGCCATGGAGTACCTCTCTCAATCAACTCTGATAGAGACGGAAGGTTTGTGTCAAGGATATGGCAATCCTTCCAAGAAGCCTTTGGCTCACAATTGAATCTGAGCACTGCGTTTCATCCGCAAACTGACGGCCAGAGCGAGCGAACGATACAGACCTTGGAAGACATGCTAAGGGCGTGTGTTATGGATTTGGGCGGTAGCTGGGATAAACATTTACCTTTGGTCGAATTTTCATACAACAACAGCTACCACACCAGTATTGGTGTCGCGCCATTCGAAGCCCTATACGGACGCAAGTGCCGATCACCTCTATGTTGGGCTGACGCAGGTGATAGGCAGCTTGCTGGTCCCGAAATCGTCCAAGAGACGACAGACAAGATTGCGCAAATTCTTAAACGCATCGAAGCAGCTCGCCACAGACAGAAGGCCTATGCGGATCCAAATCGGAAACATGTGGATTTCCAAGTTGGAGAAAAGGTGTTATTGAAAGTTTCACCCAGGAAGGGGGTGGCACGCTTCGGAAAGCGTGGGAAGTTAAATCCGCGCTACATTGGTCCCTTCAGAATTCTGGAAAGAATAGGACTAGTAGCATACAAGTTGGACCTACCTGCTGAACTGAGTGGTGTTCACGATACATTTCATGTATCCAACCTGAAGAAAAGTCCAACTCAAGTTGACGGTGCCATTCCCATCGACGAGATTCATGTTGACGACACGCTCCACTTCATTGAAGAACCTGTTGAGGTCACGGATTGGAAAGTGAACAAGACCCGCCGGAGCAGTGTCAAACTCGTCAAAGTTCGTTGGAATGCCAGACATGGCCCTGAATACACCTGGGAACGTGAGGACCGGATGAAAGAGAAATACCCCCACCTTTTTCCTAAGAACCCTGCATCTACAAGCAGCACTTAAATTTCGGGACGAAATTTATTTAACGGGGGGAGAATGTGACAACCCGCACTAAACCAGGTATCCGTACGACTTAATTAATGATTAATTACTGCTTAATTACTGTGCTTGTTTGAACTAGCTGATGAACTGCTACTTGATATCTGATACATGTACTTACTTGCATCATACCTTACTTATCGTCACTACATTATTTACATACGGCACCTTAGTGACAAACATGATGCACAAAAAACACAGTAGCACAATACACGGATAACCTATTGAACATGCTGATAAAGCCAGCATCAGGCAAACACTGCCTCTAAGGCCTGTATGAGCCAGGAATGTTTTGCTACACTAGTAGTGAGTGTAGGGATATAAGGGTTGTGGAACTGCGTCTCTAGGAATAAGTCACAGTGACTGGATGTGCCTAAAACGTACTCTAAGTACAAAACTCAGCACTTTACATAATAATTCAGCTTTTAGCTACCCAATAAAGTGCCAAAACATGAGAAAAATATTACTAGACACTCTCCAAAGTGTCGGAAATAAGATGTGTCACTAAAAAAAAAATAATAATATTAACGGCACTTTAAACGCTTATGTAGCACATTAACGGATTAATATCCAACCGAACCACCGGACTTAACCCGGGACATAAGAATATTGTCGATGACAATGTCTTTCTTTTTCTGAGCCAGTTAGGGTCCCCGAATACCCTAACACCCATTATATATTACGACACACATAATAACAAATTTTATTTTCCTAACTAACTAACTAAATATAACCTAACTATCAAGTTGGAATTCAACCCAAACACCCCCCACATGAACCGATCGGTTCCCTCAAGGGAACCCCCACCACTCATTTTTGAATATTATAAACTTACATGCCTAATATCTTCCCTACATATTACCTTATGGATAATCACACATAAAGGTCTATAAGTATGCTTAATGGACTAAACTTTCACTCCACGACACTTAACAAAAATTCACATCACTCCCTCTTTTTTTTTTTTTTTTTTTTTTTTTTCTTACTGCCGAGAGCACTCACATACCCACCACCCACTTTCAATTTTTTTTTTAAGCCACATTAACTACATTCAAGTGGGAAGGATATCATACAAGGAAGCCCGGAACTTGCGGATTGCCAAGGACCTCTCTACGGTGCTTTTAACCACCCGTTTTTCGACTAGTTTCTTCCCTAGCCTCGAGCTAGTAGTAAGTGACTCTAAATGCCTTTTTGATCTATTCTAAAGTGGGTAATAAGAGTTTTGTCGGTTAAAATTCATGATCATGTAAGAACAAAAATTAAAAGTCCACTAAATAATATAAACAAAGTGGTTAATGGATGAATAATGGTGTAAAACTTATGAAACTAGTATTGTTATAATTATTTTTGGTTGTTGATTGCTAGTGTGGGAATGGATCGTCATCAAACCCGCTAGATCATGTTCACAAAACATGAACTAGCCTTATGTTTAGTTGTAAAGTTTCTAGATGACGAACCCTTTCCAACATAACCATGAACTTGTGTAAAAATGATTTTGCTTATGAAATAGAGTTCTAAACTAGTAGATCTAAAGATCTACAAGGGGTATTTTCGAAGGACCAAGTGTAAAATGAAATCATATTTTTAAGCCGGATCTTTCCTAAACAAAGGGGTTTTTTTTTTTTTTTTTTGAACAGACAAGTGTGTAGACACTTGTGTAACGAAAGGCTTCAAAAAAGAATTGTTTTTGTAATTTTTCCTAGAAGATGTACAAATGCATTTTCTGTAAAAATAAGATTTTCGAGAAACCAATTCCATTTGTAAAAGTAGAAAGATCTATTAAAAATAATGGGAAATTACTACACACTTTTACACAACCCACAAGTTCATGTGTTCGTGATATTTTTGAACTAGTTTAATGTTGGAATATTGTTTGTTGTTGATGGAGAAAATTGTTGAGTTGATTTGTTAAAGAAAATGATACGCTTGAAAGCGTGGCCACCTCCAGTTACAGAGGAAACTCTGGCGAAAATTTTCTAAAAACCTAACACTTAGAACTATTTACACTACAAGTGTTAGAATTATTTTTGACATATTTTCAAAATATAAATTTCGCCATGACTTTATTTACTAATATTCGGAGGTGGGATTTTCACAAAATTTAACGTGAAAAATATACATATTTTTCACACACTGTTTATGATTATTTTGTGGAAATACATAAATATTATTTTTTTGAGTAAAAATAATATTTACAAACGTTAACGATTCCAAAATAATACGAACGCTTTCACCATAATTATATAAGTTACACCGGTAATTATATTACCACTCGATTATTAAAACGTAACTTACGCACATGTATTGTATCCCCCATCCTTGGGAAGGAGTTTAACTACCAAGTATATACAGAACATAAACACGAAATAGTTGCCTAACTATTTACCAAAAACTTAAACTATAAAGCTAAGGCACGGCCGTCCGTCTAATAGAATTAGCACTTGTAGGTCGTCGCACAGCTTTCTGATTTGGAGATACTTGGTAGAGACGCTTCACTGTGAGTTCATGTCCCCCTTTTCTCTAACTGTTTTCAGTTTTCTTAACTGCGGGGGTGAAATACATGTTACTATGATTACGAGTACTTTATACACGGTATGGTTAGCGTAAGGAGGTTTATTACTCAGATCATGTGAGTGGGTAGGAGCAATATGAGGCCATTAGTCCTCATGTCGGGACCGAGGGACAGGAGTGGTAGATCTATCCGGGTGTAGCGAGCCCAGCCCCAGGCCAAACTAGAAACGGACCTTGGGGTGACTTTGTCCACATACTAATGCCGTGGCGAAATCTGCTAGGTTTGAGTCTCCCTATTTGCACTTCACATATATCAGTGGCCTTGCAAACCATTGGTGATCACAAGTCCCCTTATTTGCTACATACCACGACTATTTTATACTCACAAAGGTTTATTTACTCACTTACACATGAACTCGCTCAACATTATTTTTGATTTTTCAACTTACATGTATTTCAGGAAATTAACGAGATCTGGCACGGTATGGCATGTTTTCCGCTGCACTAGTTTCCGAGGTCATCCGGGGTTTAGGGGATGTGTCTCTTTCCTGGACAAGACACAATCCTTAAACCATGTTTATGTTATCTTTTAGTTGTATTGTCTGTTGAACAAAGGTTATGGTTGTTAGGATATGTTCCCGTTAAAACAATGGTACTGTATTTGGTTTTCAAAACTTAATGGATGATCTTACATGTTTTTACTTCATATAGCTTTGTTATGATTAAGCAATGGTATTGAGAAGTCACACCAAATTAACCACGCTTCCGCAAAGCCAGGGTGTGACAACAACGTTGGGATCGTTCCTTGCTTCTCCCTGACCAATCACGAAAGCACGACCCCTTGCCCCATTACCATTGTTGTTTCCCCCATTGCCGCCTCCATTGTTGCCTCCATTGTTATTCCCATTGTGGTTCCCATTTCCTTGGTTATTGTTCTGGTTTTGGTTCAGCTGGGGGCAGTTCCTCTTAAAGTGGCCTTCAGCGCCACACTGAAAGCATCCGCTGTTGCCCTGTTGCTGTTGCTGATTCTGCGGTGCTTGCTGTTGCTGCTGGCGATTCTGATTTGCAGGCCGTGAGCTCCTGCAATCCTTGGCGTCGTGACCCATCTTGAGACACCTCTGACAATGCCCTTTGTTGCATTGACCACTATGGTGTCTGTTACATTTGTTGCACTTTGGGTGGTTTCCTCGATACCCACCCTGTCCTTGATTACCGGAGGATTACTGACCCGGACTATGGTAGTCATCATTCCTTCGCTGCTGAGACTGACCCGAAGCAGAACCCTTACTGGAGTTTCCATCCCATTTTCACTTGTTGTCGGTAAGTACATCAGAAGTAGCTGTGGCACTGATTCGTTTGGGTAGCCGGTTTTGCTCCACCGCCTGGTCAGTGAGTCGATGGGCCAACTTGATGATTTGCTGTATGGTACCCAGATTGGCTGAAGTCACGTGACTTTGAATCTCCGGTACAAGGCCCTTGAGGTACAGCTCGATTCGTTTGATGGGAGGGTCCACCATAGTTGGACACAGGATGGCCAGTTCGTTTGACCTCTTAGTATACGCTTCAATCTCAGACCCCGTCATATTTAGATGGTAAAATTCCACTTCTAGTTTGTGGATGTCATCCCGACTACAGTACTCCTCCTTGATCAGCTCTTTAAAACCATTCCAGGGTGTGGCATTAGCAACTGCCAGTCCTAGTAGTTGAACCTGCGCCTTCCACCAGGTTAACGCAGCCCCTTCAAGTGTTCCGGTAGCATATTTCACCCTACGGTCTTCGGGGCATTCGCACATCTTGAAAACTGACTCAAGCTTTTCAAACTAGTGAAAAAGGCCCACTTCTCCTTCGGTGCCACTGTAAGTGGTAGGTCGGCAGTCCATGAACGTCTTGAACGTGCACACAGGAGGCTGAGCATGTTGACCTGTTGCGCGAGAATAAAAGACAAAGTTAAGCACGAGGGTTGGTTTGCGAAGGTAGGATCTAAACATCCTAAGGTGAGTTGATATGACAGGTTATACCTCCTGCAGGGACAGCTGCGAGTGCCTCAGCAACTCGTTCGTTGATCAAAGCCGTCAGCTGGGCTTGAGTTAGGTTCAAACGTCCACCCATGATCTTCACAACGAAATAACGTAGGTGAGAAAAGTGTCGCGAAAGTGCGTAAGTGTGGGACGATAGTGGAGAGTAAGCACGCAAGGTTCAAATAGCAATTACCACATTATCTAATGCACAGTGAGAACTATCTAACCGACAATATAACATAAATCATACCACTTATGGTGTCGAGTCTTGCACGTGGAGCGAAGCGTCGTTGTGGATCGTTGAGCACTGTACAGGTTATAGTCTGGTTTTATTAAAAAGCTTTTCACTTTTTAAAACCAAGTTCACTATAACCAATGGCTCTGATACCAATCTGTCACACCCCCAAAATCCACCATGCGGAGTTCCACCGCTTGGAGGCGTGACGTGACCAGGATCGAGCCACCAATCATACTGAACAACGTACTTAAGTAAATAAAGACAACCACAATACGATTGGTGACCAAAAGCTAGTTAACCAAGTTTTTAATTTAGACAGCGGAAGCATAAACGTAAAGTTCAAAACATAAGTTCGCAGTTCATAAGTTTAAAGTCCAACACATAGGTTTAATAAGTTCATAATGTTTTAAACATTAAACACTGGACATAACCGTCCGCACACCACAACGACTCCTTCCTCGTGCAAGCTCCAAATGTTTAGCGACCTGTAAGGCATGTAACAACGAGTCAACAACAAAGTTGAGTGAATTCACAGTTGGTTGTTTAGTTATAGTATTCATTTCGTAAATCATCTGTTCGTTTTGAAAACCATGTATCGTATAAGTTTGCATCGCGGTCTTTCTGACATGTTTGCGAAGATTAGTAGGGGTTTCCCATGTGTTACTAGACCACGCGTATCGACTGCTACGAAAAATATAAGAGGTGCCCTAAGTCAATGTCTATCAGCATTGACCCTTTGCCCATAGTCCATTAGTACACGCCCGTCCGACTGGCACGGTGTGAGGTTTGTTAAACCTAATAGCGCTATTAACTAATGACCCGCTCGCCATAGGCCTCGGCGATTAAGTCGATAATTGAGGGACTTAAAGTGATAGAGTTGATGGTCTTATGATCGTGTACGTAGGTTTTACGTACGTGCCCTTCAATCCGAGGATAGTAGTAAGTATGAGTGTACGTAGGTTTTACGTACGTGCCCTTCAATCCGAGGACAGTAAAAAGTAGTTTAATAGTAATGATAGTACAAGTAGTTATTCAATCCCATTCCCAACCCCTGGGAATCCCATGCCTTAGAAAGAGTGTGAACTCACATCGGTTTGCTCGGTTAGATTCTCAAATATAGCTAACATTCAAGGTCGGTCAATCACGTCCTAATATAATTTACCAGTTAGTCATTTAGTGGCTTTCAAATAGAACACAAAGTTCCTACACGTATCTATCACACAACATGCATCGTTTTAACGGTTTATGCCCATCTAAGTTTCCAATCCATTCCTTACTCAAACTCAAACATACGATCATGCACATAACATATATAACATGTTAGATCATTCACGGATAGCATACTCGACATTTAGACACGCAAGTCACAACTTATCTCAATTCAGTATTTATATTCAAAACCGGCTGTTTTCGGACATTTTAATAAAATAGTTAAATTATTCCAAAAATTCCCAAATTATTACAGGATGTCTTAAACGTTCCATGTTTTATTGTGTAAAAATATCGGGGTCCAGTTCACTACCCATATTTTATAAAAATTCATATTCCGGACTGAACTCAGATTTATGTATTTCTGACCACAGTCCACGGAACAATTTATTAAAAATTCATCGAGTGTCCGATTTACGAAATTCCTGTGGGGTAATTACAAATGCATCGGTTTCCATCTACTGTAGAAATTTCATGGTCTGATTCATCACAAAACTCTGGTTACAACAGAAAATACAACACTCATTTATTGCTGTAAAAACTCAGCCTAAGCTGCTGTTACGAATCGGTTCTTTAAAAATAGTAAACGAAGTCCAAAAATTACGATTCCGGTGCCATTAGAACCGTATTTTATAACACATAAATCTAGGCTTTAGAAAATACATTTTTTGTTAAGTTATGGCCATTTACAGCCTGATGAAGTCGGCTGAAATCATTACTCAGCTTGCTGTTTTGTGGTTTAAATGTTACTAAGACGTATTAACAAGTATCCGAACAACGGGTTTATCAAAAGTTTGACGATCAAACATCATATATACATTAACCACCCTTAAACCAACAAGTTTTCACCTTTATGTATCAATCATAAGTAAACTTTTATATTTATCTATTTGTTCTTGACATTTTAGTGATTTTAAACATACTACACCCTTTGATCATAGAAACGAGATTAAACAAGATTAACAAGAGTGTAACAAAGGACTTACTACTAGCTTATAGCTAGGGATGAATCCAGTGTAAAGTTGGTAAGAAAAGATGGTGAAAAGTCTTGAAACAAGCTCCTTCAAGATGCACCTTCCATGGCTCACTTCAAGCTTGGAATGAACTTGTTAATGGAGGAGATAGATGATGAAATGGTGGGGAGTGGGTTCGGTTTGGGGGATGACCGAAAGAGAGAGAGAGTAGTGAGGAGAGAGAGAGAGATCTTGGTGGAATAATGGTTATGATCTAAACCTTGCTTCATATAAATCACCCACATATTATAGCAAGATCCACAAGCAATCATCCATATAAAATATTGAGATTAAATCAAGTTGGAAGATATGGAGTATGGCAAAAATGTTGTGGGGGTCCCACTTGTGAACCGATTTCAGCCAAGGGGGGGGGGGGGGGGTAAAGGGAAACATTTTTCCAACTAAGGTGCAATTACTAGTTAGAAAGTAAGTAATGTGATGGTATATGCTAGTTATAATGTTTTTAGGGGGTGTTATGGTATACGGGGACTATGACTAGCTCAACAAAAATTAAATAATGTGTTTGACAAATATTTGGTGTCCCGGGTAATGTCCGGTTGTTCGGTCGGATACTGTTCCGTTAAAGTGTTTAATTGTACCGTAAAGTGTCTTATTTATTTATTTTTGTAACGAAATAAATTCCTAACATATAAGAAAATATTCAGGATCATTTAGTCAGGTTTTCTGCATACTACTATTATGCTACTACGCACATGTAAGTATAACACAGTCATCAGAGAGCAGTTAAATAATTCCACACCGTCGTCAAGTACTTTAAATTATCATTTAATAAATTGTACGAAATACATGTAATTTGAGGGTTGTCACATCTTTGAAGCTTTACGTTTCTTTGGTTTTGGTGAAGGCTTGGCTTCTGTCTCCTTTGGTGACTCTTGAGTAGCTTCATCCTGGAGACGATACATGGTAGTAGCTAATTCAACAGCCTTCAGGATTACTTCGCCTATTCACTGGGCAAATTTGGTAGTCTGCTCGGATATCTGTGCGTCGTTGCGATGAAGAGACATTCTAGAAGAAATGAAAGGCATAGGAAGAAACAACTGAAATGCTATCGAATAATCAAAACAGAATGACAACGCATAAAATTGCGATCATTTGTTTGTTACCTAAGGCAAACGAATGAGATGGTGACTAATCAAAGTAAGCGGGTCTTAAATAATGTATCGCGAAGACATGCTTTAGCCTATAAGTGGACACTCACCCCAAGAGTTCCCAGGTAAGAGTGACTGGTCCGATTATGTGGATTTGTACGAACACTCTAGCCTTAGACAGAAAACTTAGAGTACATGCATCCACCCTTCCAGATTGCATGTGTTCACATTTTAAGACCAAACTTTGACGAGATTTTGAAAACTTAGAGGGTTCAAAACCTTATAATAAATCATCCTAGAAGAGATGATGGTTTTTCGAAGCGGATTCGAAATTTATGTTCTGGTTGTGGTTGTCACCTAAGGATAAGTGACGGTATTGTTTAAAGATCTAAACACAAGGATCTTGTGTTAGGGTCCTAGGAAGGTTATAGACTAGGTCAAAGCATTACTAATAACCTAACTCCCTATAACCATGAGCTCTGATACCAACTCTTCTGTCATACCCCGACCGCGTAAAACAACAAATCGCGGCGGAATCATCGGGGAGCGTTGTAACAGAATCATTGTTTCATAACACATGAAAATTGAAATTTTGTTTTATTGAATTAAAAGAGGTTACAATGTCTTAAAACAAAGAATCATAACATAATTAACTAGTCTTGCATCTTTTAATGTCACTAAGGCCCAAGTCCACCTAAGTGTATCTTGATCAATCCTATGCATCATTTCTGAAAACACATGTGAAAATAGGTACGTCAGCATAAAAATGCCCGTGAGATACATAGGTTTTATTGATTTAGGAATCACGACTTGTAAGTTTAAAGAAAATGTTTAACAAATGTAGTCAATAACCTTGTAAAATGTTTTCTTTTATAAACCATACAAATAGTGATAAGAAAATCAAATGATATAAAAGAAAGATGCACAGATAAATAAATGACCAAGAAAAATTAGTTTGTATAAAATGTGTTTTTTTGTAAAACAATGTTTCATGAAGATGTGATACAAGTGTAAAATGTATTATGTCTAACTTGAAATGGTTTAAGTAACGCTACAATATGTAATACCATAAAAGCACTTATATATAGGAAGTACCAGCGGCGTATCCACCATGATTTTATCATATTACACACGCCTCGTTACTTCAATCACTTACCAAAACAAACCACCAAAAATGTCTTGTTTAAACCAAATGTCAATTGTTTATGTAAAAACCATGTCTATTGTCAAATGTAAATCATGTAATGTGTAAACAAATGTCATGTACGAAAAGTAAAAAGTGACTCCTTAAAACATATATAAAATGCACAAAACAATGCAATTGAATAAATCAAAAGTTATGTTTTGTAAAACAAATGCATACCTTACTAATACAAACATCTATGCGGTATTGTGAAAATGCATACATTCAAGCCTTGAGACTGTGGCGACAAACCCTTAAACAAATTAAAGGTTTATCTGAATTATGTGTATCGAATTCGGTCATTCCTTCCATCCAAACAAACCTAGGATTTCAGGAACGGGAGTTGTCAATTCCTATGGTACCACTACCTACTAACGAACGGCGTGATCAATGTTAATGAATGTATTTTTATCCCATTTAAACAAACCAAATGTCATACCAAAATGTAAGAATGTTTTATGAAAATAATGTACTAAGTATGCAACAAATGGATATACACAGCATGAAATGTAATGTAAAACAATGTACTAAGTATGCACTAAAAGGACATACTGTCACACCCCGACCACGTAGAACATACAAAACGTGGCGGAAACATCGGGGAGTGTTGTAACAGAATCATTGTTTCATAACACATGGAAATTTAAATATTGTTTTATTAAATAAAAGAGTTACAATGTTTTATTAAATACTTTTGAAATCATAAAGTAGGTGTCTTAGGTAGATATATTTACAAAAATGTTTTAAAATCATGCGAGATGAATTTTGAGATTATGTATAAGGTTTTTGAAAGACATGAATGATGCTTTTCGAAATCATGCACTTGATAAGAAAATGTATTGTGTTAATATTGTCTTCAGACTATATAAAATATTTTGAAATTAGAGAGGTTGGTTTTGATAACATGGCCAATGTTTTTGAAATAACATAGACAATGTATCTAGAAAAATTGTTTTCAAACTATATGAAATGTTTTGAGATCATGAAGATTGTTTTGAAATACTTGTACTGTGTATGTTGAAAAATCAAAACGTAATGGGTATGAGATTTGAAAATACCCTTAGTTATCTAACCAAGGATTTAAAGGCACAGATGTGCTGAGGCATGATTACTCATAATGTCACTTTATTTTCTGTACTTCGTTTCTTAGAGTGAAACGAGTACTTAAAATTTTCGAGGGAATCATGAGCGATCATTTGAAAGAGAGAAATCACAAGAGTAATTTGTAAGGAACATAGTTCCTTAATGTAGGTATTATAGGGAAATTCCATACACACATGTAACAATACTTGTATATCAGAATTGCGAACAACAAATTTTATTTATGAACAAGACATATTGTTTCACATTACTAGAAAACGAAGAAACAAAAGCATAAGACAGCAACATCTTCTACTCAGCCAACTGCTCATCCGTGGGTCAAATTTGCATTAGCAAGCTTTGGGCAATCCCTTAGGAAATGGCCCATCTCGCCATAGTTGTAGCAAGACCCTGGTGAGAAACGAGCTTGAGCAGAGTTGGCTTGTGGTTGGTTTGGACCACTTTGATTTGGGGTAAATCGACAAGCACTTGCTAGGTGACTAATTCGCCCACATGAGGCACACAAACGACACTGTAGGTGAGCTAAGTGGTGTGCATTACATTTGTTGCATATTGGTGCTGTTCCCTTGTATTGCTTCTTAGCAGGTTGTGTTGCCACCCGGATGGGTCCTGTTTGATTTGGTACTGCTGCAACACAAACTTTTGCTGTATGACCTTTACGTCCACCAATTTGGCATTCACGGCACTTCACCATAGCATGATGATAAAGGTTACATTTGTTGCACAAGGGTGAAGTTCCATTGTATGGCTTCCTAGCTGGTGGCCTTGCCACATGGCTAGGTCCCGCTTGATTTGGTGTAACCGCTGCGGGTTTCCTTGAAGTCTTACGTTTCCTTGATTTTGGTGCAGGCTTGACTTCTGCTTCCTTCAGTGGCTCTTGAGTGGTTTCATTGTCGAGATGAGAGACTTCATTGTTGAGACGAGCCATGGCAATGCCTAAATCCACAGTCTTCTGAATCACTTCGCCTATATGCTGGACAAATTTGGCTGTTCGCTCGGACGTTTGACCAGTGCTGAGAGGAATAGACATTCTAGAAGAAAATGAAAGACATAGGAAGAAGCAAGTGAAAGGTTATTGGATAATCAATACAGAATGGTAACGAATGAAAATTGTGATCATTTGTTTGTTACTTAAGGCAAACAAATGAGATGGTGACAAATCAAAGTAAATGGGTCAAAAATAATGTATCGCGAAGACATGCTCGCCTAAAAGTGAACACTCATCCCAAGAATTCCCAGGTAAGCACAACTGGTCTCGCGTCTGATGAGATGTGTACGAAGTGCTTGCCTAGACAGAAAACCCAGAATACAGGCATTCACCCTTCCAGTTTGCACGTGTTCACATTATTTAGAACCCAAAACCTTGACGAGATTTTGAAAACTCAAAGGGGTTCAAAACCATATAATAGAGAGTTCAAAACCTTACAATAGAGGGTTCAAAACCTAGAAATCAATCATCCTAGAACAGATGATTAGTTTTCAAAGCGGTTTTGAATTTTATGTTCTTGTTGTGGTTGTCGCCTAAGGATAGGTGACAGTATTGTTTTATGACTAAATGCAAGTAAACTCGCGTTAAGGTCCTAAGAAGGTTATAGACTAGGTCAAAGTATTACTAATAACCTAATTCCCTATAACCATGAGCTCTGATACCAACTTTTCTGTCACACCCCGACCACGTAGAACATACAAAACGTGGCGGAAACATCGGGGAGTGTTGTAACAGAATCATTGTTTCATAACACATGGAAATTTAAATATTGTTTTATTAAATAAAAGAGTTACAATGTCTTGACAATCAAAGAAACATAACAAAATAATTAGTCTTGCATCTTTTATTGTCACTAAGGCCCATGTCCGCCTAAGTGTATCTTGATCAATCCTATGCATCATATCCTGAAAACACATGTGAAAATAGGTACGTCAGCATAAAAATGCCGGCGAGTACATAGGTTTTATGAAAATAAGATTCATGACTTGTGTTTAAGAAAATGTTTAGTCAAGAACCTTGTAATTTGCTTTGTCTTTGTAAATCATTTGAAAAACAATAAGTTCAGATGATACGTATAAATAAGAGAATAATGCATGATTAAATGAATAACCATGTAAAATGAGTTTGTATAAGTTAAGTTGTTTGTAAAACAATGTATTGTGAAAAATATGTTATTTGTATGAAATGTTATATGTCATAAACTGAAATGATTCAAATAACGCTACGATATGTAATACCATACAAACACTTATATATAGGAAGTACCAGCGGCGTATCCACCATGCTTGTATCATATTACACACGCTTCGTTACTTAATCACTTACTCAAACCAAACTAACAATGTAAAATGTTCATGTCTAATGTAAGTCATGTAATGTATAACCAATGTCAAAAGTGTTTATGTGTCAAATGTAAACCATGTAATGTGTAACCAAAATGATATGTATGGCTAGTGAAATGTATCAACTAAACCATATGCACAAGAACATAGTATTGAAGTAAAACTTGGTTTAAATCAAAGCTATGTTTTGAGTAAATGCATGATCAATGTAAATCATGTAATATGTGTCATATGTAAATCATGTAATGTGTAACCAAACTGATCTGTATGGCTAGTGATAAGTATCAACTAAACCATATGCACAAAAACATAGTATTGAAGTAAAACGTAGTTTAAATCAAAGCTATGTTTTGTGTAAATGCATGCTATACTGATACGAACATCTATGCGGTGTTGTTATAATGCATACATCCAAGCCTTGAGACTGTGGCGATAAACCCTTATCCAACTTAAAGGTCTATCTGTGCTTATGTATATCGAATTCGGTCATTCCTTTCATCCCCTTTCCCTGGGATGTCCGGAACGGGAGTTGTCAATTCCTATGGTACCACTACCTACTAACGAACGGCGTAGCTAATGTTAATGAATGTATTGTTCCATGTTAAACAAACCCAATGTCATAACCAAAATGTAAGCATGTGAAAACGATGCACTAAGTATGTAATCAAATGAACATACGTAGCGTGAAGTGTAATGAAAAACGATGTACTAAGTAATGCACACAATGGGCACACCTAGCATGAAATATAATGTAAAACGATGTACTAAATAATGCACACAATGGGCACACCTAGCATGAAATGTAATGTAAAACAATGTACTAAGTAATGCACACAATGGGCACACCTAGCATAAGATGTAATGAAATCATGTACTATAATGTACTAACGAACATAGCATGTATATGATGTGAAAACAGGAAAGCATGAAAGTAACAAGTAGGCACATGTGTTTCACCCCAAAACAGTTTGGAAAACAGTAAAAGAGGGGTTCTACGTACTCACTTGAGATTGCTCAGAAGTCCTAAGATAACCACCAAGCAACGCTAGAGATCACGGAAATCAAACGGCACCTAATATAGGTAACTATGTTAATAAACCGGACCTAAATCGGAAGATCGGATAGAATGAGGTTTTGTAAACCAAACGAATTTGGAAACTCGTGTAATATGGTTTAACAAACCCTACATACTAAAACGAAACTTAACCTAAGTGTCTACGACCCATTACGACCCGTTTAGGTAACTTATGCTACTTAAACGCGTCGTTCGCGTGAAACGCGTCGTTCGCGTGAAACGCGTTCGGACCGCCTAACTAGTCCTATGACAAGTATTATATGCCTAAACATGTTACATAATCAGTTATGTGACAAAAGTTTCGGTTACATATGCTTAATTACCAATTATACATGAAAAGGGTATTCTGGTAATTTACCTAAGGCATATAAACTACCTATCATACAACTACTTAAACGATGTGACCATAAGGTATAACCTCGGAAGGTTATTCCCTATATACTATGGTCACCTAATGTATTTGGTCGGATCCTAATGATCGACCAAACTGGGTCGGGTTCGAAGGTATAAGCGATTTATCAGATCGCTTACCCTACGACCCTAGACAACGTGGTAATCAGTAGGCATAGTCCCAAGGGACTATAACCAACGTGATTACACTCACGTTGCGAAGTTCAAACGAACTTCGCATTGACCATTACTGGTCAATGCAGAAAGTCAAACAAAGTTTGACTTTCAGACTCGAAAAGACTCGAAAAGCAATAAAAGAACGAAAGAATACTTACGAAGGGTCCCCGAATGCTAATCTCGATCCAAGAACTCAGGTATGAAACAATGGTTTCAACTTAGAGCTCTCAAATCAAGATTCTAGTGAGAAATGAAGTTGGGGATGGATGGGTATTTATAGTAAATGGTCCACCGTTAGGATCGTTTGTCGAATATCGTGCCTTAATCGTATCCGTACAAGTGTCGGAAAGTTATGGTGCCTAAAAATGGTTCTTATCAGCTGACAAGGCAATTGGGAACATGTGGTTGTGGATTAAACATGTGCAAACAGGCTGTTTAAAAACACTGAACCTGGTCTGTCCCAGGCTAGCGCACCGTTACGTTAAAAGTGTAGCGGTGCGCTAGGCCTTAGTTTGGCAGATTTACACTTTTGGTCCCTGTCATGCATTCAGCCCATTTTTGACACGTTTAAGGCCCGTTAACCCCATTTCAAAGCTCTAAAATGAAGTTAAAGTATAGGGAACTTAAAATGTGTTCAAAAATATCTCGGATGTCGGTTCGTTTGGCCGTACGGTCGCGATGTTCGCTTAATTACGACGGAATGCGCACAAGCGCGAAAAACGATCCAAATGACGCGACGAATGGATTTTTCTTATGGCGAACACTAAAATAAAATATTTTAGTGCTTACATAAATTTTTGGATGTCCGGATGTATTCAGAACGTAAGTTATGCGCGAAAGTGCAAACTTGGGCACTTTTTGACGCTTTTAGTCCCTGAATGACACAAAAGTTTATTTTAGCACACCTAACCCATCAAAGCCTATTTCTAAGCTATGTAAGGGATATTTATGGTATGTTTAACTTATGGTCATGTTCCGGAATGTCTGTTACAGTTCAAATTGGCATACTTTCGCAGTTTGTCAACTTTAGTCCCTGTAAGCGATTTAACTTGATTTTGCCATACCAAAGCCTTCGAAACTTATTTCTAAGTTATGTAAAGGTTATTTAAGGTATGTTAAGCCTATGTCACTATTCCGGAGTGTTTGTTGCATTAAACTGGTTATATTTACGCATCAGTGCGCGTATAACCTTCCAGAAAGCGATATAAAGTTTGAAATTGAACAAGAATTGATATGTGCAAATGATACACATATTTTTACAAATCCCAAGTATGAAATATAATATTTCATTGGTTTGGTATTTGTTTGATGGCCGTGGAGGCACAGGTGTTACAGTCTCCCCTACTTTAGGAAATTTCGTCCCGAAATTTATTTAGAGTAAACTTGTGAGAGCTTGAAAACATAAAGTTGAAAAGATCGAACAATATTGGTTAGGGTTCTGAACTTCTAGTAACTTTAATAACATTATGCTTGCAATGTAAGAGGGACACTTATATACAAGTATATGAAGCGCCATTGGTGCGTCCACCGTACCTCCATTACATCGTTCTCATTTTGTTATTGTTGTCACTATCGGTTCTTACACATAATAAACCTTACTGGGTTTCTGTGCACTAAATTTCATAATTTTGTACGCGTCCATAATCAGACAATTCCTTGCACAGTTCACACAGTCTATTCTATAATGTGTAGGGGAAAACCAAATGAACAATCCTGTGATGAGTGTGACTAGACCGCCATAGAGTCCTTTTAATTAAATCAATAAATGATCTAAATAGACTATCAAGGAGTCTGTTCAGCTACATCACTAGATGTCGTTCTTTAACCAAATTGTGAATCAATCTTTTTTTGACTAGACCACTAAAGGGTCTCTTATGAATCATGGAATGGTACTACATAACCTAAGGGTCTTAACTATTACATAGAAGCCCAATAAGGATTTAAGGTAGTACCTTTTTGAACATCCTACTACGAATCCCTCATATGAAGATATGAAAGATTCTACGAGGATTTGGATAACGAATATCCAGAGTATACAAAAACACAAAATGCATAAAAGAAAACATAAGATGAGTAAACACATAGTCACATAACCACAAAATTGTTTGTTAATTTGCCTTGTAAATTACGTATATGCATTTAAAGCACACTAGGAATCCATTCCGTGGATTTCATTTGGTACTTTAAACGTTATCAAAAATCCAACTATAAGGATAGAAAGATTCAAAAATAAAATTCGATTTCGATTATTAGGAACCGAAGTGTTCGAATTAAGTTACATAAGGAATCCAATTAAGGACTCTGATTTTGGATGATAATCATCCACAAGGATCTAAATGTGAAGATAAAACGATCCCATGAGGATTTTAGAAGTTTGAAGATGTTTTGAAATCTTGCACTAAATGTGCTTATGTCAAAACATGAAGTAAGAATGCTTATGAAGTTGAGATGCTTGATATGTCAAGGCGACATATGAATCAGAATTTGAAGGTTAAGTCAATGTACGAGGAAAAATATTTTTGAAAACTATGCATGGGGTTCTTTTAAGAAAAGTGTGTTTAACGTTTTTGAAACCTTATATATAATACTTTTGAAATCATAAAGTAGGTGTATTAGGTAGATATATTTACAAAAATGCTTTAAAATCATGCGAGATGAATTTTGAGATTATGTATAAGGTTTTTGAAAGACATGAATGATGTTTTTCGAAATCATGCACTTGATAAGAAAATGTCTTGTGTTAATATTGTCTTCAGACTATATAAAATATTTTGAAATTAGAGAGGTTGGTTTTGATAACATGGCCAATGTTTTTGAAATAACATAGACAATGTATCTAGAAAAATTGTTTTCAAATTATATGAAATGTTTTGAGATCATGAAGATTGTTTTGAAATACTTGTACTGTGTATGTTGAAAAATCAAAACGTAATGGGTATGAGATTTGAAAATACCCTTAGTTATCTAACCAAGGATTTAAAGGCACAGATGTGCTGAGGCATGATTACTCATAATGTCACTTTATTTTCTGTACTTCGTTTCTTAGAGTGAAACGAGTACTTAAAATTTTCGAGGGAATCATGAGTGATCATTTGAAAGAGAGAAATCACAAGAGTAATTTGTAAGGAACATAGTTCCTTAATGTAGGTATTATAGGGAAATTCCATACACACATGTAACTATACTTGTATATCAGAATTGCGAACAACAACTTTTATTTATGAACAAGACATATTGTTTCACATTACTAGAAAACGAAGAAACAAAAGCATAAGACAGCAACATCTTCTACTCAGCCAACTGCTCATCCGTGGGTCAAATTTGCATTAGCAAGCTTTGGGCAATCCCTTAGGAAATGGCCCATCTCGCCATAGTTGTAGCAAGACCCTGGTGAGAAACGAGCTTGAGCAGAGTTGGCTTGTGGTTGGTTTGGACCACTTTGATTTGGGGTAAATCGACAAGCACTTGCTAGGTGACCAATTCGCCCACATGATGCACACAAACGACACTGTAGGTGAGCTAAGTGGTGTGCATTACATTTGTTGCATATTGGTGTTGTTCCCTTGTATTGCTTCTTAGCAGGTTGTGTTGCCACCCGGATGGGTCCTGTTTGATTTGGTACTGCTGCAACACAAACTTTTGCTGTATGACCTTTACGTCCACCAATTTGGCATTCACGACACTTCACCATAGCATGATGATAAAGGTTACATTTGTTTCACAAGGGTGAAGTTCCATGGTATGGCTTCCTAGCTGGTGGCCTTGCCACATGGCTAGGTCCCGCTTGATTTGGTGTAACCGCTGCGGGTTTCCTTGAAGCCTTACGCTTCCTTGATTTTGGTGCAGGCTTGACTTCTGCTTCCTTCAGTGGCTCTTGAGTGGTTTCATTGTCGAGATGAGAGACTTCATTGTTGAGACGAGCCATGGCAATGCCTAAATCCACAGTCTTCTGAATCACTTCGCCTATATGCTGGACAAATTTGGCTGTTCGCTCGGACATTTGACCAGTGCTGAGAGGAATAGACATTCTAGAAGAAAATGAAAGACATAGGAAGAAGCAAGTGAAAGGTTATTGGATAATCAATACAGAATGGTAACGAATGAAAATTGTGATCATTTGTTTGTTACTTAAGGCAAACAAATGAGATGGTGACAAATCAAAGTAAATGGGTCAAAAATAATGTATCGCGAAGACATGCTCGCCTATAAGTGAACACTCATCCCAAGAATTCCCAGGTAAGCACAACTGGTCTCGCGTCTGATGAGATGTGTACGAAGTGCTTACCTAGACAGAAAACCCAGAATACAGGCATTCACCCTTCCAGTTTGCACGTGTTCACATTATTTAGAACCCAAAACCTTGACGAGATTTTGAAAACTCAAAGGGGTTCAAAACCATATAATAGAGAGTTCAAAACCTTACAATAGAGGGTTCAAAACCTAGAAATCAATCATCCTAGAACAGATGATTAGTTTTCAAAGCGGTTTTGAATTTTATGTTCTTGTTGTGGTTGTCGCCTAAGGATAGGTGACAGTATTGTTTTATGACTAAACGCAAGTAAACTCGCGTTAGGGTCCTAGAAAGGTTAAAGACAAGGTCAAAGTATTACTAATAACCTAATTCCCTATAACCATGAGCTCTGATACCAACTTTTCTGTCACACCCCGACCATGTAGAACATACAAAACGTGGCGGAAACATCGGGGAGTGTTGTAACAGAATCATTGTTTCATAACACATGGAAATTTAAATATTGTTTTATTAAATAAAAGAGTTACAATGTCTTGACAATCAAAGAAACATAACAAAATAATTAGTCTTGCATCTTTTATTGTCACTAAGGTAGATGTCCGCCTAAGTGTATCTTGATCAATCCTATGCATCATATCCTGAAAACACATGTGAAAATAGGTACGTCAGCATAAAAATGCCGGCGAGTACATAGGTTTTATGAAAATAAGATTCATGACTTGTGTTTAAGAAAATGTTTAGTCATGAACCTTGTAATTTGCTTTGTCTTTGTAAATCATTTGAAAAACAATAAGTTCAGATGATACGTATAAATAAGAGAATAATGCATGATTAAATGAATAACCATGTAAAATGAGTTTGTATAAGTTAAGTTGTTTGTAAAACAATGTATTGTGAAAAATATGTTATTTGTATGAAATGTTATATGTCATAAACTGAAATGATTCAAATAACGCTACGATATGTAATACCATACAAACACTTATATATAGGAAGTACCAGCGGCGTATCCACCATGCTTGTATCATATTACACACGCTTCGTTACTTAATCACTTACTCAAACTAAACTAACAATGTAAAATGTTCATGTCTAATGTAAGTCATGTAATGTATAACCAATGTCAAAAGTGTTTATGTGTCAAATGTAAACCATGTAATGTGTAACCAAAATGATATGTATGGCTAGTGAAATGTATCAACTAAACCATATGCACAAAAACATAGTATTGAAGTAAAACGTAGTTTAAATCAAAGCTATGTTTTGTGTAAATGCATGCTATACTGATACGAACATCTATGCGGTGTTGTTATAATGCATACATCCTAGCCTTGAGACTCTGGCGATAAACCCTTATCCAACTTAAAGGTCTATCTGTGCTTATGTATATCGAATTCTATCCTAGCATGAAATGTAATGTAAAACGATGTACTAAATAATGCACACAATGGGCACACCTAGCATGAAATGTAATGTAAAACAATGTACTAAGTAATGCACACAATGGGCACACCTAGCATAAGATGTAATGAAATCATGTACTATAATGTACTAACGAACATAGCATGTATATGATGTGAAAACAGGAAAGCATGAAAGTAACAAGTAGGCACATGTGTTTCACCCCAAAACAGTTTGGAAAACAGTAAAAGTGGGGTTCTATGTACTCACTTGAGATTGCTCATAAGTCCTAAGATAACCACCAAGCAACGCTAGAGATCACGAAAATCAAACGGCACCTAATATAGGTAACTATGTTAATAAACCGGACCTAAATCGGAAGATCGGATAGAATGAGGTTTTGTAAACCAAACGAGTATGGAAACTCGTGTAATATGGTTTAACAAACCCTACATACTAAAACGAAACTTAACCTAAGTGTCTACGACCCATTACGACCCGTTTAGGTAACTTATGCTACTTAAACGCGTCGTTCGCGTGAAACGCGTTCGGACCGCCTAACTAGTCCTATGACAAGTATTATATGACTAAACATGTTACATAATCAGTTATGTTACAAAAGTTTAGGTTACATATGCTTAATTACCAATTATACATGAAAAGGGTATTCTGGTAATTTACCTAAGGCATATAAACTACCTATCATACAACTACTTAAACGATGTGACCATAAGGTATAACTGTCACACCCTGGCTTTGCGGAAGCGTGGTTATTTTGGTGTGACTTCTTAATACCATAGCTTAACCATAACAAAGCTATATGAAATAAAAACCATGCAAGATCATCCATTGGATTAAGTTTTGAAAACCAAATACAGTAACATTGTTTTAACGGAAACATGTTCTAACGACCTTGTTGAATAAACACAAACAATAAAATGACATAAACACAGTTTAAGGACTGTGACTTGTCCAGGAAAGAGTCACATTCCCCAAACCCAGATGACCTCATGACTAGTGCAGCGGAAAACGTTCCATACCGTGCCAGATCCGTTAATTTCCTGAAATACATGTACGTTGAAAAATCAACAATAATGTTGAGCGAGTTCATGTGTAAGTGAGTAAGTAAACCTTTGTGAGTATAAAAATAGTCCTGGTATGTAGCAGACAAGGGGAATTGAGATCACCAATGGTTTGCAAGGCCACTGATATATGTGAAGTGCAAATAGGGAGACTCAAACCTAGCAGATTTCGCCACGACATTTGTATGTGGACAAAGTCACCCCAAGGTCCGTTTCTAGTTTGGCCTGGGGCTGGGCTCGCTACACCCAGATAGATCTACCGCTCCTGTCCCTCGGTCCCGCCATGAGGACTAATGGCCTCATGTTGCTCCTACCCACTCACATGATCTAAGTAGTAAACCTCCTTACGCTAACCATACCGTGTATAAAGTACTTGTAATCAAAGTAACATGTATTTCACCCCCGCAGTTAAGAAAACTGAAAACAGTTAGAGAAAAGGGGGACATGAACTCACAGTGAAGCGTCTCTACCAAGTATCTCCTGCTCACGCAGCTGTGCGACGACCTACAGGTGCTAATTTCTGTTAGACGGACGGCCGTGCCTTAGCTTTATAGTTTAAGTCTTTGGGAAATAGTTAGACAACTATTTCGTGTTTACATTCTGTATATACTTGGTAGTTAATCTCCAATAATACGTTGTTAAAAATACGCGTTCATAAATGTTTCCGTAAGTGCGTAAGTTACGTTTTAACAATCGAGTGGTAATATAATTACCGATGTAACTTATATATTTATGGTGAAAGCGTTCGTATTATTTTGGATTCGTTAACGTTCGTAAATATTATTTTTACTCTAGAAATAATATTTATGTATTTTCACAAAATAATCATAAACAGTGTGTGAAAAATATATTTATCACGTTAAATTCTGTGAAAATCCCACCTCCGAATATTTAGTAAATAAAGTCATGGCGAAATTTATATTTCAAAAACACATCAAAAATAATTCTAACACTTGTTGTGTAAATAGTTCTAAGTGTTAGGTTTTTAGAAAAATTTCGCCAGAGTTTCCTCTGTAACTGGAGGTGGCCACGCTTTCAAGCGTATCATTTTCTTTTACAAAATCAATTTCAACAACTTCCTTATTCAATCAAACAATTTCCAACACATCATCTAGTCGACAAGTATGTAAGTCGCATAATCGCATGAACTTGTAGTTTTTCCGAAACTATAGTGTAAATCCCATTATATTTTGTGGATCTTTATATAAAGTAATTTTGATCTCGTAAAAACCTCGTTTTTAGAGAAATCCGTCTTTACAACTTCTCGTCCTCTTTTACAAAGTTTGTTATTTTGTCGAAACTTTTCATTTCACAAGTGTTTACACACTTGTGGTTTATAAAAATCATACTTGTTAGTGTAAGATCCGTCTTTTAGAAAACATGATTTCTTTGACGCTTGGTCCTTTGAAAATACCACTTGCAGATGCGTAGATCTACTAGTTTTAGACACTATTGTACAAGTTAAAACACTTTTACACAAGTAAAACATTTTTACACAAGTTCATGTTTCATGTGTGGTAGAGTTTCACCTTTTAACCCTTGTATTATCCAAAACAAGCATATGTTAAGATCCATGATCTTACTAAACCGGGTTAAACGATGATCCGAACTACCACATCGTAGATCGGGTCTAAATAAACACAACTTTCAATTACTACAACATTTACACAACACATGAGCTATTAACCACCATTTTTAGAGTTTTAAGTAAACTTTAAAGCATCTTCTTGCAAGATTCCGAGTTTTAACCGATAAAAATCCTTTTAACCACTTTAGATTAGTTCAAGAGAGTGTTTTAAGCATTATACCTCTAGCTCGAGGCTAGGGAAGAATCTATGCGCAAAAGAGGTGGATAAAAGCTAAGTAGAGAGGTCCTTCGCGTTCCGCTTGCTCCAAGGCTCCTAGTATACGACCCTCGACACTTGTATGATGTTGGGATGTGATGAACAAGATCGAAAATATGGTGGATGGGTGGGTGTGGGTTCGGCCGAGAGCCAAAGAGAAAGAGAGAGAGTTGTGTTTGTGGTGAAATGTGATGGATGATAATCTTGTGTTTAGAGGTTAACTTATAGACAAATCATAGGTGTATTAACCAAAGGATCTTGTGCCCCCTAGATATTATGCATATGAGATTTAACAAATCAACAAGGACAAAGTATGTCCCCTTGGGGACGGTTACGGTTAAGGGGGGGGGGGGTAGTTTGGTTCCATTTCAACTAACCATTAAGCCTTAGTTAGATAATTAAGTTAAGTTAAGTGTTTAACTTGGTTACTTGTGTAAAGTGTGTTACAATGGGTGTTAGGGTACTCAGGGGCCCTAACTGGCTCAGAAAAAGATAAGTAATGAAAATAACAATATTTTCATGTTCCGGGTATAGTCCGGTTGTTTGGTTGGATAGTAATCTGTTAAAGCGTTACTAAAGCTTTAAAGTGTCGTTATTACTCTCTTTAGTGACACAGCTTATTCCTGACACTTTGGAAAGTGTCTAGTGTTATTTTTCTCATGTTTTGGCACTTTATTAGTTAGCTAAAAGCTGAATTATTTTGTAAAGTGCTGAGTTTTGTACTTAGAGTACGTTTTAGGCACATCCAGTCATAGTGACTTAGAGACGCAGTTCCACAACCCTTATATCCCTACACTCACTACTAGTGTAGCAAAACATTCTGGCTCATACAGGCCTTAGAGGCAGTGTTTGCCTGATGCTGGCTTTATCAGCATGTTTAATAGGTTATCCGTGTATTGTGCTACTGTGCTTTTTGTGCATCATGGTTGTCACTAGGGTTTAACATGTAAATAATGTAGTGACGATAAGTAAAGTATGATGCAAGTACGTACATGTATCAGATATCAAGTAGCAGTTCATCAGCTAGTTCAAACAAGCACAGTAATTAAGCAGTAATTAATTACTAATTAAGTCGTACGGATACCTGGTTTAGTGCGGGTTGTCACATTCTCCCCCCGTTAAATAAATTTCGTCCCAAAATTTAAGTTCTGCTTGTAGATGCAGGGTTCTTAGGAAACAGGTGGGGGTATTTCTCTTTCATCCGGTTCTCACGTTCCCAGGTGTATTCAGGACCATGTCTGGTATTCCAACGAACTTTGACGAGTTTGACACTGCTCCGGCAGGTCTTGTTAACTTTCCAATCTGTGACCTCAACAGGTTCTTCAACGAAGTGGAGCGTGTCGTCAACATGAATCTCGTCGGTGGGAATGGCAACGGTGACTTGAGTTGGACTTTTCTTTAGATTGGATACATGAAATGTATCGTGAACACCATTCAGTTCAGCAGGTAGGTCCAACTTGTATGCTACTAGTCCTATTCTTCCCAGAATTCTGAAAGGACCAATGTAGCGCGGATTTAACTTCCCACGCTTTCCGAAGCGTGCCACACCCTTCTAGTGTCACACCCCGACCGCGTGGAACATACAAATCGCGGCGGAAACATCGGGGAGTGTGGTAACAGAATTAATGTTTCACAACCATGGAAATTTAAGTTTCGTTTTATTGATTAAAAATGTTACAATGTCTTAACAAACAAAGAAATACAACATAATTAACTAGTCTTGCATCTTTTATTGTCACTAAAGCCCAAGTCTGCCTATGTGTATCTTGATCATCTTATGCTTCATTTCCTGAAAAACACATGTGAAAATATGGTACGTCAGCATAAAAATGCCGGTGAGATACATAGGTTTTGTGAAAATAGGTTTCATGACTTATGTTTGAGAAAATGTTTAGTCATGAACCTTGTTATTTGCTTTGTTTTGTAAATCATTTGAAAATCGATAAGATCAGATGATATGTATAAATAATGTATGGTTAAATGAATAACCATGTAAAATGAGTTTGTATAAGATAAGTTGTTTGTAAATCAATGTCTTGTGAAAAATATGATATTTGCATAAAATGTTCTATGTCTCAAACTGAAATGATTCAAATAACGCTACGACATGTAATACCATACAAACACTTATATATAGGAAGTACCAGCGGCGTATCCACCATGCTTGTATCATATTACACCCGCATCGTTACTTAATCACTTAATCAAACCAAACCAACAATGTAAATTTGTCCATGTATAAATGAATTTGTCAAATGTATTGAATAATATGTCAAAATGCATGATCAATGTAAATCATGTAATGTGTAAGCTAAATGATATGTATGGCTAGTGAAAACGCATCAACTAAACCATAGGTGAAATGCACAAAAACAAGGTATTGAAGTAAAACTGTGTTTAAATCAACATTATGTTTTGTGTAAATGCATGATCAATGTCAATCATGTTAAAATGTCTATGTCTAATGTCTATGTCAAAATGTCCTGTATGGCTAGCGAAATGTCTCAACTAAACCATATGCACAAAAGTAAAGTATTGAAGTAAAACTTGGTTTAAATCAATATTATGTCTTGTGTAAATGCATGATCAAGGTCAATCATGTTAAAATGTCTATGTCTAATGTCTATGTCAAAATGTCCTGTATGGCTAGCGAAATGTCTCAACTAAACCATATGCACAAAAGCAAAGTATTGAAGTAAAACTTGGTTTAAATCAATATTATGTCTTGTGTAAATGCATGATCAAGGTCAATCATGTTAAAATGTCTATGTCTAATGTCTATGTCAAAATGTCCTATATGGCTAGCGAAATGTCTCAACTAAACCATATGCACAAAAGCAAAGTATTGAAGTAAAACTTGGTTTAAATCAATATTATGTCTTGTGTAAATGCATGATCAAGGTCAATCATGTTAAAATGTCTACATGCATGCTATACTGAATATGTACATTTATGTGGTGTTGTTCCAATGCATACATCCAAGCCTTGCGACTGAGGTGATAAACCCTTAAACAAATTAAAGGTCTATCTGAGTAAATATCATCGAATTCGGTCATTCCTTTACTGTCCCCTTTCCCTGGGATGTCCGGAACGGGAGTTGTCAATTCCTATGGTACCACTACCTACTAACGAACGGCGTAGCTAATGTTAATGAATGTATTGTCCCATTTAACAAACCAAATGTCATACCAAAATGTAAGCATGTGATGAAATGAATCTGTACTAAGTATGCAACAATGAACATACATAGCATGTGACGTGATGTGATGTAAAACAATGTACTAAGTATGAACTAAATGAACATACATAGCATAAAATGTCATGTAAAACGATGTACTAAGTATGCACGCTATATACATACATAGCATAAAATGTCAATGTAAAACGACGTACTATAATGTACTAACAAACATAGCAGGTATATGATATGAAAACAGGAAAGCATGAAATTAACAAGTAGGCACATGTGTTCCACCCCAAAACAGTTTGGAAAACAGTAAAAGAGGGGTCTATGTACTCACTTGAGATTGCTCAGTAGTCCTTGAGTAACAACCAAACAATGCTAGAGATCACGGAAATCAAACGGCACCTAATATAGGTAACTATGTTAATTAACCGGACCTAAATCGGAAGATTGGGTAGCATTAGGGTTTGTAAACCAAATGAGTGTAGGAACTCATATGATATGGTTTAACAAAGCCTACATACTAATTGAAACTTAACCTAAGTGTCTACGACCCATTACGACCCGTTTAGGAAGCTTATGCTACTTTAACGCGTCGTTCGCGTGTAACGCGTTCGGACCGCCTAACTAGTCCTATGACAAGTGTTATATGCCTAAACATGTTACATAATCAGTTATGTGACAAAGGTTTAGGTTACATATGCTTAATTACCAATTATACATGAAAAGGGTATTCTGGTAATTTACCTAAGGCATATAAACTACCTATCATACAACTACTTAAACGATGTGACCATAGGGTATAACCTCGGAAGGTTATTCCCTACCTACTATGGTCACCTAATGTATTTGGTCGGATCCTAATGATCGACCAAATGGGTCGAGTTCGAAGGTATAGGCGATTTATCAGATCGCCTACCCTACGACTCTAGACAACGTGGTAATCAGTGGGCATAGTCCCAAGGGACTACGACCAACGTGATTACACTCATGTTGCGAAGTTCAAACGAACTTCGCATTGACCATTACTGGTCAACGCTGAAAGTCAAACAAAGTTTGACTTTCGGACTCGAAAAGCAGTAAAAATAAGGAAAAGAACGAAAGAATACTAACCCAGGGTCCCCGAATGCTAATCCCGACTCAAGAACTCAGGTATGAAACAATGGTTTCAACTTAGAGCTCTCAAAATCAGAATTCTAGTGAGAAATGCAATGGGGGTGTTGGGTTATTTATAGTTTTCGGTCCACCGTTGAGATCGTTTCTTGGAAAAGGGGAAACGATCAAGGCCGTACACTTGTCCAAATGTTATGGTGGCTAAATCTTGATCTTATCTTGCTGATTAGGCGAATTAGAACATGTGGTTGTGGATCAAACAAGTGCAAACAGCTGTTCTGAACATTGAATCTGGTCTGCAGACCCCTAGCGCACCGCTACGCTTAAAGTGTAGCGCACCGCTAGGCACTATTTCGGCAGAATTACACTTTTGGTCCCTGAACTGTATTTAGGCCATTTTCGACACGTTTAAGGCCCGTTAACCCCATTTCAAAGCTCTAAAATGAAGTTACAGTATAGGGAACTTAAAATATGTTCAAAAATATGATGGATGTCGGTTCGTTTGGCCGTACGAACGCGATGTTCGGTTAATTACGACGGAATGCGCATAAGCGCGAAAAACGATCCAAATGACGAAACGAATGGATTTTTCTTATGGCGAACACTAAAATATAATATATTCATGTTCACATAAATTTTTGGATGTCCAGATGTATTCAGAACGTAAGTTATACGCGAAAATGCAAACTTGTGCACTTTTTGACACTTTTAGTCCCTGAATGACACAAAAGTTTATTTTAGCATACCGAACACCTCAAAGCCTATTTCTAAGCTATGTGAAGGATATTTATGGTATGTTTAACTTATGGTCATGCTCCGGAAGGTCTGTTACAGTTCAAATTGGCATACTTTCGCAGTTTGTCAACTTTAGTCCCTGTAAGCGATTTAACTTGATTTTGCCATACCAAAGCCTTCAAAACTTATTTCTAAGTTATGTAAAGGTTATTTAAGGTATGTCAAGCCTATGTCACTATTCCGGAGTGTTTGTTGCATTAAACTGGTTATATTTACGCATCGGTGCGCGTATAACCTTCCAGAAAGTGATTTAGAGTTTGAAATTGAACAAGAATTGATATGTGCAAATGATACACATATTTTTACAAATCCCAAGTATGAAATATAATATTTCATTGGTTTGGTATTTGTTTGATGGCCGTGAAGGCACAGGTGTTACAGTCTCCCCTACTTTAGGAAATTTCGTCCCGAAATTTATTTAGAGGAAACTTGTGAGAGCTTGAAAGTATGAAGTTGAAAAGATCGAACAACATTGGCTAGGTTTCTGAACTTCTAGTAACTTTAATAACATCATGATTGCAATGTGAGAGGGATACTTATATACAAGTATATGAAGCATCATTGGTGCGTCCACCGTACCTCCATTACATCGTTCTCATTTTGTTATTGTTGTCACTATTGGCTCTTACACATAATAAATCTTACTGGATTTCTGTGCACTAAATTTCATAATTATGTGCGCATTCATAATTAGAGAATTCCTTGCACAGTTCACACAGTCTTAGTTTATAATGTGTAGGGTAAAACCAAATGAACAATCCTGTGATGAGTGTGACTAGACCGCCATAGAGTCCTTTTACTTAAATCATTAAATGATCTAAATAGACTATCAAGGAGTCTGTCCAGCTACATCACTAGATGTCATTCTTTAACCAGATTGCGAATCAATCTTTTGACTAGACCACTAAAAAGGGTCTGGAGTGGTACTATATAATCCAAGGGTCTTAACTATTACATAGAAGCCCATTAAGGATTTAAGGTAGTACCTTTTGAATATCCTGCTACGAATCTCTCATATGAAGATATGAAAGATCCTGCGAGGATTTGGATAACGAATATCCAGAGTATACCAAAAACACAAAAATGTATAAATGAAAAACACCAAATATGTAAACACATAATCACATAACCACAAAATTGTTTAACTAGAAGTTTGTTCTGCTAACAGAGTACATGTATTTAAAGCACACTAGGAATCCATCTCGTGGATTTCATTTGGCACTTTAAACATTATCGAGAATCTAACTATAAAGATAGAAAGATTCAAAAAGAAAATTCGATTTCGATTACTAGAACCGAAATGTTCGAATTAAGGTACATAAAGAATCCAATTAAGGACTCTGATTTGAATGATGATCATCCACAAGGATCTAAATGTGAAGATAAAAAGATCCCATATGAATTTTAGAAGTTGAAGATGTTTTGAAACCTTGCACTGGATGTGCTTAGGTCAAAACATGATGTAAGATGCTTATGAAGTTGAGATGCTTGATATGTCAAGGCGACATATGAAGCAGAATTTGAAGGTTAAGTAAATGTGTGAGGAAAATATATTTGGAAAACTATGCAGGGGAAAAATGTTTTTGAAACCTTATATATAATATTTTGAAATCATAAAGTAGGTGTATTAGATAGATATTTTTACTAAAATATTTTAAAATCATGCGAGATAAATTTTGAAATTATGTATAAGGTTTTTGAAAATATGAATGATGCTTTTCGAAATCATGCACTTGATCAGAAAATGTATTGTGTTAATATTGTCTTCAGACTATATGAAATATTTTGAAATTAGAAAGGTTGGTTTTGATAACATGGCCAATGTTTTTGAAATAACATAGACAATGTATCTAGAAAAATTGTTTTCAAACTATATGAAATGTTTTGAGATCATGAAGATTGTTTTGAAATACTGGTACTGTGTATATTGAAAAATCAAAACGTAATGGGTATGAGATTTGGAAATACCCTTAGTTATCTAACCAAGGATTCAAAGGCACAGATGTGCAGAAGCATGATCACTCATAATGTCACTTTATTTTCTGTACTTTGTTTCTTAGAATGAAACGAGTACTTAAAATGTTCGAAGGAATCATGAGCGATCATTTGAAAGAGAGAATCACAAGAGTAGTTTGTAAGGAACATAGTTCCTTGATGTAGGCATCATAGGAAAAGTCATACACACTTAGCAGGGGGTTGAGCTGGTTGGTTGGGGACGGCTTTACCATTGTGAGCGACCATGGCGAAGTTCTGAGAAGCCTTTCGCTTCTTTGACTTCTTAGGGGATCGTTCATCCATGGTCTTTGATTCCTCGATTGGTTTATTGGCTGATGGTGCTGTCACCTGACTAGGTCCTGCCTGTCTTGGTGACTCTTGAGTGGCTTCATCCTGGAGATGATACTTCGCCTATTCGCTGAGCGAATTTGGCTGCTTGCTCAGATATCTGAGCGTCATCGTGATGAAGAGACATTCTTGAAGGAAAAGAAAGGCATAGGGAGAAACAGGTGAAAGGTTATTGGACAATCAAAACAGAATGATAACGCATGAAAATTGCGATCATTTGTTTGTTACCTAAGGCAAACAAATGAGACGGTGACTAATCAAGGTAAACAGGTCTTATTAATGTATCACTGAAGACATGCTCGCCTATAAGTGAACACTCATCCCAAGAATTCCCAGGTAAGCACAACTGGTCTCGCGTCTGATGAGATGTATACGAAGTGCTTGCCTAGACAGAAAACCCAGAATACAGGCATTCACCCTTCCAGTTTGCACGTGTTCACATTATTTAAAACCCAAAACCTTGACGAGATTTTGAAAATTCAAAGGGATTCAAAACCTTATAACTGAGGGTTCAAAACCTAGTAATTAATCATCCTAGAACAGATGATTAGTTTTCAAAGTGGTTTTGAATTTATGTTCTTGTTGTGGTTGTCGCCTAAGGATAGGCGACGGTATTGTTTTATGACTAAACGCAAGTAAACTCGCGTTAGGGTCCTAAGAAGGTTATAGACTAGGTCAAAGCATTACTAATTACTAATAACCTAATTCCCTATAACCATTGGCTCTGATACCATCTTTTCTGTCACACCCCGACCGCGTGGAACATACAAATCGCGGCGGAAACATCGGGGAGTGTGGTAACAGAATTAATGTTTCACAACCATGGAAATTTAAGTTTCGTTTTATTGATTAAAAATGTTACAATGTCTTAACAAACAAAGAAATACAACATAATTAACTAGTCTTGCATCTTTTATTGTCACTAAAGCCCAAGTCTGCCTATGTGTATCTTGATCATCTTATGCTTCATTTCCTGAAAAACACATGTGAAAATATGGTACGTCAGCATAAAAATGCCGGTGAGATACATAGGTTTTGTGAAAATAGGTTTCATGACTTATGTTTGAGAAAATGTTTAGTCATGAACCTTGTTATTTGCTTTGTTTTGTAAATCATTTGAAAATCGATAAGATCAGATGATATGTATAAATAATGTATGGTTAAATGAATAACCATGTAAAATGAGTTTGTATAAGATAAGTTGTTTGTAAATCAATGTCTTGTGAAAAATATGATATTTGCATAAAATGTTCTATGTCTCAAACTGAAATGATTCAAATAACGCTACGACATGTAATACCATACAAACACTTATATATAGGAAGTACCAGCGGCGTATCCACCATGCTTGTATCATATTACACCCGCATCGTTACTTAATCACTTAATCAAACCAAACCAACAATGTAAATTTGTCCATGTATAAATGAATTTGTCAAATGTATTGAATAATATGTCAAAATGCATGATCAATGTAAATCATGTAATGTGTAAGCTAAATGATATGTATGGCTAGTGAAAACGCATCAACTAAACCATAGGTGAAATGCACAAAAACAAGGTATTGAAGTAAAACTGTGTTTAAATCAACATTATGTTTTGTGTAAATGCATGATCAATGTCAATCATGTTAAAATGTCTATGTCTAATGTCTATGTCAAAATGTCCTGTATGGCTAGCGAAATGTCTCAACTAAACCATATGCACAAAAGTAAAGTATTGAAGTAAAACTTGGTTTAAATCAATATTATGTCTTGTGTAAATGCATGATCAAGGTCAATCATGTTAAAATGTCTATGTCTAATGTCTATGTCAAAATGTCCTGTATGGCTAGCGAAATGTCTCAACTAAACCATATGCACAAAAGCAAAGTATTGAAGTAAAACTTGGTTTAAATCAATATTATGTCTTGTGTAAATGCATGATCAAGGTCAATCATGTTAAAATGTCTATGTCTAATGTCTATGTCAAAATGTCCTGTATGGCTAGCGAAATGTCTCAACTAAACCATATGCACAAAAGCAAAGTATTGAAGTAAAACTTGGTTTAAATCAATATTATGTCTTGTGTAAATGCATGATCAAGGTCAATCATGTTAAAATGTCTACATGCATGCTATACTGAATATGTACATTTATGTGGTGTTGTTCCAATGCATACATCCAAGCCTTGCGACTGAGGTGATAAACCCTTAAACAAATTAAAGGTCTATCTGAGTAAATATCATCGAATTCGGTCATTCCTTTACTGTCCCCTTTCCCTGGGATGTCCGGAACGGGAGTTGTCAATTCCTATGGTACCACTACCTACTAACGAACGGCGTAGCTAATGTTAATGAATGTATTATCCCATTTAACAAACCAAATGTCATACCAAAATGTAAGCATGTGATGAAATGAATCTGTACTAAGTATGCAACAATGAACATACATAGCATGTGACGTGATGTGATGTAAAACAATGTACTAAGTATGAACTAAATGAACATACATAGCATAAAATGTCATGTAAAACGATGTACTAAGTATGCACGCTATATACATACATAGCATAAAATGTCAATGTAAAACGACGTACTATAATGTACTAACAAACATAGCAGGTATATGATATGAAAACAGGAAAGCATGAAATTAACAAGTAGGCACATGTGTTCCACCCCAAAACAGTTTGGAAAACAGTAAAAGAGGGGTCTATGTACTCACTTGAGATTGCTCAGTAGTCCTTGAGTAACAACCAAACAATGCTAGAGATCACGGAAATCAAACGGCACCTAATATAGGTAACTATGTTAATTAACCGGACCTAAATCGGAAGATTGGGTAGCATTAGGGTTTGTAAACCAAATGAGTGTAGGAACTCATATGATATGGTTTAACAAAGCCTACATACTAATTGAAACTTAACCTAAGTGTCTACGACCCATTACGACCCGTTTAGGAAGCTTATGCTACTTTAACGCGTCGTTCGCGTGTAACGCGTTCGGACCGCCTAACTAGTCCTATGACAAGTGTTATATGCCTAAACATGTTACATAATCAGTTATGTGACAAAGGTTTAGGTTACATATGCTTAATTACCAATTATACATGAAAAGGGTATTCTGGTAATTTACCTAAGGCATATAAACTACCTATCATACAACTACTTAAACGATGTGACCATAGGGTATAACCTCGGAAGGTTATTCCCTACCTACTATGGTCACCTAATGTATTTGGTCGGATCCTAATGATCGACCAAATGGGTCGAGTTCGAAGGTATAGGCGATTTATCAGATCGCCTACCCTACGACTCTAGACAACGTGGTAATCAGTGGGCATAGTCCCAAGGGACTACGACCAACGTGATTACACTCATGTTGCGAAGTTCAAACGAACTTCGCATTGACCATTACTGGTCAACGCTGAAAGTCAAACAAAGTTTGACTTTCGGACTCGAAAAGCAGTAAAAATAAGGAAAAGAACGAAAGAATACTAACCCAGGGTCCCCGAATGCTAATCCCGACTCAAGAACTCAGGTATGAAACAATGGTTTCAACTTAGAGCTCTCAAAATCAGAATTCTAGTGAGAAATGCAATGGGGGTGTTGGGTTATTTATAGTTTTCGGTCCACCGTTGAGATCGTTTCTTGGAAAAGGGGAAACGATCAAGGCCGTACACTTGTCCAAATGTTATGGTGGCTAAATCTTGATCTTATCTTGCTGATTAGGCGAATTAGAACATGTGGTTGTGGATCAAACAAGTGCAAACAGCTGTTCTGAACATTGAATCTGGTCTGCAGACCCCTAGCGCACCGCTACGCTTAAAGTGTAGCGCACCGCTAGGCACTATTTCGGCAGAATTACACTTTTGGTCCCTGAACTGTATTTAGGCCATTTTCGACACGTTTAAGGCCCGTTAACCCCATTTCAAAGCTCTAAAATGAAGTTAAAGTATAGGGAACTTAAAATATGTTCAAAAATATGATGGATGTCGGTTCGTTTGGCCGTACGAACGCGATGTTCGGTTAATTACGACGGAATGCGCATAAGCGCGAAAAACGATCCAAATGACGAAACGAATGGATTTTTCTTATGGCGAACACTAAAATATAATATATTCATGTTCACATAAATTTTTGGATGTCCAGATGTATTCAGAACGTAAGTTATACGCGAAAATGCAAACTTGTGCACTTTTTGACACTTTTAGTCCCTGAATGACACAAAAGTTTATTTTAGCATACCGAACACCTCAAAGCCTATTTCTAAGCTATGTGAAGGATATTTATGGTATGTTTAACTTATGGTCATGCTCCGGAAGGTCTGTTACAGTTCAAATTGGCATACTTTCGCAGTTTGTCAACTTTAGTCCCTGTAAGCGATTTAACTTGATTTTGCCATACCAAAGCCTTCAAAACTTATTTCTAAGTTATGTAAAGGTTATTTAAGGTATGTCAAGCCTATGTCACTATTCCGGAGTGTTTGTTGCATTAAACTGGTTATATTTACGCATCGGTGCGCGTATAACCTTCCAGAAAGTGATTTAGAGTTTGAAATTGAACAAGAATTGATATGTGCAAATGATACACATATTTTTACAAATCCCAAGTATGAAATATAATATTTCATTGGTTTGGTATTTGTTTGATGGCCGTGAAGGCACAGGTGTTACATCTAGGGTGAAACCTTCAATAACACCATTTCTCCAACTTGGAAATCCACATGTTTCCGGTTTGGATCCGCATAGGCCTTCTGTCTGTGGCGAGCTGCTTCGATGCGTTTAAGAATCTGCGCGATCTTGTCTGTCGTCTCTTGGACGATCTCGGGACCAGCGAGTTGCCTATCACCTGCGTCAGCCCAACATAGAGGTGATCGGCACTTGCGTCCGTAAAGGGCTTCGAATGGCGCGACACCAATACTGGTGTGGTAGCTGTTGTTGTATGAAAATTCGACCAAAGGTAAATGTTTATCCCAGCTACCGCCCAAATCCATAACACACGCCCTCAGCATGTCTTCCAAAGTCTGTATCGTTCGCTCGCTCTGGCCGTCAGTTTGCGGGTGAAACGCAGTGCTCAGATTCAATTGCGATCCAAACGCTTCTTGGAAGGATTGCCATATCCTAGACACAAACCTTCCGTCTCTATCAGAGATGATCGAGAGAGGTACTCCATGGCATGCGACAATCTCTCTCATGTATATTTCCGCAAGTTTACTAGTACTATCTTTCTCTTTGATTGGCAGAAAGTGTGCGGACTTTGTTAGGCGGTCAACTATCACCCAAATCATATCATGGCCTCTTGGCGTTCTTGGCAACTTCGTAATAAAATCCATGGAGATTTGTTCCCATTTCCACTTGGGAATTTCAGGCTGTTGCAGAAGTCCTGAAGGCTTCTGGTATTCGGCTTTAACCTTAGCGCATGTTAAACATTTGCTCACATAAAAAGCAACATCGCCTTTCATCCTAGGCCACCAATAATAATCTTTGAGATCCTGGTACATCTTATCCGATCCAGGGTGGATAGAGTACCGCGACTTGTGAGCTTCATCAAAAATAACTTTTCTTAAACCACCAAACAGAGGAACCCAAATCCTTTTCTCGAAGCATAATGTTCCTTCCTCGTTTGGTATCAATAGCTTCTCCATCCCTCGGAGATATTCTTCTTCAAGGTTTCCTTCCTTGAGAGCTTCCTTTTGCGCGGCACGAATGCGCAAGAAAAGGTCGGTTTGGACAATCATTTCCAAAGCTCTAACCCTTATGGGCTTGATCCTCTCTTTACGACTTAGGGCATCGGCGACCACGTTTGCCTTCCCTGGATGGTACTTTATCTCGCAGTCGTAGTCGTTCAACAATTCAACCCAACGTCTTTGCCTCATATTCAACTCCTTCTGGTTGAATATATGCTGTAGGCTCTTGTGATCTGTAAAGATTGTACACTTTGTACCATAAAGGTAGTGTCTCCAGATCTTTAAGGCAAAAACCACTGCGCCAAGTTCCAAATCATGTGTGGTATAGTTCTTTTCGTGCACTTTCAACTGACGCGATGCGTAAGCAATAACCTTTTGGCGTTGCATCAACACACAACCCAGTCCTTGACGCGATGCGTCGCAGTATACCACAAAATCATCAGTACCTTCTGGTAGAGCTAAGATTGGCGCGTTACAAAGCTTATCCTTCAGTATCTGGAATGCTTCTCCCTGTTTGATTCCCCAATCAAACTTCTTATCTTTTTGGGTGAGGAGCGTCAAAGGTTGAGCGATTTTTGAAAAATCCTCAATGAACCTTCAATAGTAGCCAGCCAAACCCAAGAATTGCCGAATCTCGGTTGGCGTCTTTGGCGTTTCCCAATCCTTGATCGCCTCGATCTTGGTTGGATCCATGTGGATTCCATCTCCATTTACCACGTGCCCAAGGAATTGGACTTCACGTAGCCAAAACTCGCACTTAGAGAATTTGGCATACAGCTGTTCCTTCTTCAGCAGCTCTAGAATGGCTCTAAGATGCTGCTCGTGTTCAGCCTTCGTCTTTGAATAAATTAAAATGTCATCGATGAATACAATCACGAACTTGTCCAAGTACGGCTTGCAAACTCTATTCATCAAATCCATAAAGACTGCAGGTGCGTTTGTCAAACCAAACGGCATAACAAGGAACTCGTAGTGTCCATAACGAGTTCTGAAGGCTGTCTTTGGGATACTTTCCTCTTGTATCCTTAACTGATGGTATCCAGATCGAAGATCGATCTTTGAATAAAAGCTTGAGCCTTGCAGTTGATCAAACAGATCATCGATTCTTGGTAGAGGATACCTATTCTTGATCGTCAGCTTGTTCAGCTCCCGGTAGTCGATGCACATTCGAAAACTACCGTCCTTCTTTTTGACAAACAGGACCGGAGCTCCCCAAGGCGAGAAGCTTGGTCGGATAAAACCCTTGTCTAACAACTCTTGAAGTTGTGTCGACAGTTCCTGCATCTCAGACGGAGCAAGTCTATAAGGTGCCTTAGCCACAGGCGTGGCGCCTGGGACTAGATCGATGTGAAACTCTACTTGCCTCTGAGGTGGCAGTCCAGGTAAGTCTTCTGGAAAGACTTCTGGATACTCCCTCACGACAGGGATGTCTTCGATCTTTGGCTCAGCAGCCTTTTTATCCACAATGTGTGCCAGAAAAGCAACACATCCTTTCTGCAAACACTTCCTTGCTTTCAAGCAGCTGATAATCCTCAACGGCGTCTCACGCTTCTCTCCATGCACCACGATTGTCTCGCCATCTTCGATTGGGATACGAACAACCTTTTCATGACAAACGATCTCTGCTTTGTTGCCTGATAACCAATCCATTCCTACCACCACGTCGAAGCTTCCCAACTGGACTGGTAGTAGATCTAGAGCGAACTCACGCTCTCCTAATTCGATCACACAACCTCTAATAACTTCATTGGCTTCTACTAACTTTCCATTTACCAATTCGATTGAGTACGGAATATTTAACTTATTAGCGGCTAACCCAAGCATATTCTTAAACTCTAACGACACGAAGCTATAATCGGCACCAGTATCAAATAAAACGGATGCATAGCGTTGATTTACAGGGAACGTACCAGTAACGACATTGGGGTCCTGGCGCGCTTCCCTAGCTTCGAGTTGGAACACTCTTCCACGGGCTTGGTTTAACTCTGGGCAGTTCTTCTTAAAATGCCCGATATCTCCGCAGTTATAACATCCAAGTCTTTGCCCGTTTTCACCAGCTTGATCATTCCTCTGATTACGATTCACGGTGCCCGCTTGGTTAGCATTGTTGCCTCGATTCTCGTTTCCTCCATAGTTTCCTTGTGAGCGATTTCCAATACCACCACGGTTATTATATCTATTCCCAAATCCTCCCTGGCCTCCTCGGCCAGCACTAGCCCAACAAGAATCTTTTGAGTGGCCCGGCTTTCCACATGCTTCACATACTTTCACATTACAATGGCCAGTATGATGGCGTTGACAGGCATTACACTTGGGCTGGGTGCCCTGGTATCCTTTTCCTTTCTTTCCACTACCAACTGATCCTCCTTTCTTAACCGCCACACTGGCGCCCTGCTTGAAGTTTGAGAACTTTCGTTTGTTACCTCCTGACGACTCGACGTGAGTCTCTTTCTTCTTTGGTTCAGCTTCATCAAACTTGTTCAAACGAATAGCCTCCTCAGTGAGAGCTACGCTCAAATCGATCGCCTCCATAATGGTCGCAGGCTTAGATGAGGTTACCATGCTTATGATTTGAGGAGCTAGTCCCCAAATGAAGCGTTCAATTCTCTTGAACTCAGGAGTGACCATGTAGGGTACCACATGCGATAAGTCATGGAACCTTTGAACGTATTCTGCTATCTTTGGACCGTCCATTTTCAAGTGCCAGAACTCGGTCTCCAATCGCTGGATTTCTGCGCGGGAACAGTACTTTTTGCGCATGAGTTCCTTCAGTTCGGTCCAGGTCAGTGCGTAGGCAGCAGCTTGAGATATAGGTGACTTGCTGATCCAGCGCGCACTTGCTCATGCGTAGAACAGATTCGGTTTTCTCAGCCCATCGAACAAAGGCGACAGCACCTCCTGTGCCATCAAAGTTTATGGGCTTGCAGTCTAAGAACTGCTTGTAGGTGCATCCTGCACATACGTTTGGCATTAGCATCATTGCTAAAGATATCCAATTAGGTCATGGTATGCCTAAATGACTTAGTATTACCATGAGGTGGATTATTGTTGTTGCCAGTGTTGCCAGAGTTGCTTCCACTAGTCCCTTCTTGAGAGGCGGCGTATTGTGCAATGGCAGCAGCGATAATCTGCTGGAGTTCTGCCTCATTAGTAGGCATGTGTGTCTCACGTCTCGGCGGCATCTTCTAAAAGATGGTTTACGTTGGTCAGGTCATAGTAAGTAGAGTGTACGTAAGTATACAACAATGTCAACTCATAACATCTCATGTTATCAATCACATAACATCTCATGTTATAAATAGATCACCCATATTGATAGCTTCTGCAATGGTTGAGGGCTTTGAGGTAGTAACCATACCCCTGATCTGGGGTGCAAGTGTCCAAATGAATCGTTCAATCCTTTTGAACTCCGGTTTGACTAAGTAGGGGGGCGACCCTAGATGAGTCGTGCGATCGCTGGACAAGTTCAGGAATTTCTGGTTCGTCCATTTTCAAATTCCTGAACTCCACCTCAAGCTTCTAAATTCCAGTCCTAAAACAACATTTCTTCTCAATCGTTTCCTTGAGCTCGTCCCAGCTCAGTGCATAAGCAGCGTCTGTGCCAAGGGTCTGAACCTGGAAGTTCCATTAAGAGAGTGTGCCATCTAGAAATATCCCCGAGATATAGGTAGCACTCTGTTGGAGCGAACAGTTACTCATTCTTAGAATGGAGTCGGTCTTTTCGGACCAACGAACAAATGCAACGGCGCCTCCTGTTCCGTCAAAGTTCAAGGGCTTGCAGTTCAGGAACTGTTTATAGGTGCAGCCAGTTGGAGGGTTATTTCCAGTAATACCATCGTTGTACTTAGAGCGGAGGGCTTCATGTCGTGCATTTATCTGTGAGAAGCGTTCTTGCAGCTCGGCTTCTGTCCTTGGCAACTTACTGGTGTTTGTGTCACGCCTGGGTGACATTCCCTTTTGTCGAAGTGGTGTGAAGCGGGTTAGACAACGTTTCAATTGTCTATGAGGTGTATATAGCAACACAAGCCATCATGTAATCACCCAATTTCACACGCAAATATACTCACTGTATGAGTGGGGAAGTAAATTTCTGAGCCTTCACATAGGCTTGCCAATTTGGCTTGTTGCTCGTAATAGAATGAACTCGAGGCTACATCGCCTTGGTCATTCGTGTTTAAGTTATTTACTGCTGCATTGGTTATCATTAGCTTGACCCGCAGAGTCCACCAGGATTCCTGTGCACTACAAATCGTTATTACGTGGGCCCCCGTAATAATAAATTGTCTTGCACAGTTACCCCAAATTTTCTCTCGTCCAAGCAGATGATCAATCAAGGAGCAACAGCAGGTGCATCGGCATGAACAGGGTCATGCTCCAATGCGGGGTCAGGAGCAACGCCTGGATCAGGGGCCACGGCTGGCTCCGGATCAAAAACTCCATCTCAAGATCAGCTGGATCAACAAACACAGGGGTTACAGGATCCTCCAAGGGCTGGTCTAAGTGTATGAACTCAAGGTCATGGTCTGGATCAAAACCAGGTGGAAAAGCAGGATCAACCTCAATATCGTGATCAAACTCAAAGCTGTGGGCGGGATCCGGTGCAGCTGATGATGCCATATCAGGGTCGGCGTCGTGTGAGTGGTGCTGCATTCCCTGTATGTGCGAAGATGCGGATGTCAGAAATTCAAATGAGTCTGGGATAGGGGAATGGACATGAGTTTCCCCTACAGGAGCGTCCGCATGCAGTAGTCTAATACCAGCAGCAATAGGGCCCTGCCCTCGAATGGGTCCTCCTCCAGTAGATCGTTATCGTCGTCAGAGGCCACGTCGGGAGGGGGCATATCAATCAACAGGATAAGCGGCATGGGGGCAAATTCCCAACAAGATGGCCATCAGTAGGCTCTGCTACGACTTCAGGCAGCGCAAAAGGGCTGAAAGTCGTCATTGTCTGTGACAGTAGTATCGGAAATGTACACCTCGTGCTTCGATGAAACTATGTCGTCTGATACTATGGCCATGGGATTCGTAGTGTCCATCTTTCTAGTACTTGATGAAAGCATGACGTTTGTAACACAAACACATCTACGTATAATAATCAATCATATAATCATATAAACATGTTAGTCAATCAAATAATTCTCCTAGTCTCACTAGCCAATTTCTCCCAGTCTCTAAGACTGCTCTATCCTCCACCTCGACCTCTTAGGTCGAGCCTCGGTCCCCTTGACCGAGCCTCAGCCTTCATGACTGAGCCTACTCTTCCTAGCCTCACTAGCCATCTACCTCGGTCACCTAGACCGAGCCTCGATCCTCCAGACCGAGCCTCAGCCCTCCAGGCTGAGCCTATAATAAATCAACGTGCTCAACTACCTCGGTCACCTAGACCGAGCCTCGATCCTCCAGACCGAGCCTCAGCCCTCCAGGCTGAGCCTATAATAATAATAAAATGTGCTCAACATTTGTTTGTAAAAAAATTTTTGGATCTGGACTTAAGTGGTATGCAGAAAAATGTTTTCGTGAGAGCCCTAGTGATCATAGTCTAGACTCGAGAAAGAATCCTAGTTCGCTATGATCAGAGCTCTGATACCAAGCTGTCACACCCTGGCTTTGCGGAAGCGTGGTTATTTTGGTGTGACTTCTTAATACCATAGCTTAACCATAACAAAGCTATATGAAATAAAAACCATGCAAGATCATCCATTGGATTAAGTTTTGAAAACCAAATACAGTAACATTGTTTTAACGGAAACATGTTCTAACGACCTTGTTCAATAAACACAAACAATAAAATGACATAAACACAGTTTAAGGACTGTGACTTGTCCAGGAAAGAGTCACATTCCCCAAACCCAGATGACCTCATGACTAGTGCAGCGGAAAACGTTCCATACCGTGCCAGATCCGTTAATTTCCTGAAATACATGTACGTTGAAAAATCAACAATAATGTTGAGCGAGTTCATGTGTAAGTGAGTAAATAAACCTTTGTGAGTATAAAAATAGTCCTGGTATGTAGCAGACAAGGGGAATTGAGATCACCAATGGTTTGCAAGGCCACTGATATATGTGAAGTGCAAATAGGGAGACTCAAACCTAGCAGATTTCGCCACGGCATTTGTATGTGGACAAAGTCACCCCAAGGTCCGTTTCTAGTTTGACCTGGGGCTGGGCTCGCTACCCCCAGATAGATCTACCGCTCCTGTCCCTCGGTCCCGCCATGAGGACTAATGGCCTCATGTTGCTCCTACCCACTCACATGATCTAAGTAGTAAACCTCCTTACGCTAACCATACCGTGTATAAAGTACTTGTAATCAAAGTAACATGTATTTCACCCCCACAGTTAAGAAAACTGAAAACAGTTGGAGAAAAGGGGGACATGAACTCACAGTGAAGCGTCTCTACCAAGTATCTCCTGCTCACGCAGCTGTGCGACGAACTACAGGTGCTAATTTCTATTAGACGGACGGCCGTGCCTTAGCTTTATAGTTTAAGTCTTTGGGAAATAGTTAGACAACTATTTCGTGTTTACATTCTGTATATACTTGGTAGTTAATCTCCAATAATACGTTGTTAAAAATACGCGTTCATAAATGTTTCCGTAAGTGCGTAAGTTACGTTTTAACAATCGAGTGGTAATATAATTACCGATGTAACTTATATATTTATGGTGAAAGCGTTCGTATTATTTTGGATTCGTTAACGTTCGTAAATATTATTTTTACTCTAGAAATAATATTTATGTATTTTCACAAAATAATCATAAACAGTGTGTGAAAAATATATTTATCACGTTAAATTCTGTGAAAATCCCACCTCCGAATATTTAGTAAATAAAGTCATGGCGAAATTTATATTTCAAAAACAGGTCAAAAATAATTCTAACACTTGTTGTGTAAATAGTTCTAAGTGTTAGGTTTTTAGAAAAATTTCGCCAGAGTTTCCTCTGTAACTGGAGGTGGCCACGCTTTCAAGCGTATCATTTTCTTTTACAAAATCAATTTCAACAACTTCCTTATTCAATCAAACAATTTCCAACACATCATCTAGTCGACAAGTATGTAAGTCGCATAATCGCATGAACTTGTAGTTTTTCCGAAACTATAGTGTAAATCCCATTATATTTTGTGGATCTTTATATAAAGTAATTTTGATCTCGTAAAAACCTCGTTTTTAGAGAAATCCGTCTTTACAACTTCTCGTCCTCTTTTACAAAGTTTGTTATTTTGTCGAAACTTTTCATTTCACAAGTGTTTACACACTTGTGGTTTATAAAAATCATACTTGTTAGTGTAAGATCCGTCTTTTAGAAAACATGATTTCTTTGACGCTTGGTCCTTTGAAAATACCACTTGCAGATGCGTAGATCTGCTAGTTTTAGACACTATTGTACAAGTTAAAACACTTTTACACAAGTAAAACATTTTTACACAAGTTCATGTTTCATGTGTGGTAGAGTTTCACCTTTTAACCCTTGTATTATCCAAAACAAGCATATGTTAAGATCCATGATCTTACTAAACCGGGTTAAACGATGATCCGAACTACCACATCGTAGATCGGGTCTAAATAAAACAACTTTCAATTACTACAACATTTACACAACACATGAGCTATTAACCACCATTTTTAGAGTTTTAAGTAAACTTTAAAGCATCTTCTTGCAAGATTCCGAGTTTTAACCGATAAAAATCCTTTTAACCACTTTAGATTAGTTCAAGAGAGTGTTTTAAGCATTATACCTCTAGCTCGAGGCTAGGGAAGAATCTATGCGCAAAAGAGGTGGATAAAAGCTAAGTAGAGAGGTCCTTCGCGTTCCGCTTGCTCCAAGGCTCCTAGTATACGACCCTCGACACTTGTATGATGTTGGAATGTGATGAACAAGATCGAAAATATGATGGATGGGTGGGTGTGGGTTCGGCCGAGAGCCAAAGAGAAAGAGAGAGAGAGAGTTGTGTTTGTGGTGAAATGTGATGGATGATAATCTTGTGTTTAGAGGTTAACTTATAGACAAATCATAGGTGTATTAACCAAAGGATCTTGTGCCCCCTAGATATTATGCATATGAGATTTAACAAATCAACAAGGACAAAGTATGTCCCCTTGGGGACGGTTACGGTTAGGGGGGGGGGGGGGGTTAGTTTGGTTCCATTTCAACTAACCATTAAGCCTTAGTTAGACAATTAAGTTAAGTTAAGTGTTTAACTTGGTTACTTGTGTAAAGTGTGTTACAATGGGTGTTAGGGTACTCAGGGGCCCTAACTGGCTCAGAAAAAGATAAGTAATGAAAATAACAATATTTTCATGTTCCGGGTATAGTCCGGTTGTTTGGTTGGATAGTAATCCGTTAAAGCGTTACTAAAGCTTTAAAGTGTCGTTATTACTCTCTTTAGTGACACGGCTTATTCCTGACACTTTGGAAAGTGTCTAGTGTTATTTTTCTCATGTTTTGGGACTTTATTAGTTAGCTAAAAGCTGAATTATTTTGTAAAGTGCTGAGTTTTGTACTTAGAGTACGTTTTAGGCACATCCAGTCATAGTGACTTAGAGACGCAGTTCCCCAACCCTTATATCCCTACACTCACTACTAGTGTAGCAAAACATTCTGGCTCATATAGGCCTTAGAGGCAGTGTTTGCCTGATGCTAGCTTTATCAGCATGTTTAATAGGTTATCCGTGTATGGTGCTACTGTGCTTTTTGTGCATCATGGTTGTCACTAGGGTTTAACATGTAAATAATGTAGTGACGATAAGTAAAGTATGATGCAAGTACGTACATGTATCAGATATCAAGTAGCAGTTCATCAGCTAGTTCAAACAAGCACAGTAATTAAGCAGTAATTAATTACTAATTAAGTCGTACGGATACCTGGTTTAGTGCGGGTTGTCACAATAACCTCGGAAGGTTATTCCCTATATACTATGGTCACCTAATGTATTTGGTCGGATCCTAATGATCGACCAAACTGGGTCGGGTTCGAAGGTATAAGCGATTTATCAGATCGCTTACCCTACGACCCTAGACAACGTGGTAATCAGTAGGCATAGTCCCAAGGGACTATAACCAACGTGATTACACTCACGTTGCGAAGTTCAAATGAACTTCGCATTGACCATTACTGGTCAACGCAGAAAGTCAAACAAAGTTTGACTTTCAGACTCAAAAAGACTCGAAAAGCAATAAAAGAACGAAAGAATACTTACGAAGGGTCCCCGAATGCTAATCTCGATCCAAGAACTCAGGTATGAAACAATGGTTTCAACTTAGAGCTCTCAAATCAAGATTCTAGTGAGAAATGAAGTTGGGGATGGATGGGTATTTATAGTAAATGGTCCACCGTTAGGATCGTTTGTCGAATATCGTGCCTTAATCGTATCCGTACAAGTGTCGGAAAGTTATGGTGCCTAAAAATGGTTCTTATCAGCTGACAAGGCAATTGGGAACATGTGGTTGTGGATTAAACATGTGCAAACAGGCTGTTTAAAAACACTGAACCTGGTCTGTCCCAGGCTAGCGCACCGTTACGTTAAAAGTGTAGCGGTGCGCTAGGCCTTAGTTTGGCAGATTTACACTTTTGGTCCCTTTCATGCATTCAGCCCATTTTCGACACGTTTAAGGCCCGTTAACCCCATTTCAAATCTCTAAAATGAAGTTAAAGTATAGGGAACTTAAAATGTGTTCAAAAATATCTCGGATGTCGGTTCGTTTGGCCGTACGGTCGCGATGTTCGCTTAATTACGACGGAATGCGCACAAGCGCGAAAAACGATCCAAATGACGCGACGAATGGATTTTTCTTATGGCGAACACTAAAATAAAATATTTTAGTGCTTACATAAATTTTTGGATGTCCGGATGTATTCAGAACGTAAGTTATGCGCGAAAGTGCAAACTTGGGCACTTTTTGACGCTTTTAGTCCCTGAATGACACAAAAGTTTATTTTAGCACACCTAACCCCTCAAAGCCTATTTCTAAGCTATGTAAGGGATATTTATGGTATGTTTAACTTATGGTCATGTTCCGGAATGTCTGTTACAGTTCAAATTGGCATACTTTCGCAGTTTGTCAACTTTAGTCCCTGTAAGCGATTTAACTTGATTTTGCCATACCAAAGCCTTCGAAACTTATTTCTAAGTTATGTAAAGGTTATTTAAGGTATGTTAAGCCTATGTCACTATTCCGGAGTGTTTGTTTCATTAAACTGGTTATATTTACGCATCAGTGCGCGTATAACCTTCCAGAAAGCGATTTAAAGTTTGAAATTGAACAAGAATTGGTATGTGCAAATGATACACATATTTTTACAAATCCCAAGTATGAAATATAATATTTCATTGGTTTGGTAATTGTTTGATGGCCGTGGAGGCACAGGTGTTACACATACATAGTATGAAATGTAATGTAAAACAATGTGCTAAGTATGCACTAAATGGACATACATAGCAAAAACATAATGAAATCATGTACTATACGTGTACTAATGAACATAGCAAGTATGATACAAAAACATGAAAAGCACGAAAGTAACAAGTAGGCACATGTGTTTCACCCCAAAATGTTTGAAAACACTAAAAGAGGGGACTATGTACTCACTTGAGGGTGCTTAGAAGTCTTGAATAACAACCAAGCAAAGCTAAAGGGATCACGGAATCAAACGGCACCTAATATAGGTAACTATGTTAATAAGCAGACCTAAATCGGAAGATTGGATAGAATGAGGTTTCGTAAACCAAATGAGTATAGGAACTCATGTAATATGGTTTAACAAAGCCTACATTCTAAAACTCATGTAATATGGTTTAACAAAGCCTACATTCTAAAAAGTCTAAGCGGTGTTTAGACCGCTTATCTTACGACCCTATATAAGCATTAAACCTAAAGTGACGAGCTAAACATGTTAAAGGATGTTTAACGAGGTTTGAAAACAAGTTTGGTATCAAAACAGAGGGTCTTGATACCCGAAAGTAGTTTGGTTGCAAAATACGCAAGAATGCGCATTTTGACCGAAACTACGACTCGTCACTATGCCTAAATAAGGTGGTAATCAGTAGGTATAGTCACAAGGGACTATAACCATCGTGATTACGCTCACGTTGCGAAGTTCAAACGAACCTCGTGTTGACCATAAACTGATCAAAGCTGAAAGTCAACCACTTGTTTGGCTTTCATGCTTAAAATGCGTAAAAGAACAAAAGAATACTTACAACGGGTCCAAGAAATGGAGGTTTGATCTAATTATTCTCAGGTATGAAGTGAAAATACTCCAACTTAGAGAATGAATCAGATCAAATGTGAGTTTGGGAAGAAATGGAGTGGGGTATTTATAGATTTCGGGTGACCGTTAAGATCGTTTATCGAGAAACGTGCTTCGATCTGAGCCATACACATGCACCCACGGTTTTGGAATACCATGGGCACCCAAAATAGCCCATAGGAAGCTTGAAATACCATTTGCAACTCACAAAAATAGCTGGAACAGGCTGTAAACAGCTGGGGAAACATTTTTGCAGGTCTGATGGTTTTAAACACCCCGCGTAAGACCCAAGGAAGGCCTACGCGGCCCGCCTGGGCTGCACAGTTCAGCAACAAGTTTCAAATGTTGTTGTTTTGGTCCCTGCAGTTGTTTAGGCCTCATTTTGACATGTTTAAAGCCCGTTAAGCCATTTTCAAGGCTCTACAATGATGCCTAATCATAAGGGACATGAAATATGCTCAAAAATATCTCGGATGTCGGTTCGTTCGGCCGTACGGTTGCGTTGTTCGGTTAATTACGACGAAATACGAACGGATGCGAATAATGATCCAAATTACGCGACGAATGGAATTTTATCATGCCAATCACTAAAACAAAATATTTTAATGATTACATAAATCTTTGGATGTCCAGATGTATTCAGAACGTAAGTTATGCGCGAAAATGCAAACTTATGCACTTTTTGACACTTTTAGTCCCTAAATGACCAAAAAGTTTATTTTAGCACACTGAACCCCTCAAAGCCTATTTATAAGCTATGTAAAGGACATTTAGGGTATGTTTAACTTATGGTCAAGTTCTGGAATGTCTGTTACGGTACGAATTGGCATACTTTCACAGTTTGTCGAAATTAGTCCCTGTAAGCGAATAAACTTGATTTTGTCACACCAAGCCTTCCAAAACTTATTTCTAAGTTATGTAAGGGTTATTTAAGGTATGTTAAGCCCATGTTTTTGTTCCGGAGTGTTTGTTGCATTAAACTGATTATGTTTACACATCAGTTCGCGTATAACTTCCCAGAAAGCGATTTAGGGCTCGAAATCGAACAAGAATTGATATGTGCAATGATACACATATTTAAGCAAATCCCAAGTATGAAACACAATATTTCAATGGTTTGGAATTTGTTTGATGGCCGTGGAGGCACCGATGTCATAATTTAAATTTGGTTCACAAAAGCAAATGTTTTAGTCAAGATTCATGGCAACGAGGTTTATAAACTATAACCAACTTGTTTTAAGTTGGTTAATCATATTGCAATACAAAACATTTTTCAAAACAAGATTTTCAATTATGTAGTCGTACGAGTTATTGCTGTGACAACCGTCAAATTTGCATGTATCCGTACGATTAATTAATATTGACTTATGCTTAATGACTGTGCTCAATTACAACTGATGATATAAAATGCTTTATGATTTCTGTATCATACATACATGTGCATCACATTTCATACTGTCACACCATTTATTACATGCAAACTTTAGTGACATACATGATGCACAAAGCACAGTTAACGGATAACTCAGAAACATGCTGACAATGTCAGTACATAGACAGACAATATTTTGAGACCCAGTATGAGCCAGAGACAAGGTGCTACACTAGTATGGAGTGTAGGGAAGTAAGGACCATAAAACTGTGTCACTAGGTGATAGTTTAAGTGCCGAAAAGTGCCTAAAACCCACTCAAAGTGCAGAATTTTGCATTAATTAACAAAAATCAGCATTTTAACCTGCTAGTAACATGCAAAAAATATGGAAAAATGGTTATGTACGCTTTCCTAAGTGTCGGGAATTGAAAGTGTCACAAAAAATTTCATAAAGGACACTATACGGTATAACTTAGCACTTTAACGAACCGGTATCTAACCGAACAACCGGACATTACCCGGAACCCTAAATATTGCTAAAAGCATTGTTTTTATTTTTCTGAGCTACATATTGTGACAACTCGTATTTCAAACCTCTCTTTGTACCTTGATGTAACCAGTGAGAACGTTATGTGATTATATGAACTTGGTTGATTAATTGAATGTTATGTTATGTTGTTATGATTATGTGATTATGTGTAACGAACGTATGTATATAGATAACCCGAGTCGCATAACAACAACCCGATCGCACAAGCCTTTGGGCTTTGGTTCCTTACCACTCTCAGCCCACACTCTTTTGTAATTGAACCGAATGGCAACCCATTAGGAGGGTTCGGCCACTCCCCTATATAAGCCGATACAAAACCTTTGTGAGGTTTTGCTTCCCCATTATTTGCTAATACACAACACCACACAAAACCCTAATTCTCTACTCTCTCCTTCTCTCCTCTCGAAGCCGACGGCAAACAACATCCCATCTCCATCGAAGCTTTTGATTCGGATCACCCTCATCCATCTTTAATCGGTTAGTGTTTCATGATATGTGTTTGTAAATGATGTTATGATTCCATGATTTGATATAATGGTCAGGGTTACATGTATGATGAATGATGATGTTTATGTGAATCGGATTTCATAATATTGAGCTAAGAATCGATTGAATGCATGATAACCGGCTGTGATGTGTTTACTATAGGATGATTTATTGTGTTGTCATGATAGGATGTATGCTAGTAATCAAGAATATGAATCATGTTAATATGTTTAAGTGTTATGATTATTGCTCATGTTTTGATTATGTTTAGGGTTCATAAGAATTGATGTTAAAACTCTAGTTTGATCGAATATGTTGTGGTTGGTAACTGTTAGAGTTAATCTTGCAAGATAAAAGGAAACAAGTTAATTGATTTCATGAATTAAGGAAAGTATGTAACTAATCGCACAAGATCAGATCATACAAGATCTGATCTGATTGCACAAGTTTCCTAATCGCACAAGATTTGGTACAATCACACAAGGCACCCGGTACAACTACGATATGCATGATCGCACAAGGCCTGTGGATCGCATAAGACGGTGCCGATCGCACAAGGCTTGGGCCTCACACAAACAACTTGGATTTGCATTACTGTTGGGCCTCAAAACCCAAGTCCAGTCGCACAAGTCTTGTTCAGACGCACAAGCTGAACTAACCGCACAAGGTTATTAATCTGTTTAATGTTTGGGCCGCACAAGTCTTTGGGGTGCATTATTTTGGGCCGGGTTTGGATTGAACCGCACAACCCATTGTGGATCGCACAAGTTATGCTGATCGCACAATAGGTTAGGCTGTCTGTTTATTGGGCTACATCTTTCGGGTCGCACAAGTTGGACATGATGAGTACTTGACTACTACTGTTAATGTGTTATACGTGTTTGCTATGATCAATACGTGTTAGGTCCTGTGTAAACATACGTGCATTTCTTAAACCTAGACCTGACTTGTATGGTAACCATGTTAGGACATGGTTGACCACTAGGAGCTCAATCGACCTTTACTTATCTGCCGAGCTAACCTAAGGTGAGTTCACACTTTCTACAAAGCATGGTAATTCCCGGTGGGTTGGGAATGGGTTAAGGAATATGGATTCCTCGTCCTTCTTGGGTAGGACAGTATGGGGTTAAGGAATGTAATTCCTCGTCCTTTTGGACAGTTTAAATTTCACTAGACCAAAACTCTATCACGAAGTCCCTCCTTTTTATATCGACTTAATCGCCGGGCCAATGGCGAGCGGGTCATTAGTTAGATAGCGCTATTTAGGTCTGACAAGCCTCACACCGTGCCGTAGAGGACGTGCATGAATTAATGGATCTGGGCACGTCAATGATGATAGACATTGACGCTAAGGGCACATAAACATGACTAAAGTCAGTGGTCGATATGGTAACGAGTCTAGTAGTATAAACAAGGGGTAGCCCCCATGGCTGGATTGCCAGAGTAAACGGGATTAAACAAAACACGTTTTCAACTATGGGGTAACCCCCACGGCAAGGATGCCAGTTAAAGGAAACTTTGTTTTTGGAATAACTTAAACCAACACCCAACTGTGAACTCGCTCAACTTTGTTGTTGACTCGTTACTACATGCTTTGCAGGTCATTAGGTTTAGCAGGAGCTTGCATGGGGAAGAGTCGTTGTGGAGTATGGACATTGAGTGTTCATGATGAACTTAAACATTATTGACTTATGCTTTGGTTTTAGACATTATGCTTCCGCTTGCAACTTAAACCATGTTTTTTATTTGGACACCAATTATATTGTGTTGGATTCTATGTTTACTTATATGCTTGTTCAATATGATTGGTGGCTTGATCCTGGTCAGTCACGCCTCCAAGCGGTGATACTCTGCATGTGGATTTTGGGAGTGTGACAGATTGGTATCAGGGCCATTGGTTATAGTGAACTTGGTTTTAATAAGGGAAAAAGTTTTTGTTAAAACCAGACTATAACCTGAACAGTGCTCAACGATCCACAACGACGCTTCGCTCCACGTGCAAGACTCTACATTCTAGGTGACATGATTGCCTACTTGGTAGTTACATAGAACTTTGCTCATGGTATGCTTAGATAAATGTAACAACTGTTGATTGAAAACACATGTGTGCTTACTCTCTTCTGTCATCGCACATTCGCGAACCCCTCTTACTCATGTTTCCTTTGATATGAAGATCATGGCTGGACGCGTTAACATGACTCAAGCCCAGTTGACGGCTTTGATTAACCAACAAGTTGCTGCGGCACTTGCAGCCGCCCAAGCAGGAGGTATATCCTGCAGTCGCAACTCACTCTAGGATCTTTAGATCCCACACACCTAAACCAACTCTTGTGTTTAACTTTGTCCTATTCTTGATTACACCACAGGCCAGCATGCTCAGCCGCCTGCGTGCACGTTCAAAACTTTCATGGACTGTCGTCCTGGTACTTTTAGTGGCACTGAAGGGGCAGTTGGACTCCTCCACTGGTTCGAGAAACTCGAATCTGTCTTCGAGATGTGTGAATGCCCTGAGGCTCGCAGGGTGAAGTATGCTACTGGTACTCTCGAGGGTGTAGCGCTCACGTGGTGGAACGCTCAGGTCCAAATGCTGGGGTTGGTTGCTGCTAACGCCACCCTATGGAACGATTTCAAGGAATTGATCAAGGAAGAATACTGTAGTCGTGACGACATACACAAGCTGGAGGTAGAGTTTTTCAACTTGAAGATGACGGTGTCAGAAATTGAAGCGTACACGAAAAGATCGAACGAGTTGGCTATCCTGTGTCCTACTATGGTAGACCCTCCCATCAAACGTATTGAACTGTACCTCAAGGGTCTAGTGCCAGAGATTCAAAGTCACATGACCTCAGCAAATCTAGGCACCATTCAACAGATCATCAAGTTGGCTCATCGTCTCACGGATCAGGCGGTGGAGCAGAACAGGTTACCAAAGCATATTAGTGCTACTACTTCTGATACTCCCAACGACAACAAGCGTAAATGGGATGGAACTTCAAGCAAAGGTTCAACTTCTGTTCAGTCCCAGTCTCAGCAGAGAAGGACTGACGACTACAAGAGCCCTAGTCAGCAATCAACTGGTAGCCTAAGTCAAGGTGGGTACAGGGGAATTCACCCCAAATGCAACCGCTGTAACCTACACCACAGCGGGCCATGCACCAGGAGTAACTGTCATCGGTGCAACAAGCTAGGCCACGCCGCAAAATATTGCAGGAGTTTACGCCCCGTGAATCAGAATCGCCAGCAACAACAAGCCCCACAAAATCAACGTCAGCAGCAGCAGCAGCAAGGTATCAACAAAGGGTGCTTCCAGTGTGGAGCTGAAGGCCACTTCAAGAGGGATTGTCCCCAACTGAACCAGAACCAGAACAACAACAACAATAATAACAACCAGGGGAATGGAATCAACGGGGGTAACAACGGCAATGGTGCAAGGGGTCGTGTGTTCGTTATTGGCCAGGGTGAAGCGAGGAATGATCCCAATGTTGTGACGGGTAAGTTCCTACTGGACGACTTTTATGTTACTGTTTTATTTGATTCGGGTGCCGATACTAGCTACGTGTCCTTAAAAGTTAGCCAAATGCTTAAGCGTACCCCAACACTTTTGAACAACAAGCACACTGTAGAGCTAGCTAATGGTAAGAGTTTAGAGGCCACACACGTAGTCAAGGGTTGTAACCTTTTTCTTGCTAATCAGACCTTCTCTATCGACCTCATCCCTATCGTTCTGGGTAGTTTCGACGTTGTCATTGGGATGGATTGGTTATCTCAACACCGAGCAGAGATTCTTTGCAACGAGATGATTATCCGTATTCCTCGTTCAGGTGATGAACCTCTCATGATTCGTGGCGAAAAGAGGGGTGCTGTTGAGAGCATAATCTCTTTTCTTAAGGCCCAGAAGTGTTTGCGAAAGGGCCACACTGCTATTTTGGCTCTCGTTACTGACACCTCGAAGAAAGAGAAGAAGATAGAAGATTTTCCGATTGTACGCGACTATCCTGAGGTATTTCCTGAGGAACTACCTGGTCTTCCGCCTCATCGCCAAGTCGAGTTTCAAATCGAGCTAGCACCTGGAGCAGCGCCCATAGCTCGTGCACCCTATCGTCTAGCTCCATCTGAATTGGAAGAACTATCTGCGCAGTTACAAGAACTCTTGGACAAGGGTTTCATCCGCCCTAGCTCTTCGCCCTGGGGAGCTCCAGTCTTGTTTGTGAAGAAGAAGGACGGTACTGTCACACCCCGACCACGTGGAACATACAAAACGTGGCGGAAACATCGGGGAGTGTTGTAACAGAATTAATTGTCTCAAACCCATGGCAATTGAAGTTTTGTTTTATTAATTAAAAGTGTTACAATGTCTTAACAAACAAAGAAATACAACATAATTAACTAGTCTTGCATCTTTTATTGTCACTAAAGCCCAAGTCTGTCTATGTGTATCTTGAACATCTTATGCAACAGCTCCTGAAAAACACATGTGAAAATAGGTACGTCAGCATAAAAATGCCTGTGAGATACATAGGTTTTGTGAAAATAAGATTCATGACTTATGTTTGAGAAAATGTTTAGTCATGAACCTTGTTATTTGCTTTGTCTTTTAAATCATTTGAAAAACGATAAGATCTGATGATAAGTATAAATAAATGTAAGGTTAAATGAATAACCAAGAAAAAATGTGTTTGCATAAGATAAGTTGTTTATAAATCAATGTCTTGTGAAAAGTATGTTATTTGTATGAAATGTTCTATGTCTCAAACTGAAATGATTCAAATAACGTTACGACATGTAATACCATACAAACACTTATATATAGGAAGTACCAACGGCGTATCCACCATGCTTGTATCATATTACACACGCATCGTTACTTAATCACTTAATCAAACCAAACCAAACAATGTAAAATGTTCATGTCAAGATGTAAATCATGTCAAAATGTCTATGTCAAATATCCATGTCAAATGTCTATGTCAAATATCCATGTCAAATGTCTATGTCAAATATCCATGTCAAATGTCTATGTCAAATATCCATGTCAAATGTCTATGTCAAATATCCATGTCAAATGTCTATGTCAAATATCCATGTCAAATGTCTATGTCAAATATCCAGGTCAAATGTCTATGTCAAAATATCATGTATGGCAAGTGAAAGGTCTCAACTAAACCATATGCACAAAAACAAAGTATTGAAGTAAAACTTGGTTTAAATCAAAGCTATGTTTTGTGTAAATGCATGCAAATATTTAATATGAACATTTATGCGGTATTGTGAATATGCATACATCCAAGCCTGGCGACTGAGGTGATAAACCCTTTAAACAAATTAAAGGTCTATCTGTCTTTATAACAACGAATTCGGTCATTCCTTTCATCCCCTTTCCCTGGGACGTCCGGAACGGGAGTTGTCAATTCCTATGGTACCACTACCTACTAACGAACGGCGTAGCTAATGTTAATGGATATATTGTCCCATGTAAACAAACCAAATGTCATACCAAAATGTAAGCATGTGATGAAAAACAATGTACTAAGTATGCACGCAATGGACATAAATAGCATAAAATGTATATGTAAAACGATGTACTAAGTATGAACGCAATGGACATACATAGCAAAAAATGTAAATGAAATCATGTACTATAATGTACTAACGAACATAGCAGTATATGATGTGAAAACAGGAAAGCCTGAATGTAACAAGTAGGCACATGTGTTCCACCCCAAAACAGTTTGGAAAACAGTAAAAGAGGGGTCTATGTACTCACTTGAGATTGCTCAGAAGTCCTTGAGTAACAACCAAACAATGCTAGAGATCGCGGATATCAAACGGCACCTAATATAGGTAACTATGTTAATTAACCGGACCTAGATCGGAAGATCGGGTAGCATTAGGGTTTGTAAACCAAACGAGTGTAGAGACTCGTGTCATTTTGGTTTAACAAAGCCTACATACTAAATGAAACCTAACATAATTGTTTACGACCCATTATGACCCGTTTAGGTAGCTTATGCTACTTTAACGTGTCGTGCGCGTGAAACGCGTTCGGACCGCCTAACTAGTCCTATGACAAGTGTTATATGCCTAAACATGTTACATAATCAGTTATGTGACAAAAGTTTAGGTTACATATGCTTAATGACCAATTATACATGAAAAGGGTATTCTGGTAATTTACCTAAGGCATATAAACTACCTATCATACAACTACTTAAACGATGTGACCATAGGGTATAACCTCGGAAGGTTATTCCCTACCTACTATGGTCACCTAATGTGTTTGGTCGGATCCTAATGATCGACCAAACTGGGTCGGGTTCGAAGGTATAGGCGATTTATCAGATCGCCTACCCTACGACCCTAGACAACGTGGTAATCAGTGGGCATAGTCCCAAGGGACTATGACCAACGTGATTACACTCACGTTGCGAAGTTCCTACGAACTTCGCATTGACCATTACTGGTCAACGCTGAAAGTCAAACAAAGTTTGACTTTCTGACTCGAAAAGCAGTAAAATAAGGAAAAGAACGAAAGAATACTTACGAAGGGTCCAAGAATGGAAGGTTTGAACCCGAACACTCTCAGGTATGAAGTGTTAAACACGACAACTTAGAGAGCAAGTTCAGATTCAAAGGTGTGGGTTTTTGGGTGTGATGTTGGTGGGTATTTATAGGAAATGGTCCACCGTTGTGATCGTTTCTTGGAGAAGGAGGCAACGATCAAAGCCGTACACTTGTCGGAAAGTTGTGGTGCCTAAAATGCCACTAACCATAAGGATTTGACATGTGGAAGGGTGTTTAGAGGTGCAAAACAGCTGCAACCAGCTGTTTGGTTCACTTAATCTGGTCAGAAGGTGGGAAGCCGCCCGCTTTAGGATCAGCCAAACACAATGCGGGCCGCCTGAGGCTTCTGATCTGCATATATGTTTCAGAAATGACAGTTTCAGCCCCTGCACGTGTTTAAGGCCATTCCCGACACTTCTAAGGCCCGTAAAGCCAACTTTAAGGCCCTAAAATGTTGCCTAAACATTGTGAACATGAAACATGTTCAAAAATATGTCGGATGATGGTTCGTTTGGTCGTACGAACGCGATGTTCGCTTGATTACGACGGAATGCGCATAAGCGCGAAAAACGATCCAAATGACGCGACGAATGGATTTTTCTTAAGGCGAACACTAAAATATAATGTAGTCATGCTTACATAAATTTTTGGATGTCCAGATGTATTCAGAACGTAAGTTATGCGCGAAAATGCAAACTTGTGCACTTTTTTGACACTTTTAGTCCCTGAATGTCCCAAAAGTTTATTTTAGCACACCGAACCCCTCAAAGCCTATTTCTAAGCTATGTAAAGGATATTTAAGGTGTGTTTAACTTATGGTCATGTTCTGGAATGTTTGTTACAGTTCAGATTGGCATACTTTCGCAGTTTGTCAAATTTAGTCCCTGTAAGCGAATAAACTTGGTTTTGCCATACCAAGGCCTTCAAAACTTATTTCTAAGTTATGTAAAGGTTATTTAAGGTATGTTAAGCCTAATTCACTATTCCGGAGTGTTTGTTGCATTAAACTAGTTATATCTATGCATCGGTGCGCGTATAACCTTCCAGCAAGTGAATTTAGAGTTTGGAATTGAACGAGAATTGATATGTGCAAAATGATACACATATTTTTACAAATCCCAAGTATGAAATATAATATTTCATTGGTTCGGTATTTGTTTGATGGCCGTGAAGGCACGGGTGTTACAGTCTCCCCTACTTTAGGAAATTTCGTCCCGAAATTTATTTAGAGGAAACTTGTGAGAGTTTAAAACATGAAGTTGAAAAGATCGAACAACATTGGTTAGGGTTTTTGAACTTCTAGTAACCTTAATAACATTATGTTTGCAATGTAAGAGGGACACTTATATACAAGTATATGAAGCGTCATTGGTGCGTCCACCATGCCTCCATTACATCGTTCTCATTTTGTTATTGTTGTCACTATCGGTTCCTTCACATAATAAATCTTACTGGATTTCTGTGCACTAAATTTCATAATTATGTGCGCATCCATAATTAGAGAATTCCTTGCACAGTTCACCCAGTCTATTTTATAATGTGTAGGGTAAAACCAAATGAAAAATCCTGTGATGAGCGTGACTTAGACCGCCATAGAGTCCTTTAGACTAAATCAATAAATGATTTAAATAGACTATCAAGGAGTCTGTCCAGCTACATCACTAGATGTCGTTCTTTTAACCAAATTGTGAATCAATCTTTTTGACTAGACCACTTAAGGGTCTCCTATAAAACATGGAGTGGTACTATATAATCCAAGGGTCTTAACTATTACATAGAAGCCCATTGAGGATTGAAGGTAGTACCTTTTGAATATCCTGCTACGAATCCCTCATATGAAGATATGAAAGATTCTGCGAGGATTTGGATAACGAATATCCAGAGTATTAAAAACACAAAAATGCATAAAAGAAAACATAAGATGAATTAACACATAGTCACATAACCACAAAATTGTTTAACTAGAAGTTTGTTCTGCTAACAGAGTACATGTATTTAAAGCACACTAGGAATCCATCTCGTGGATTTCATTTGGTACTTTAAACATTATCAAGAATCTAACTATAAAGATAGAAAGATCTTTAAAAGAAAAATTCGATTTCGATTATAAGGAACCGAAATGTTCGAATTCAGGTACATAAGGAATCCAATTAAGGACTCTGATTTGAATGATGATCATCCACAAGGATCTAATTGTGAAGATAAAAAGATCCCTTATGGGTTTTTGGAGTTGAAGATGTTTTGATACCTTGCACTGGACGTGCTTATGTCAAAACATGAAGTAAAAATGCTTATGAAATTGAGATGCTAGATATGCCAAGGCGACATATGAAGCAGAATTTTGAAGGTTAAGTCAATGTATGAGGAAAATATTTTTGAAAACTATGCATGGGGTTCTTTTAAGAAAAAGGTGTTTAACGTTTTTGAAACCTTATATATAATAATAAAGTAGGTGCATTAGGTAGATATATTTACAAAAATGTTTTTAAAATCATGCGAGATGAATTTTTGAAAGTATGTATAAGGTTTTTGAAAGACATGAATGATGCTTTTCGAAATCATGCACTTGATCAGAAAATGTATTGCGTTAATATTGTCTTTAGACTATATGAAATATTTTGAAATTAGGAAGGTTGGTTTTGATAACATGGCCAATGTTTTTGAAATAACATAGACAATGCATCTAGAAAAAAATGTTTTCAAACTATATGAAATGTTTTGAAATCATGAAGATTGTTTTGAAATACTTGTACTGTGAATGTTGAAAAATCAAAACGTAATGGGTATGAGATTTGAAAATATCCTTAGTTATCCAACCAAGGATTCAAAAATACAGATGTGTCAAAAGCACGATTACTCATAATTTCACTTTATTTCCTGTACTTCGTTTCTTAGAATGAAACGAGTACTTAGAACTTTCGAGGAAATTATGAGCGATCACTTGAAAGTGAGAATCACAAGAGTAGTTTGTAAGGAACATAGTTCCTTAATGCAGGTATCATAGGAAAAGTCATACACACATGTAATTATACTTGTATATCAGAATTGTGAACAACAACTTTTATTTATGAACAAGACATATTGTTTCACAATATACGAAAACAAAAGAAACAAAGGCATGAGACAGCAACATCCTTTGTTCAGCCGAATGCTCATCCAAAGGTTGGATTTGCACTGACTATCTTCGGGCAGTTGTTCCTGAAATGGCCCGTATCACCACAGTTGTAGCAAGTACCACGCGGGAAACGAGCTTGAGTAGGGTTGACTTGGAGTTGATTTAGACCACCTTGGTTCGGGTTACATCGACAAGTACTTGCCAGGTGACCAACTTTTCCACATGATACACACCGATGACACTGTAAGTGAGCTTGGTGATGCCCCTTACATTTGTTGCATAATGGTGCCGTTCCCTTGTATTGCTTCTTAGCAGGTGGTGTTGACACCCGGATGGGTCCTGCTTGATTTGATACTGCTGCAGTTGGACAAACCCTTGCCGTATGACCTATAAGTCCACAAGTTTGGCATTTGCGGCACTTCACACTAGCCTGATGATGAAGGCTACATTGTTTGCACAAAGGTGAAGTTCCAAAGTACGGCTTCCTAGCTGGTGGCCTTGCCACTTGGCTAGGTCCAGCTTGATTAGGTGTAACCGCTGCGGGTTTCCTTGAAGCCTTACGCTTCCTTGATGTTGTTGCAAGCCTGACTACTGCTTCCTTTGGTGTCTCTTGAGTGGCTTCATTGTCGAGACGAGAGGCTTCATTGTTAAGACGAGCCATGGCAATACCTAAATCCACAGTCCTCTGAATCACTTCGCCAATTTGCTGGACAAATTTGGCTGTTCGCTCGGGCATTTGACCAGTGCCAAGAGGAATAGACATTCTAGAAGAAAATAAAAGACAGGGGAAGAAACGAGTGAAAGGTTATTGGATAATCAATACAGAATGGTAATGAATGAAAATTGTGATCATTTGTTTGTTACCTAAGGCAAACAATTGAGATGGTGACAAATCAAAGTACATAGGTCAAAAATAATGTATCGCGAAGACATGCTCGCCTATAAGTGAACACTCATCCCAAGAATTCCCAGGTAAGCACAACTGGTCTCGCGTCTGATGAGATGTATACGAAGTGCTTGCCTAGACAGAAAACCCAGAATACAGGCATTCACCCTTCCAGTTTGCACGTGTTCACATTATTTAAAACCCAAAACCTTGACGAAGTTTTTGAAAACTCAAAGGGGTTCAAAACTATATAATAGAGAGTTCAAAACCTTACAATAGAGGGTTCAAAACCTAGTAATCAATCATCCTAGAACAGATGATTAGTTTTCAAAGCAGTTTTGAAATTTATGTTTTTGTTGTGGTTGTCGCCTAAGGATAGGCGACAGTATTGTTTTATGACTAAACGCAAGTAAACTCGCGTTAGGGTCCTAAGAAGGTTATAGACTAGGTCAAAGCATTACTAATTACTAATAACCTAATTCCCTATAACCATTGGCTCTGATAACATCTTTTCTGTCACACCCCGACCACGTGGAACATACAAAACGTGGCGGAAACATCGGGGAGTGTTGTAACAGAATTAATTGTCTCAAACCCATGGCAATTGAAGTTTTGTTTTATTAATTAAAAGTGTTACAATGTCTTAACAAACAAAGAAATACAACATAATTAACTAGTCTTGCATCTTTTATTGTCACTAAAGCCCAAGTCTGTCTATGTGTATCTTGAACATCTTATGCAACAGCTCCTGAAAAACACATGTGAAAATAGGTACGTCAGCATAAAAATGCCTGTGAGATACATAGGTTTTGTGAAAATAAGATTCATGACTTATGTTTGAGAAAATGTTTAGTCATGAACCTTGTTATTTGCTTTGTCTTTTAAATCATTTGAAAAACGATAAGATCTGATGATAAGTATAAATAAATGTAAGGTTAAATGAATAACCAAGAAAAAATGTGTTTGCATAAGATAAGTTGTTTATAAATCAATGTCTTGTGAAAAGTATGTTATTTGTATGAAATGTTCTATGTCTCAAACTGAAATGATTCAAATAACGTTACGACATGTAATACCATACAAACACTTATATATAGGAAGTACCAACGGCGTATCCACCATGCTTGTATCATATTACACACGCATCGTTACTTAATCACTTAATCAAACCAAACCAAACAATGTAAAATGTTCATGTCAAGATGTAAATCATGTCAAAATGTCTATGTCAAATATCCATGTCAAATGTCTATGTCAAATATCCATGTCAAATGTCTATGTCAAATATCCATGTCAAATGTCTATGTCAAATATCCATGTCAAATGTCTATGTCAAATATCCATGTCAAATGTCTATGTCAAATATCCATGTCAAATGTCTATGTCAAATATCCATGTCAAATGTCTATGTCAAATATCCATGTCAAATGTCTATGTCAAATATCCAGGTCAAATGTCTATGTCAAAATATCATGTATGGCAAGTGAAAGGTCTCAACTAAACCATATGCACAAAAACAAAGTATTGAAGTAAAACTTGGTTTAAATCAAAGCTATGTTTTGTGTAAATGCATGCAAATATTTAATATGAACATTTATGCGGTATTGTGAATATGCATACATCCAAGCCTGGCGACTGAGGTGATAAACCCTTTAAACAAATTAAAGGTCTATCTGTCTTTATAACAACGAATTCGGTCATTCCTTTCATCCCCTTTCCCTGGGACGTCCGGAACGGGAGTTGTCAATTCCTATGGTACCACTACCTACTAACGAACGGCGTAGCTAATGTTAATGGATATATTGTCCCATGTAAACAAACCAAATGTCATACCAAAATGTAAGCATGTGATGAAAAACAATGTACTAAGTATGCACGCAATGGACATAAATAGCATAAAATGTATATGTAAAACGATGTACTAAGTATGAACGCAATGGACATACATAGCAAAAAATGTAAATGAAATCATGTACTATAATGTACTAACGAACATAGCAGTATATGATGTGAAAACAGGAAAGCCTGAATGTAACAAGTAGGCACATGTGTTCCACCCCAAAACAGTTTGGAAAACAGTAAAAGAGGGGTCTATGTACTCACTTGAGATTGCTCAGAAGTCCTTGAGTAACAACCAAACAATGCTAGAGATCGCGGATATCAAACGGCACCTAATATAGGTAACTATGTTAATTAACCGGACCTAGATCGGAAGATCGGGTAGCATTAGGGTTTGTAAACCAAACGAGTGTAGAGACTCGTGTCATTTTGGTTTAACAAAGCCTACATACTAAATGAAACCTAACATAATTGTTTACGACCCATTATGACCCGTTTAGGTAGCTTATGCTACTTTAACGTGTCGTGCGCGTGAAACGCGTTCGGACCGCCTAACTAGTCCTATGACAAGTGTTATATGCCTAAACATGTTACATAATCAGTTATGTGACAAAAGTTTAGGTTACATATGCTTAATGACCAATTATACATGAAAAGGGTATTCTGGTAATTTACCTAAGGCATATAAACTACCTATCATACAACTACTTAAACGATGTGACCATAGGGTATAACCTCGGAAGGTTATTCCCTACCTACTATGGTCACCTAATGTGTTTGGTCGGATCCTAATGATCGACCAAACTGGGTCGGGTTCGAAGGTATAGGCGATTTATCAGATCGCCTACCCTACGACCCTAGACAACGTGGTAATCAGTGGGCATAGTCCCAAGGGACTATGACCAACGTGATTACACTCACGTTGCGAAGTTCCTACGAACTTCGCATTGACCATTACTGGTCAACGCTGAAAGTCAAACAAAGTTTGACTTTCTGACTCGAAAAGCAGTAAAATAAAGAAAAGAACGAAAGAATACTTACGAAGGGTCCAAGAATGGAAGGTTTGAACCCGAACACTCTCAGGTATGAAGTGTTAAACACGACAACTTAGAGAGCAAGTTCAGATTCAAAGGTGTGGGTTTTTGGGTGTGATGTTGGTGGGTATTTATAGGAAATGGTCCACCGTTGTGATCGTTTCTTGGAGAAGGAGGCAACGATCAAAGCCGTACACTTGTCGGAAAGTTGTGGTGCCTAAAATGCCACTAACCATAAGGATTTGACATGTGGAAGGGTGTTTAGAGGTGCAAAACAGCTGCAACCAGCTGTTTGGTTCACTTAATCTGGTCAGAAGGTGGGAAGCGGCCCGCTTTAGGATCAGCCAAACACAATGCGGGCCGCCTGAGGCTTCTGATCTGCATATATGTTTCAGAAATGACAGTTTCAGCCCCTGCACGTGTTTAAGGCCATTCCCGACACTTCTAAGGCCCGTAAAGCCAACTTTAAGGCCCTAAAATGTTGCCTAAACATTGTGAACATGAAACATGTTCAAAAATATGTCGGATGATGGTTCGTTTGGTCGTACGAACGCGATGTTCGCTTAATTACGACGGAATGCGCATAAGCGCGAAAAACGATCCAAATGACGCGACGAATGGATTTTTCTTAAGGCGAACACTAAAATATAATGTAGTCATGCTTACATAAATTTTTGGATGTCCAGATGTATTCAGAACGTAAGTTATGCGCGAAAATGCAAACTTGTGCACTTTTTTGACACTTTTAGTCCCTGAATGTCCCAAAAGTTTATTTTAGCACACCGAACCCCTCAAAGCCTATTTCTAAGCTATGTAAAGGATATTTAAGGTGTGTTTAACTTATGGTCATGTTCTGGAATGTTTGTTACAGTTCAGATTGGCATACTTTCGCAGTTTGTCAAATTTAGTCCCTGTAAGCGAATAAACTTGGTTTTGCCATACCAAGGCCTTCAAAACTTATTTCTAAGTTATGTAAAGGTTATTTAAGGTATGTTAAGCCTAATTCACTATTCCGGAGTGTTTGTTGCATTAAACTAGTTATATCTATGCATCGGTGCGCGTATAACCTTCCAGCAAGTGAATTTAGAGTTTGGAATTGAACGAGAATTGATATGTGCAAAATGATACACATATTTTTACAAATCCCAAGTATGAAATATAATATTTCATTGGTTCGGTATTTGTTTGATGGCCGTGAAGGCACGGGTGTTACAGTCTCCCCTACTTTAGGAAATTTCGTCCCGAAATTTATTTAGAGGAAACTTGTGAGAGTTTAAAACATGAAGTTGAAAAGATCGAACAACATTGGTTAGGGTTTTTGAACTTCTAGTAACCTTAATAACATTATGTTTGCAATGTAAGAGGGACACTTATATACAAGTATATGAAGCGTCATTGGTGCGTCCACCATGCCTCCATTACATCGTTCTCATTTTGTTATTGTTGTCACTATCGGTTCCTTCACATAATAAATCTTACTGGATTTCTGTGCACTAAATTTCATAATTATGTGCGCATCCATAATTAGAGAATTCCTTGCACAGTTCACCCAGTCTATTTTATAATGTGTAGGGTAAAACCAAATGAAAAATCCTGTGATGAGCGTGACTTAGACCGCCATAGAGTCCTTTAGACTAAATCAATAAATGATTTAAATAGACTATCAAGGAGTCTGTCCAGCTACATCACTAGATGTCGTTCTTTTAACCAAATTGTGAATCAATCTTTTTGACTAGACCACTTAAGGGTCTCCTATAAAACATGGAGTGGTACTATATAATCCAAGGGTCTTAACTATTACATAGAAGCCCATTGAGGATTGAAGGTAGTACCTTTTGAATATCCTGCTACGAATCCCTCATATGAAGATATGAAAGATTCTGCGAGGATTTGGATAACGAATATCCAGAGTATTAAAAACACAAAAATGCATAAAAGAAAACATAAGATGAATTAACACATAGTCACATAACCACAAAATTGTTTAACTAGAAGTTTGTTCTGCTAACAGAGTACATGTATTTAAAGCACACTAGGAATCCATCTCGTGGATTTCATTTGGTACTTTAAACATTATCAAGAATCTAACTATAAAGATAGAAAGATCTTTAAAAGAAAAATTCGATTTCGATTATAAGGAACCGAAATGTTCGAATTCAGGTACATAAGGAATCCAATTAAGGACTCTGATTTGAATGATGATCATCCACAAGGATCTAATTGTGAAGATAAAAAGATCCCTTATGGGTTTTTGGAGTTGAAGATGTTTTGATACCTTGCACTGGACGTGCTTATGTCAAAACATGAAGTAAAAATGCTTATGAAATTGAGATGCTAGATATGCCAAGGCGACATATGAAGCAGAATTTTGAAGGTTAAGTCAATGTATGAGGAAAATATTTTTGAAAACTATGCATGGGGTTCTTTTAAGAAAAAGGTGTTTAACGTTTTTGAAACCTTATATATAATAATAAAGTAGGTGCATTAGGTAGATATATTTACAAAAATGTTTTTAAAATCATGCGAGATGAATTTTTGAAAGTATGTATAAGGTTTTTGAAAGACATGAATGATGCTTTTCGAAATCATGCACTTGATCAGAAAATGTATTGCGTTAATATTGTCTTTAGACTATATGAAATATTTTGAAATTAGGAAGGTTGGTTTTGATAACATGGCCAATGTTTTTGAAATAACATAGACAATGCATCTAGAAAAAAATGTTTTCAAACTATATGAAATGTTTTGAAATCATGAAGATTGTTTTGAAATACTTGTACTGTGAATGTTGAAAAATCAAAACGTAATGGGTATGAGATTTGAAAATATCCTTAGTTATCCAACCAAGGATTCAAAAATACAGATGTGTCAAAAGCACGATTACTCATAATTTCACTTTATTTCCTGTACTTCGTTTCTTAGAATGAAACGAGTACTTAGAACTTTCGAGGAAATTATGAGCGATCACTTGAAAGTGAGAATCACAAGAGTAGTTTGTAAGGAACATAGTTCCTTAATGCAGGTATCATAGGAAAAGTCATACACACATGTAATTATACTTGTATATCAGAATTGTGAACAACAACTTTTATTTATGAACAAGACATATTGTTTCACAATATACGAAAACAAAAGAAACAAAGGCATGAGACAGCAACATCCTTTGTTCAGCCGAATGCTCATCCAAAGGTTGGATTTGCACTGACTATCTTCGGGCAGTTGTTCCTGAAATGGCCCGTATCACCACAGTTGTAGCAAGTACCACGCGGGAAACGAGCTTGAGTAGGGTTGACTTGGAGTTGATTTAGACCACCTTGGTTCGGGTTACATCGACAAGTACTTGCCAGGTGACCAACTTTTCCACATGATACACACCGATGACACTGTAAGTGAGCTTGGTGATGCCCCTTACATTTGTTGCATAATGGTGCCGTTCCCTTGTATTGCTTCTTAGCAGGTGGTGTTGACACCCGGATGGGTCCTGCTTGATTTGATACTGCTGCAGTTGGACAAACCCTTGCCGTATGACCTATAAGTCCACAAGTTTGGCATTTGCGGCACTTCACACTAGCCTGATGATGAAGGCTACATTGTTTGCACAAAGGTGAAGTTCCAAAGTACGGCTTCCTAGCTGGTGGCCTTGCCACTTGGCTAGGTCCAGCTTGATTAGGTGTAACCGCTGCGGGTTTCCTTGAAGCCTTACGCTTCCTTGATGTTGTTGCAAGCCTGACTACTGCTTCCTTTGGTGTCTCTTGAGTGGCTTCATTGTCGAGACGAGAGGCTTCATTGTTAAGACGAGCCATGGCAATACCTAAATCCACAGTCCTCTGAATCACTTCGCCAATTTGCTGGACAAATTTGGCTGTTCGCTCGGGCATTTGACCAGTGCCAAGAGGAATAGACATTCTAGAAGAAAATAAAAGACAGGGGAAGAAACGAGTGAAAGGTTATTGGATAATCAATACAGAATGGTAATGAATGAAAATTGTGATCATTTGTTTGTTACCTAAGGCAAACAATTGAGATGGTGACAAATCAAAGTACATAGGTCAAAAATAATGTATCGCGAAGACATGCTCGCCTATAAGTGAACACTCATCCCAAGAATTCCCAGGTAAGCACAACTGGTCTCGCGTCTGATGAGATGTATACGAAGTGCTTGCCTAGACAGAAAACCCAGAATACAGGCATTCACCCTTCCAGTTTGCACGTGTTCACATTATTTAAAACCCAAAACCTTGACGAAGTTTTTGAAAACTCAAAGGGGTTCAAAACTATATAATAGAGAGTTCAAAACCTTACAATAGAGGGTTCAAAACCTAGTAATCAATCATCCTAGAACAGATGATTAGTTTTCAAAGCAGTTTTGAAATTTATGTTTTTGTTGTGGTTGTCGCCTAAGGATAGGCGACAGTATTGTTTTATGACTAAACGCAAGTAAACTCGCGTTAGGGTCCTAAGAAGGTTATAGACTAGGTCAAAGCATTACTAATTACTAATAACCTAATTCCCTATAACCATTGGCTCTGATAACATCTTTTCTGTCACACCCCGACCACGTGGAACATACAAAACGTGGCGGAAACATCGGGGAGTGTTGTAACAGAATTAATTGTCTCAAACCCATGGCAATTGAAGTTTTGTTTTATTAATTAAAAGTGTTACAATGTCTTAACAAACAAAGAAATACAACATAATTAACTAGTCTTGCATCTTTTATTGTCACTAAAGCCCAAGTCTGTCTATGTGTATCTTGAACATCTTATGCAACAGCTCCTGAAAAACACATGTGAAAATAGGTACGTCAGCATAAAAATGCCTGTGAGATACATAGGTTTTGTGAAAATAAGATTCATGACTTATGTTTGAGAAAATGTTTAGTCATGAACCTTGTTATTTGCTTTGTCTTTTAAATCATTTGAAAAACGATAAGATCTGATGATAAGTATAAATAAATGTAAGGTTAAATGAATAACCAAGAAAAAATGTGTTTGCATAAGATAAGTTGTTTATAAATCAATGTCTTGTGAAAAGTATGTTATTTGTATGAAATGTTCTATGTCTCAAACTGAAATGATTCAAATAACGTTACGACATGTAATACCATACAAACACTTATATATAGGAAGTACCAACGGCGTATCCACCATGCTTGTATCATATTACACACGCATCGTTACTTAATCACTTAATCAAACCAAACCAAACAATGTAAAATGTTCATGTCAAGATGTAAATCATGTCAAAATGTCTATGTCAAATATCCATGTCAAATGTCTATGTCAAATATCCATGTCAAATGTCTATGTCAAATATCCATGTCAAATGTCTATGTCAAATATCCATGTCAAATGTCTATGTCAAATATCCATGTCAAATGTCTATGTCAAATATCCATGTCAAATGTCTATGTCAAATATCCATGTCAAATGTCTATGTCAAATATCCATGTCAAATGTCTATGTCAAATATCCAGGTCAAATGTCTATGTCAAAATATCATGTATGGCAAGTGAAAGGTCTCAACTAAACCATATGCACAAAAACAAAGTATTGAAGTAAAACTTGGTTTAAATCAAAGCTATGTTTTGTGTAAATGCATGCAAATATTTAATATGAACATTTATGCGGTATTGTGAATATGCATACATCCAAGCCTGGCGACTGAGGTGATAAACCCTTTAAACAAATTAAAGGTCTATCTGTCTTTATAACAACGAATTCGGTCATTCCTTTCATCCCCTTTCCCTGGGACGTCCGGAACGGGAGTTGTCAATTCCTATGGTACCACTACCTACTAACGAACGGCGTAGCTAATGTTAATGGATATATTGTCCCATGTAAACAAACCAAATGTCATACCAAAATGTAAGCATGTGATGAAAAACAATGTACTAAGTATGCACGCAATGGACATAAATAGCATAAAATGTATATGTAAAACGATGTACTAAGTATGAACGCAATGGACATACATAGCAAAAAATGTAAATGAAATCATGTACTATAATGTACTAACGAACATAGCAGTATATGATGTGAAAACAGGAAAGCCTGAATGTAACAAGTAGGCACATGTGTTCCACCCCAAAACAGTTTGGAAAACAGTAAAAGAGGGGTCTATGTACTCACTTGAGATTGCTCAGAAGTCCTTGAGTAACAACCAAACAATGCTAGAGATCGCGGATATCAAACGGCACCTAATATAGGTAACTATGTTAATTAACCGGACCTAGATCGGAAGATCGGGTAGCATTAAGGTTTGTAAACCAAACGAGTGTAGAGACTCGTGTCATTTTGGTTTAACAAAGCCTACATACTAAATGAAACCTAACATAATTGTTTACGACCCATTATGACCCGTTTAGGTAGCTTATGCTACTTTAACGTGTCGTGCGCGTGAAACGCGTTCGGACCGCCTAACTAGTCCTATGACAAGTGTTATATGCCTAAACATGTTACATAATCAGTTATGTGACAAAAGATTAGGTTACATATGCTTAATTACCAATTATACATGAAAAGGGTATTCTGGTAATTTACCTAAGGCATATAAACTACCTATCATACAACTACTTAAACGATGTGACCATAGGGTATAACCTCGGAAGGTTATTCCCTACCTACTATGGTCACCTAATGTGTTTGGTCGGATCCTAATGATCGACCAAACTGGGTCGGGTTCGAAGGTATAGGCGATTTATCAGATCGCCTACCCTACGACCCTAGACAACGTGGTAATCAGTGGGCATAGTCCCAAGGGACTATGACCAACGTGATTACACTCACGTTGCGAAGTTCCTACGAACTTCGCATTGACCATTACTGGTCAACGCTGAAAGTCAAACAAAGTTTGACTTTCTGACTCGAAAAGCAGTAAAATAAGGAAAAGAACGAAAGAATACTTACGAAGGGTCCAAGAATGGAAGGTTTGAACCCGAACACTCTCAGGTATGAAGTGTTAAACACGACAACTTAGAGAGCAAGTTCAGATTCAAAGGTGTGGGTTTTTGGGTGTGATGTTGGTGGGTATTTATAGGAAATGGTCCACCGTTGAGATCGTTTCTTGGAGAAGGAGGCAACGATCAAAGCCGTACACTTGTCGGAAAGTTGTGGTGCCTAAAATGCCACTAACCATAAGGATTTGACATGTGGAAGGGTGTTTAGAGGTGCAAAACAGCTGCAACCAGCTGTTTGGTTCACTTAATCTGGTCAGAAGGTGGGAAGCGGCCCGCTTTAGGATCAGCCAAACACAATGCGGGCCGCCTGAGGCTTCTGATCTGCATATATGTTTCAGAAATGACAGTTTCAGCCCCTGCACGTGTTTAAGGCCATTCCCGACACTTCTAAGGCCCGTAAAGCCAACTTTAAGGCCCTAAAATGTTGCCTAAACATTGTGAACATGAAACATGTTCAAAAATATGTCGGATGATGGTTCGTTTGGTCGTACGAACGCGATGTTCGCTTAATTACGACGGAATGCGCATAAGCGCGAAAAACGATCCAAATGACGCGACGAATGGATTTTTCTTAAGGCGAACACTAAAATATAATGTAGTCATGCTTACATAAATTTTTGGATGTCCAGATGTATTCAGAACGTAAGTTATGCGCGAAAATGCAAACTTGTGCACTTTTTTGACACTTTTAGTCCCTGAATGTCCCAAAAGTTTATTTTAGCACACCGAACCCCTCAAAGCCTATTTCTAAGCTATGTAAAGGATATTTAAGGTGTGTTTAACTTATGGTCATGTTCTGGAATGTTTGTTACAGTTCAGATTGGCATACTTTCGCAGTTTGTCAAATTTAGTCCCTGTAAGCGAATAAACTTGGTTTTGCCATACCAAGGCCTTCAAAACTTATTTCTAAGTTATGTAAAGGTTATTTAAGGTATGTTAAGCCTAATTCACTATTCCGGAGTGTTTGTTGCATTAAACTAGTTATATCTATGCATCGGTGCGCGTATAACCTTCCAGCAAGTGAATTTAGAGTTTGGAATTGAACGAGAATTGATATGTGCAAAATGATACACATATTTTTACAAATCCCAAGTATGAAATATAATATTTCATTGGTTCGGTATTTGTTTGATGGCCGTGAAGGCACGGGTGTTACAGGTACCTTCCGTATGTGTATCGACTATCGCGAACTCAACAAGGTGACCGTGAAGAATCGCTATCCTCTTCCATGTATTGATGACCTATTCTACCAGCTGCAAGGGTCGAGCTTCTATTCAAAGATTGATCTGAGATCGGGATATCACCAGCTGAGAGTCAGGGAAGAGGACGTTTCCAAAATGGCCTTTAGAACTCGTTATGGACACTACCAGTTTTTGGTTATACCTTTTGGGCTGACAAACGCACCTGTGGTCTTCATGGACCTTATGAATAGAGTATGTAAGCCTTACCTGGACAAGTTTGTTATTGTCTTCATTGACGACATCCTGATATATTCTAAGAGTCAGGAGGAACACGAGCAACATCTACGACTTATTTTGGAACTCCTTCGAACAGAGCAACTGTATGCAAAGTTCTCGAAATGCGATTTCTGGCTTCGTGAAGTCCATTTCCTAGGCCATGTGGTAAACAAGGATGGGATACATGTTGATCCATCCAAGGTAGAGTCGATCAAGAACTGGCCTGCACCCCGTACACCAACAGAAATTCGCCAATTCTTGGGTTTAGCAGGCTACTATAGAAGGTTCATCAAAGATTTCTCCAAGATCGCCCAACCTCTCACTTCGCTAACTCAGAAGGGCGTCACCTATCGTTGGGGTGATGCACAGGAAACGGCGTTTCAGGACTTAAAGGGTAGACTTTGTAGCGCACCTATCCTCTCATTGCCTGAAGGCACAGACGATTTCGTGGTTTATTGCGACGCATCCATTCAAGGACTTGGATGTGTACTGATGCAACATGACAAGGTTATTGCTTATGCGTCACGTCAATTTAAGATTCACGAAAGGAACTACACTACGCATGATTTGGAGCTGGAAGCTGTTGTTTTCGCACTCAAGATATGGAGACATTACCTGTACGGTACCAGGTGCACCATTTACACCGATCACAGGAGTCTCGAGCATATCTTCAAGCAAAAGGAGTTAAATATGTGACAACGCCGATGGGTCGAGCTCTTGAATGATTACGAATGCGCTATGAAGTACCATCCGGGCAAAGCCAATGTTGTGGCTGACGCCCTCAGTCGAAAGGATACTACACCTAAGCGTGTGCGAGCATTACAACTCACTATCCAATCTAGTCTTCCTGCTCAGATACGAGATGCTCAGGTTGAAGCATTGAAAGCAGAGAACGTCAGGGCGAAGTCCCTATGAGGATCAAGGAAACGATTAGAACAAAAAGAAGACGGCATATACTACGTAACAGGGCGCATTTAGGTCCCACTTTATGGAAACTTACGCGAACTAGTGATGGATGAGGCTCACAAGTCTCGTTACTCAGTACATCCTGGTTCAGATAAGATGTACCACGATCTCAAAACTACATACTGGTGGCCTAGCATGAAAGCTCACATAGCAACCTACGTTATTAAATGTTTGACTTGTGCGAGAGTCAAAGTCGAGTACCAGAAACCTTCAGGCCTACTCCAACAACCAGAAATACCACAATGGAAATGGGAGCAAATTTCCATGGATTTCGTTATTGGCCTGGCTAGATCTCAACGTGGAAATGATACTATTTGGGTGATCGTGGATCGACTCACAAAGTCTGCACACTTCTTGGCTATCAAGGAAACGGATAATTTCTCCACCTTAGCAGACGTTTACCTTAAGGAAGTTGTCTCGAGGCACGGGATGCCAACCTCTATTATCTCTTATCGTGATGCACGTTTTACTTCAGAACTGTGGCAAGCAATGCACAAGTCCTTTGGCTCATGTTTAGACATGAGCACAGCTTATCATCCACAGATGGATGGGCAGTCTGAACACACCATCCAAACACTTGAAGACATGCTTAGGGCATGTGTGATTGATTTTGGCAACGGCTGGGAAAAGCATCTGCCATTAGTGGAATTTTCGTATAATAACAGCTACCACTCTAGCATCCAAGCCGCTCCGTTTGAGGCACTGTACGGGCGTAAGTGCCGATCACCTATTTGTTGGGCAGAAGTTGGCGACAGCCAAATCACTGGCCCAGAACTTGTGTTAGACACAACAGAAAGGATTGCTCAGATACGGCAACGCATGGCGGCAGCTCGTGACCGTCAGAAAAGCTACGCTAATAAGCGCAGGAAACCACTCGAGTTCCAAGTTGGGGATCGAGTGCTACTCAAAGTTTCACCCTGGAAGGGTGTGGTTCGTTTTGGCAAACCAGGAAAACTTAACCCACGATACGTCGGACCTTTCGAAATCACTGAGAAAAAAGGCAAAGTGGCCTACAAGCTAAACCTACCAGCATAACTCAGTGGAGTTCACAACGTATTTCACGTGTCGAATCTGAAGAAGTGTCTGTCAGATGAGACCCTCATAGTTCCTTTGAAGGAGCTCACTATCGACGATCAGCTACGATTTGTCGAGGAACCAGTAGAGATTACTGACCGAGAAGTTAAGGTTCTCAAGCGCACTAGAATTCCTCTCGTTCGAGTTCGTTGGAACTCCCGTCGTGGCCCAGAGTTCACCTGGGAACGCGAAGACCAAATGAAACAAAAGTATCCCCAATTGTTCGACAACAGTACAACCACTACTGAGTCTGAAGCTACCGTGGAATTTGGGGATGAAATTTCAAACCAACGGGGGAAGGATGTGACACCCCAGGAAAACCATGCAACTTAACTAGCTTCCTCAGTGAGTACGTACCAAATTTCAGGACGAAATTTCTTTCAACTTGGGGATAATGTGACAACTCGTATTTCAAACCTCTCTTTGTACCTTGATGTAACCAGTGAGAACGTTATGTGATTATATGAACTTGGTTGATTAATTGAATGTTATGTTATGTTGCTATGATTATGTGATTATGTGTAACGAACGTATGTATATAGATAACCCGAGTCGCACAACAACAACCCGATTGTACAAGCCTTTGGGCTTTGGTTCCTTACCACTCTCGACCCCACACTCTTTTGTAATTGAACCGAATGGCAACCCATTAGGAGGGTTCGGCCACTCCCCTATATAAGCCAATACAAAACCTTTGTGAAGTTTTGCTTCCCCATTATTTGCTAACACACAACACCACACAAAACCCTAATTCTCTACTCTCTCCTTCTCTCCTCTCGAAGCCGACGGCAAACAACATCCCATCTACATCGAAGCTTTTGATTCAGATCACCCTCATCCATCTTTAATCGGTTAGTGTTTCATGATATGTGTTTTTAAATGATGTTATGATTCCATGATTTGATATAATGGTCAGGGTTACATGTATGATGAACGATGATGTTTATGTGAATCGGATTTCATAATATTGAGCTAAGAATCGATTGAATGCATGATAACCGGCTGTGATGTGTTTACTTTAGGATGATTTATTGTGTTGTCATGATAGGATGTATGCTAGTGATCAAGAATATGAATCATGTTAATATGTTTAAGTGTTATGATTATTGCTTATGTTTTGATTATGTTTAGGGTTCATAAGAATTGATGTTAAAACTCTTGTTTAATCGAATATGTTGTGGTTGGTAACTATTAGAGTTAATCTTGCAAGATAAAAGGAAACAAGTTAATTGATTTCATGAATTAAGGAAAGTATGTAACTAATCGCACAAGATCAGATCATACAAGATCTGATCTGATTGCACAAGTTTCCTAATCGCACAAGATTTGGTACAATCACACAAGGCACCCGGTACAACTACGATATGCATGATCGCACAAGGCCTGTGGATCGCACAAGATGGTGCCGATCGCACAAGGCTTGGGCCTCACACAAACAACTTGGATTTGCATTACTGTTGGGCCTCAAAACCCAAGTCCAGTCGCACAAGTCTTGTTCAGTTGCATAAGCTGAACTGGACCGCACAAGGTTATTAAACTGTTTAATGTTTGGGCCGCACAAGTCTTTGGGGTGCATTATTTTGGGCCGGGTTTGGATTGAATCGCACAACCCATTGTGGATCGCACAAGTTATGCTGATCGCACAATAGGTTGGGCCGTCTGTTTATTGGGCTACATCTTTTGGGTCGCACAAGTTGGACATGATGATTACTTGACTGCTACTGTTAATGTGTTATACGTGTTTGCTATGATCAATACGTGTTAGGTCCTGTGTAAACATACATGCATTTCTTAAACCTAGACCTGACTTGTATGGTAACCATGTTAGGACGTGGTTGACCACTAGGAGCTCAATCGACCTTTACTTATCTGCCGAGCTAACCTAAGGTGAGTTCACACTTTCTACAAAGCATGGTAATTCCCGGTGGGTTGGGAATGGGTTAAGGAATATGGATTCCTCGTCCTTCTTGGGTAGGACAGTATGGGGTTAAGGAATGTAATTCCTCGTCCTTTTGGACAGTTTAAATTTCACTAGACCAAAACTCTATCACGAAGTCCCTCCTTTTTATATCGACTTAATCGCCGGGCCAATGGCGAGCGGGTCATTAGTTAGATAACGCTATTTAGGTCGGACAAGCCTCACACCGTGCCGCAGAGGACGGGCGTGAACTAATGGATCTGGGCACGTCAATGATGATAGACATTGACGCTAAGGGCACATAAACATGACTAAAGTCAGTGGTCGATATGGTAACGAGTCTAGTAGTATAAACAAGGGGTAGCCCCCACGACTGGATTGCCAGAGTAAACAGGATTAAACAAAACACGTTTTCAACTATGGGGTAACCCCCACGGCAAGGATGTCAGTTAAAGGAAACTATGTTTTTGGAATAACTTAAACCAACACCCAACTGTGAACTCGCTCAACTTTGTTGTTGACTCGTTACTACATGCTTTGCAGGTCATTAGGTTTAGCAGGAGCTTGCATGGGGAAAAGTCGTTGTGGAGTATGGACATTGAGTGTTCACGATGAACTTAAACATTATTGACTTACGCTTTGGTTTTAGACATTATGCTTCCGCTTGCAACTTAAACTATGTTTTTTATTCTATGTTTGGTTTTAGACACCAATTATTTTGTGTTGGATTCTATGTTTACTTATATGCTTGTTCAATGTGATTGGTGGCTTGATCCTGGTCGGTCACGCCTCCAAGCGGTGATACTCCACATGTGGATTTTGGGGGTGTGACAGATATGGTTCACGAACACTTTAACATATTACATAAAGCATCCTACACTAAAGCACTAGACTTTTACATCTTAACTTCCAATAATTAACTTATTTACCATCAAAATTACAATTACCCCCCCCCCCCATGTATGATTCACGGCTCATAGCATGGCCCCACCTAAAAATCCTCCAAGATATCCTAAATCTTCCAAATCTCTAACTAAATCTTTCCTAGATATTATTTGATTCACCTAGATTTATAAAGATATTGCTTAGATCTTTCCTTGGATTTTATTTGTTATTATTAGATATGGTGAAAACTTACACAAGACCCCCTCCCCCCTTCCTACTTACGGTCATGAGATGGCCCCACCTTTGATCCACCAAATTTTGCACAATCTTCCCATGATCTTCTCTAGATCCTTTCTTGATCTTGTCGACATAATATATGTAAGTATGGCTATAGGTGAGGTATGAAATATCTAGAGATCATGACACTCCACCATAACTCTTCTACTCTCTCTCCCTCTCACGGCCGTAGGTAACCCCCACCACCACCACCATTTTCATTGCAAGTTCATCTATTCCAAGTTCACTCCAAGGTGTAGCAAGGTGTTTAAGGAGGTGTGGAACTCTTGGAACTTGAAGGACCTCTCTTGCGTGCTTTTATCCACTCCATATTCTTCATTGAATCATCCCTAGCATGAAGCTAGTAGTAAGCTTCTTTTAACACTTGTTACTTCATATTTTTAGTAGTTAAAGGATATATTATGTTGAAATCATAAGAACACTAAAAGAACATACACTTGAATCTTGAAACATAAGCTTTACATATGATGAAATATGAAAAGAATGATGTTTTTTTAGCATATGAATGATGTTTGCTTGTTGGTTACTAGAGATATTGATGTTGATCATTACATGGAACTTGCTAGATTATGATTTAAAACATGATTTAGCAAGATAGGGGATGATTATGTCACAACATGAAATAATCATCTTCTTGGTTAAACATGAACTTGAAAGTAAAAAGTGATTTCTTGTAATATAATAAACATAGTGAGCGAGTAAACTTATAGCTCCAAGACTTGGGAATGATTTTTTTCTAAAAGAACCAAGTTTAGAAAGATGATTTTTGAAAGATCATGATTTTTATTAAACCTGCACTATTTTTAGAGGAAAAAAAGTGTATAAACACTAGAGAAACAAGAAGGTTTAATAAAGAAACATTTTTGTAAATTATGTTTACAAGTTGTAAACACCAAATCTTTGCAAGAATGAGATTTTAAAGGAAGTAAATACACTTTGGAAGGTAACTAAGGCCACTAAACGCTTTACCAAGTTACTACACGTTTTAGTGAAAGATCAAGTTCATGATGTTATGAAAATCATATAGTTTTTGCACTTGGTGAACATAATATGGTTTAGTGATTTGTTGTTGATTGTTCGAATGATTTTGAAAAAGAAAATGATATGCTAAATAGCATGGACACCTCCATTTACAAAGGAAACTATGGCGAAATTTTCTAAAAATTCCAACACTTAGAAAATATTTTCTAACAAGTAATTTGTGACACCTGTGTCACTTCAACCATCAAACAAATTCCAAACCAATGAAATATTGTATTTCATACTTGGGATTTGTGAAAATATGTGTATCGTTTGCACATATCAACTCTTGTTCGATTTCAAGCTTTAAATCGCTTTCTGGAAGGTTATACGCGCTCTGATGCGTAAATATAACCAGTTTAATGCAACAAACACTTCGGAATAGTGAAATAGGCTTAACATACCTTAAATAACCTTCACATAACTTAGGAATAAGTTTTGGATGGTTTGGTGTGTTGAAATCAAGTTTGTTCGATCGCAGGGACTAATTGTGTCAAACTGCGAAACTATACCGATTTGTATGGTAACGAATATTCCGGAACTTGATCATAAGTTAAATATGCCATAAATATCCTTTACATAGCTTGGAAATAGGCTATGAGGTGTTTTGTGCGCTAAAATAAACTTTATTGATCAATAGGGACTAAAAGCGTCAAAAACTGCACAAGTTTGCATTTTCGCGCATATCTTACGTTCCAAATACATTCGGACACCCAAAAATTTATGTAAGCATTAAAATATTTCATTTTAGTGTTTGGCATGATAAAATTCCATTCGTCGCATAATTTGGATCGTTTTTGCGTTCGTTACGACTTCCGTCGTAATTAACCGAACAACGCAACCGTACGGCCAAACGAACCGACATCCGAGATATTTTGAGCATGTTTTAAGTTCCCTATACTTTAACTTCTTATTTGAGCCTTTAAGTGAGGTTAACGGGGCTTAAGAGTGTCAAAACGCATCAAAAACCAACTTCGGAGTCACAGGGGCCTGTTCTGCCATTTTCGAAACCTGCTGACCTGCAAGGTCATTACGGACCGTAAGGGTGAGGACCATACGGTCCGTAAGGCATCCCCAGATCAGCAGAATGTTGATTCCAGCTTGATCCAGCTGCTCCACACTTGTGCACATGGTTTTAAGCATTTCTATGGGCTCCCATGGTTTTGTAAATCTACGGGCTCGATGTGTACGGCCTGGATTGAATCACGGTTTTCAAGAAACGATCCTAACGGTTCTACGAAAACTATAAATACCCCTCCATAGTTCACTTGCAACCCACTTGAATTCTGAGATTTTCTCTAAGTTGATGTGTGAAACCACTTCATACCAGAGAAACACTTGGAAATTCTATCTTGCGGGGACCCTTTGTAAGTGTTCCTTCGTTCTTTTATGCGTTTTTAGCTTGAAAGTCAAACTGTGTTTGACTTTCTGCATTGACCAATTTATGGTCAATGCGAAGTTCGTTTGAACTTCATAACGTGAGCGTAATCACGATGGTTATAGTCCCTAGTAACTATACCTACTGATTACCACGTTATCTAGGCTCAGCGACGAGTCGTAGTTTCGGCCAAAATGTGTATTCCTGCGTATTTTGTAACCAAACTACTCTAGGGTATCAAAAGCATTTGTTTTGATACCAAACCTGTTTTCTAACTTAACTAAACATGTTCAAGCATGTTTAGCTCGTCACTTTTAGATTAGTGCTTGTGTAGAGTCGTAAGTCAAGCGGACTAAACACCCGCTTAGACTTACGAACTAGACCCGTTGGTCGATCTTTAGGATCCGACCAAACACATTAGGTGACCATAGTTGTATAGGGAATAACCTTCCGAGGTTATACCTTATGGTCACCTAGTTTAAGTAGTTGTATGATAGGTAGTTTATATGCCCTAGGTAAATTACCAAAATACCCTTTTCATGTGTAATTGGGAATTAAGCATATGTAACCTAAACTTTTGTCATGTAACTGATTATGTAACATAATTAAGTATGTTAGGGCATATAATACTTGTCATAGGACTAGTTAGGCGGTCTGAACGTGTTATACGCGAACGACGCGTTAAAGTAGCATAAGCTACCTAAACGGGTCGTGATGGGTCGTAAGCACTTAGGCTAGGTTTCACTTTAGTATGTAGGCCTTGTTAAACCATATCATATGAGTTCCCACGCTCATTTGGTTCACAAGACCTCATACTATCCGATCCCCCGATTTAGGTCCGGTTATTTATGTAGTTACCTATATTAGGTACCGTTTGATTTCCGAGACTCCTCTAGCTTGCTTGGTAGTTGTTCAAGACTTCTAAGCACTCTCATGTGAGTACATAGTCCCCTCTTTTACTGTTTTCAAATGTTTTGGGGTGATATATGTGTACCTATTTGTTATTTTCATGTTTTCCAAAAGTATAATTGATTATACATATTTGTACATATCTTTTTGCAAACTGAATGATTGACTATGATTTAAACTCTAATTTTTCAAAGTTTATAAAATAAATGTTTGGAATAGTACTTATTTTGTTCACCGGACCGGTTGGTAGTATGATATAGCGCTATAGGATTTGACACCCTATTCCTGTTGTCATGGAATTTCTGAAACCAATTTGTTTCTCCATCCAAATAGGGATTGCCTTTATGGTATCCTTATAGTCTCAAAGGTGTATTTTGATGCACTAGGTCTGAATGAATTCTTAAGTCACATTATTTTTGTATATTAAGTTATACTCCCAAAAGTATAGTTTGTTATGCTCTCATATGTGATATCGTACAAAACCAACATATATTTTGTTAAAAATCTAAAACATAGTTTAATATGTTATTTGTAATCCAAAACATAGTTTAATATGTTATTTGTAATCTAAAACATAGTTTAATATGTTATTTGTAATCCAAAACATAGTTTAATATGTTATTTAGAAATCCAAAGTATACTTTTGATATACTACTGAAAATTATTATTTTAAACAACTAAGGTATATTTAATATACTATTTGTCTAATGATTGGGTTTTGGTTAGTGTTTAGATAACGGGACGGGTGTGATGTGATGAAAACATGGTAGATACGCCGCTGGTACTTCTTATATATAAGTGTCTTCATCACATTTCATACCGTGTCGTTATTTAGTACACTTGGGTTAACGATATGGGAACTGAAATATATTTTAATACTTTACTTATTCGACTTTCTTAAAAACCAAAGTATATTTTTATATATACTATAAACCATTTTATAAAAATATTGCTTTTTCAAACAATATATTTTATACAAACTCATTTTACTTACTTATTAGATTTTCTATGTATTATTATTTTATACCATCTGATTTCTTATAAATGATTTATAAAAGAAAACCTTTTACAAGGATCATGACTACTTTTATTAAAACTTTTTCTTAAACTTATAAGTCATGAATCCTAAATACAATAAAACCTATGTATCTCACAGGCATTTTTATGCTGACGTATGTATTTTTACACATGTTTCAGGTGCTGCTTTGTGATGATTGATGATATTTGCTACACTTAGGATGGACTCGTACCTTAGCGACTTTAAAATTTTGAAAGATAATAGTTGTACTTATTTGATTGTATTAAAACAATGAGTTCATTTATTCAATAAAACAAAATTATTTATTCCATGGTTGTGAAACAATGATTCTGTTACAACACTCCCCGACATTTCCGCCACGTTTTGTTGTTTTACGTGGTCGGGGTGTGACATAATTACAAGTACATTTTTTACTATGATGTCCAATATAAACCTTGCCATAAATTTTTGTAACAAAAATACAAATATCGGAGGTTGGTTTTCGTAAATAAAAATGGTTAAATATATATTTAGAATATATATTTTTTATTAAGACACTTGTGTGGATATTTGTTTATTTTGTGGAATAGTTATATTATTTTAGGGTAAAATAATATAACTTACAAATACCATGAAATTTACAACTCCAAATAACACCAAAAATCTCACGAAATAAATATTTAAGTTACACACTTGATATTGTGAAATCGCACGCTAAAACGTAACTTACGAAATATTCCAGAAAATACTTTTACGAATATATTTTTGGTAAATATTGTTTTGGATACAAGAAGTGAAAAGATAGTATTCCGAGAATACAAATATACATGTATAAATTACCCCCATCCTTGGGAAGGAAATACGGAAATATATACTTGGGAAGTATTAATACAAAAATATTGTTTAACGATTATTCCAAAACTTTAATATAATTTAAAGTTAAAATAATTTATTTTAACAAATAATTATAACTTTGAATAACATAAGGAACGCAACTCAAAACGTTAAACTCTAAGCCAAGGCACGGCCCGTTCGTCTAATAGACGTTAGTACATTGTAGGTAGCCGTGTACACCAGAGGACACTTTGAGTTACAGGCAAAATCGAAGAACGCAAAACAGTGAGTTCATGTCCCCCTTTTTCTTTTAACTGTTTTCAGTTTTACAACTTCGGGGGTGAAATACATGTTACATACTGATTACAAACGTTTTATACATGGTATGATTAGCTAAGGAATGTACCGCTAGATCACGTGAATGGGTAGGCTATTGTCTTAAGACCATTAATCCTTGTATAAGGACCGAGGGGCATGAGTGATAGATCTATTGGGTGGTGCGAGCCCCACCCATGGGCCGGCGAGTTGGCTGCATGTGGTGACTATGTCGTTCCGCCGGAGGGGCCGATACGAAATACGCATACAGGTTTGTGTGCTTCCTAGGCCATGTCACTTATTAATGTATTAGCTACACATTAATTGATCTGTTTTTTCCTTATTGCTACATACCAGGGACATTCATACATCCAGACATACTTTAAAGGCTTATTCATACACATACACATGAACTCGCTCAACTTTTGTTGATGTTTTTCAAACTACATGTATTTCAGGAAATTAAGTATGGATCTGGCGGGCGTTGGAGTTCAAGTCATGTTAAGTATAAAGATGTCATCCATGGTCTTTGGGTTTGGTCAGTGTGTCTTACTCCTGGACGAGACACGTCTCCCAAACCTTGGTTACAACTAATATCTTTTGACGAGTCCTTAGAGAACTTTTACACAATTCATACGGTTTGTAAAACTTGAATTTGAAGTCTATGTTTTAGACAATGTTGTTATGTTTTAAACTCATTTTATGGATGATAAATCTTTGGTTTTATCATATAGTTGTTTGATATGGTTGAATGCAATGATAACAAGAAAGTCACACCATAATCACGCTTCCGTAAAAGTCAGGGTGTGACAGCTTGGTATTAGAGCTTCGATCGTAGCGAACTAGGATTCTTTCTCGAGTCTAGACTACGATCATCAGGGCTCTCACGAAAATGTTTTCAAACATATTTTCATTGCATACACAAAGCGTCCAGATCCAGGGAACAAACATTTTTACAAACAAAAGACACAAATCACATTTCAAAGAATTCGTTTATAGTTCAGTCTTAGAGACTGAGGGAGGTTCAGTCTTAGAGACTGAGGGAGTTCAGTCTTAGAGACTGAGGGAGGTTCAGTCTTAGAGACTGAGGGAGGATAAGTCTTAGAGACTGAGGGAGGATCAGTCTTAGAGACTGAGGGAGGATCAGTCTTAGAGACTGGGGAAAATTGAGTCTTAGAGACTTGGGAAAATTGAGTCTTAGAGACTAGGGAAAATTGAGTCTTAGAGACTGGGGAAAATTGAGTCTTAGAGAATGGAAAAAATTGAGTCTGAGAGACTGGGAGTTTGATCCGGGAGATTCAGTCTGAGAGACTGGGTAGTTTAGTCTGAGAGACTGGGTAATTCAGTTTGGGGAACTGGGAAGTTTAGTTTGAGAGACTAGGGAGTTTCAGTCTAAGATACTGGGTGGTTTCAGTCTAAGAGACTGGGTGTTTTAGTCTAAGAGACTGGGTGTTTTAGTATGAGAGACTGGGTGTTTAGTCTGGGAGGCTGGGTTGGTTAGTCTGGAAGACTAGGTGGGTTAGTCTGGGAGATTAGGAAGGATAGAAAGTTTCATGTAAAATAATGAGAATACATGACTACATGACAAATTACCTTGTTTGTATACACTGATTGTTAGTGATTACTATGGATGTACATGCTATGACTATTATGTACCGGCACACATATCACTCTATTTAGAAAGCAAGTTTTTAGGAAGTGATAACACTACGGCCACCGCCACAGATAATGAGATTGCACCTACGCCGGAGATATTTACGTCAGACACTGAGAGTGATCCTGATATGCTGACCAAGGACGAGGACGATTTTCAACAGTCCGCGTTACCGGATTTTGGTAATGATTTACCCTTGCTGAGGGCTTCGATGACAAGAATCCTCCTGCCACTGTCATTTCAGTCCATGACCACTTCATCACTAGTCATCCCGATGGTGAACACACCATGGCTCCGATCCTCGACAATGTGCCTGCTGTGGACATTCCTTCCGAATGTTGGCTACTCGACGAATAACTGATGACGACGTTGACATGTTTATCGATGGTCCCCCCGATGACACCCATGATGACGGAAAGTTAGACGAGAACGTTGTTACTAATTTCACGTCTTATGACCCCTGTTAACAAGCTATCTTCAGATTCTAGTATACACTCGATTTCAGACCCCTTTGAGTCTACGAAATTTACGGCTTTACAGACAGGCAGGTTACCGCTTTTTGCTACAGACACGGATGACGACGCCGCTTTGACTACTGCACTAACACCTGCTCAAGATCACATACCCCCACACGACCCAGAACCTTCCCCTGAGGCAGCTCCAGTTCCTTGTGGGCCAGCTTGATGTTGCACTTACTGATCCTACGCCCTTGCTTGATCATTACCCTATTTCTTTTGGTTTAACAGACATTGCGCCCCTTGTACCTGAACCCGTACCTGCACATGTTGATCTTCCTTTTCGGGACAATTGCCACTGCACCCGTACCCGCTGATGTTACTCCTTTCCTCCTGAAGAGCCTGACGTCCATCACACCAGTTTGCCTATTGCTTTCTTTCAAGACATACCCGCACCCCGGGAAGGAACTCCAGGTCAGCACCCGCGTAACGATCCTTTTGCTACAGCAGCATTTTCCCCAACCTCACATGCCGCACCGTTTGCTACATTCACCTTTACAACACTGGACGAGCCATTCTGATGATTCCTACAATATGCTATGCTGACTTTAGACCCTTTCCATCCCTCACATTATGGAGGCTACACACGGGATGAGTGCTCCTGTAACATCAACTACAGTTCGAGGATATAAGCCACAAAGTTTTGAAGCTTGAGCTGACACCACGACCTCCACCATGTCTAATGCTAGTATACTTTGATCCTCCACAATTATAAAATACTTCTTTTACGCTCTCACCTGCTGCTCTTGCACCTTTCTTAGGTGTTGACGCTCGTTTCCTTACTGTCAAGTAGCAGACCAGTTAATTACTTTGACGTGTATACAAACTCGAGAAGGAGCTCGCACACGTTAGCAGTTTGCTTTTCTTCTCTTCTCCACCTCAGTCACCAGTATAGTTGGTTTCTGGATTATGCGGATTGCATTACATTTGGGTAAAGACATTAATGATAAGCCGGGATTGTGGAGACTTTTGAAGACCACTTCTGACTACGTAATTTTGATACACTAATATACTTGTTGGACAAGGGTAGGGTGACCCTGTGTCCCTTTTGATGTGATACATTTTGTAAGACAAAGTGATTGCGGCTGGAGAATAATGAAAGCCCAATCATTATTAAAATTGCGACAATACTTATGACTAATAACTAATGAAAGCTCAGTCGCTATGTTCTCACTAAGCACGTTGTTGATCTGCATATTTGTGCTATAACTATAATGCTACATGCTTACTTGCTACGTTCCTATTTACAAGTTGTGCTATAATTGTGATGATATATGATTGATTGTTATAACGACTGCTTATATACGTATGTAAATACACCTCTGAAGTCTTATTTGTCAAGTAGAGGCTTATGTGCTCATGTCCTTAATAAGACCTGACCTAACCGACCTTCTTCTAGGAAGATGTCGACTCAAGGGAACACCGATACCAACAACCCTCTGCCGACGACAGAGGCGAAATTTCAAGAACGCATCTTACAGGTCATCGCACAATACAAGGCCCTTCGCTCCGAGCGCAGCGGAGGTACCTCAGGAAATAACCCACCCAACGGTAATGTTTTGTCCCTTAAGACACATGACAAAATGTTTGGACATTTCCACGAGTGCTTTGCTAATACCTTATGCGAATAATGTTGCTTATATCACAGGCTGCACCTACAAGCAGTTCTTGGGCTGCCAGCCCCTGCAGTTCGACGGCACTGGGGGTGCCGTAGCCTTCATGCGCTGGGTTGAAAAGACGGATTTTGTTTTGCGTGTGAGCAAATGCGCCCCAGAGCATCAGGTCACGTACATTTCCGGACTGTTCCAAGATGGGGCTCTGTCATGGTGGAAACTCCAGGTTCAGACGATGGGTGAGGCTGCTGCGTATGCTTTGACATGGGATCAACTGAAAGAACTAATGCATAAGAAGTAATGTTCGAGAGCAGAAAGCCAGAAGATGGAAACTGAGTTCTAGAACTTGAAGATGGAAGGACCAAAAATAGCTGAATACGTGGAGAAATTCCATGTTCTATCGCGTATTGTCCCCTACATGGTAGAACCAGAATTTAAAAAGATTGAGCATTTTATTTGGGGATTGGCACCCCAAATCATGAGCATGGTGACGACGTCAAAGCCTGCAATGATCGCTGAGGCCATTGATCTATGTGTGACCTTGACTGAAGAGGCAATCAGGTTTAACAAATTTTTAACCTCTGAGGAGAAAAAGGAGACTCATGTTGAGTTATCTGAAGACAACAAGAGAAAGTTCGCAAACTTCAAGCAGGGTACTCAGACGAATAGCAACAATAAGGCCAAAAATGGATAAGAGTACATGGGTAAACTACCTCATTGCGACAAGTGTCGACGACATCATACCTGGCGATGTAAAAATGGAAAGTGTGACAACTGTGGCAAAGTGGGGCACAGCAGGGACACGTGTTGGCATGAGACGAAACATGGAAAGAAAGGTAAGGGATGTTATAACTGCGGCGATATGGGGCACTTTAGGAAAGATTGCCCAAGGGAGATTAAACAAAATCATGGGAAGAATGTCTAACACCAGAGCTAGGGAAGCACACCAGGATCCAAACATGACTATCGGTACGCCTCATGGTAGTCAATGTTATGCGTCTGTGCTCTTTGATATTGTTGTCAAATTTTGGCTTCAGAATATACTTGTTTTAATAGTAAGCAAGATAGATATCCAGTATTCGGTAGAACTAGCTTAAGGGAAGCTTCGACATGATAATTGGGATGGACTGGCTATCAAGCAATCAAACGAAGATTGTTATCCGCATTCCAATGATGAACGGAGAAACGATCATAATTCATGGAGCAGGATACGCCCCTACGGATTATCGGACATTGAAGACACGGAAGTTTTGCGCAAGAATACAACGCCTTGTTGGCTCATGTCATAGACAAGGAGCCGAAGAACCAAAACTTGAAGATATCTCTGTGATGAGGGGATAACCTGAAGTCTTCCCCGAAGAATCGCCAGAATTATTTCCTTAACGTCAAGTCAAATTTTGCATCGATTTGAATCCGGGTGTCGCGCCTGCTGTTAATGCACCTTAACGACATACACCTTCAAAGGTGCAAGGATTGGCAGTGTAGCTTCAGTAGCTGATAGAGAAGGAAGATAACAGACCAAGTTCCCTCGTTGGGTAACCCCAGTTTTACTCATCAAGGTGAAGGACGATAGCTTTCGTATGAACATCAAACTACCAGGTTGCTGAACGAGCTAACCAACGAGAGTCGGTGACTCTTGCTAAGGATTAACTAATTATTTATTTAACTAACTATGAGGATTCAATTACCATTTCACAACCGATCGATGATCAAGTATCATTAGCTGAGGATTCAGGAAGAAAGTATACCGGGGAAATTGTGGGACAATAACTTGTTTTCAACGTGCACAAAAATGGTGTTTCCTACACGATGCACAAAATAGTTTTACACGGAATAAGAACTTTGAGAACCTAGAAAACATGTGCTTAATCCTTGGGGACCCAGGTCCAAACTCGTAAAGGTTGTTACTTAGGAACCATATCTGTTAATTCAAGCAAACACCAAGATCCTGACATATATGCTATTTCAGTTAACCAAACAGAAAGTGTTCAAATTCCTTTTGTTGAAATCTTCACTTTCGCTTCTAGCGAGTAGATGTTTGCATCTCTACTCCCCTCAATGGTAGTTGCATCGCGTTAATGTCCTTCGCTGAGAGCGAACACACATCTGCTTCGAATACTTGGTCATTTCTTCATTTTAGCAGACACACATCGCTTCATTACTTGAAAACTTATACGTTATGCATGCACCTTTTGCTACACATGCGGTTTCATTTCAAATAAACGCTTCACTGAAGTTCAAATATTATTTTGCTAAATCTTGTGATTCGAATGACCTGCTTTATTGTAATTGCTGGCTCTTTTGTTACCAAGTCAACACACTTTCTTGAGACTTCATTTCTTTCAAGTTGCATTCATGGTTTATCTTCGTAACCATACTAAGATACCCTTGTTGATACATACGTTTATTATCGGGTTACACTGAAACCGAGATCAATTGCTTGAACTTATCCATTTCGCATATTCAATTTAAAACGTCATATGATGTATTGGGAGCATCATATTCAAATATTTTTGCAAGTGTTCTTTTGCTTCGAGCCGTAGTAGACTTGCTTGGTCTGCAGCTCCTCTAAATCGTTTGTTGATTTCGATACTTTACGGTGATACTTTCACGAAAATGAATACGTTAATTTGGTTACGCACCTCATACACGGATTTAATTACTTATTCATTGACTTGCCCTAAACCCATTTGGTTTATCAACTAAAGCGGTCTTAACACAGTTGTGTGTTAAGACGATGGTACATAGATTCATTTTATATCACGGTGTACCTCCTAACGATTCTTTCATTATCGACCGAATGCTTTGCGGTACTTGTTACTTTTTCACCTTCGATCAAAAACAGTGATTCTTTGATGCTCCGTACCCAATTGAAAACTCTATGACATTGTGAAAATCAAATCTTCAGATTGTCTCAGTACACTTTTATTCGATTTCAAACACGGTTAACTTGTTCAGTCATCACTAAATTCTAATCTTGTCACTACGACACCTTGTGGTGTCATTGCGAATTTGTAGCTTGTGCTAATCATGGTGAACTGCTTCACATAAAACTACATATACTTTTGACTTGTCATTTAAACAGTTCTGATGCAACTACGAATTAAGACAATGATACGCCAGGTTCGCTTGTATTTCATTCGGTGTATCTTCATAATTCAAGAGGGTCAACATACTAAACCTTACCATTCATTTATTCGGAAGTTGACAGATCATTTCATATTCAAGTTGTTGATTTTGAGTTCTTATAGCGGATGCTATGGTTTGTGAAAACTCATTTGCATATTGTGATCGATCGTTTGAAAATCCTACTAGTCAAAACTCCTCTTTTGCGGGACCCCTGTTAACTAGATTACACTGGACTGTACGTCAATACGTTGTGTACCTTTGACATCAAATGCTAAAAGCACATACCTTTTAACCATTGGATTCGTGTTGCTATATATTCTTGGATTCACCTGATGTGAATAAGGTTTGATTCAGTTTGGTGATTATCTACCCTGGTATTATTCATATACATACACGCATAATGAAACCCTAAGGAGTTAAGGTAGTACAAATTTCGAGGACGAAATTTTCTTAACAGGGGGTGAATGTGACAACCGTCAAATTTGCATGTATCCGTATGATTAATTAATATTGACTTATGCTTAATGACTATGCTCAATTACAACTGATGATATAAACTGCTTTATGATTTATGTATCATACATACATGTGCATCACATTTCATACTGTCACACCATTTATTACATACAAACTTTAGTGACATACATGATGCACAAAGCACAGTTAGCACAGTTAACGGATAACTCAGAAACATGCTGACAATGTCAGTACATAGACAGACAATATTTTGAGACCCAGTATGAGCCAGAGACAATGTGCTACACTAGTATGGAGTGTAGGGAAGTAAGGACCATAAAACTGCGTCACTAGGTGATAGTTTAAGTGCCGGGAAGTGCCTAAAACCCACTCAAAGTGCAGAATTCTGCATTAATTAAAAAAAATCAGCATTTTAACATGCTAGTAACATGCAAAAAATATGGCAAAATGGTTATGTATGCTTTCCTAAGTGTCGGGAATTGAAAGTGTCATAAAAAATTTCATAAAGGACACTATACGGTATAACTTAGCACTTTAACGAACCGGTATCTAACCGAACAACCGGACATTACCCGGAACACTAAAATATTGCTAAAAGCATTGTTTTTCTTTTTCTGAGCTAGATATGGTTCACGAACACTTTACCATATTACATAAAGCATCCTACACTAAAGCACTAGACTTTTACATCTTAACTTCCATTAATTAACTTATTTACCAACAAAATTACAACTAACCCCCCCCCCCCATGTATGATTCACGGCTCATAGCATAGCCCCACCTAAAAATCCTCCAAGATATCCTAAATCTTCCAAATCTCTAACTAAATCTTTCCTAGATATTATTTGATATTATTTGAATCACCTAGATTTATAAAGATATTGCTTAGATCTTTCCTTGGATTTTATTTGATATTATTAGATATGGTGAAAACTTACACAAGACCCCCTCCCCCCTTCCTACTTACGGTCATGAGATGGCCCCACCTTTGATCCACCAAATTTTGCACAATCTTTCCATGATCTTTTCTATATCCTTTCTTGATCTTGTGGATATAATATATGTAAGTATGGCTATAGGTGAGATATGAAATATCTAGAGATCATGACACTCCACCACAACTATTCTACTCTCTCTCCCTCTCACGGTCGTAGGTAACCTGTGACACCTGGGTCACTGCGACCATCAAACAAATACCAAACCAATGAAATATTGTATTTCATACTTGGGATTTGTATAAATATGTGTATCTTTTGCACATATCAACTCTTGTTCGATTCCAAACTCTAAATCGCTTTCTGGAAGGTTATACGCGCACTGATGCGTAAATATAACCAGTTTAATGCAACGAACACTCCGGAATAGTGAAATAGGCTTAACATACCTTAAATAACCATTACATAACTTAGAAATACGTTTCGAAGGCTTTGGTATGGCAAAAATAAGTTAATTCGCTTACAGGGACTAAATTTGACAAACTGCGAAAGTATGCCAATTTGAACTGTAACAGACATTCCAGAACATGACCATAAGTTAAACACACCTTAAATATCCTTTATATAGCTTAGAAATAGGCTTTTAGGGGTACGGTGTGCAAAAAATAAACTTTTGGCTCATTCAGGGACTAAAAGTGTCAAAAAGTGCACAAGTTTGCATTTTCGCGCATAACTTACGTTCTGAATACATCCGGACATCAAAAATTTATGTAAGCACTAAAATATTTTATTTTAGTGTTTAGCATGAGAAAAATCCATTCGTCGCGCCATTTGGATCGTTTTTCGCGCTTATGCGCATTCCGTCGTAATTAAGCGAACATCGCAATCATACGACCAAACGAACAGACATCCTAGATATTTTTGAGCATGTTTTGAGTTCCCTATACTTTAACTTCATTTTAGAGCCTTGAAATGAGGTTAACGGGGTTCAAACGCATCGAAAATAGCTTAAACGGGCTGCAGGGACCATTTCTGACATTTTTTAAACTTTGCTGAAACTGGTAGGCAGTGGCGTAGCGCGAGCACCTCATGCCAAGGCAGTGGCGCTACGCGACTGCCTAACCTGGGCAGAAACATTGTATTTGGTCCATTTTCACTTTCGCACATGGTTTTGGCAATACCGTGGGCTCAAATGGTTTTAGAAAACCACTATCTTGATGTGTATGGTTGAGATCAAAGCACGGTTAACGAGGAACGATCTTAACGGCTCTACAAATCCTATAAATACCCCATACCTTCAATTGCAAAACCCACAAGAATTTTGATCTTAGAAGCTCTAAGTTGAAACCATTGTTTCATACCTGAGTTACTTGGATCGAGATTAGCATTCGGGGACCCTTTGTAAGTGTTCCTTCGTTCTTTTATTGCTTTTCGAGTCCGAAAGTCAAACTTTGTTTGACTTCTGCATTGACCAGTTTATGGTCAATGCGAAGTTCGTTTGAACTTCGCAACGTGAGCGTCATCACGATGGTTATAGTCCCTTGTGACTATGCCTACTGATTACCACGTTGTCTAGGCTCAGTGACGAGCCGTAGTTTCGGTCAAAATGCGCATTCGTGTGTATTTTGTAACCAAACTACTCTTAGGTATCAAAAACGTTTGTTTTGATACCAAACTTGTTTTCAAACTTAGTTAAGCATGTTTTAACATGCTTAACTCGTCACTTTTAGTTTTGTGCTTGTCTAGGGTCGTAAGGGTAAGCGATCTAATAAATCGCTTATACCTTCGAACCCGACCCATTTGGTCGATCATTAGGATCCGACCAAACACATTAGGTGACCATAGTATATAGGGAATAACCTTCCGAGGTTATACCCTATGGTCACATCGTTTGAATAGTTGTATGATAGGTAGTTTATATGCCTTAGGTAAATTACCAGAATACCCTTTTCATGTGTAATTGATAATTAAGCATATGTAACCTAAAATTTTGTCACATAACGGATTATGTAACATGTTTAAGGCATATAACACTTGTCATAGGACTAGTTAGACGTTCCGAACGCGTTTCACGCGCACGACGCGTTAAAGTAGCATAAGCTACCTTAATGGGTCGCGATGGGTCGAAAGCACTTAGGTTAGGTTTCATTTAGTATGTAGGCTTTGCTAAACCAAATGACACGAGTCTCTACACTCGTTTGGTTTACGAACCCTCATTCTATCCGATCCTCCGATATAGGTATATTAGGTGTCGTTTGATTCCGTGATCTCTAGCATTGTTTGGTTGTTACTCAAGGACTACTAAGCAATCTCAAGTGAGTACATAGACCCCTCTTTTACTGTTTTCCAAACTGTTTTGGGGTGAAACACATGTGCCTACTTGTTACTTTCATGTTTTCCTGTTTTCACATCATATACTTCCTATGTTCATTAGTACATTATAGTACATGATTTCATTACATTTTATGCTATGTATGTCCATTGTGTGCATACTTAGTACATGGTTCTACATTACATTTCTGCTATGTATGTTAACTGATAGCATGCTAGCACATTGATTTACATGACTTTTCTGCTTTGTATGTTAACTTAGCATACTTAGTACATTTCTTATTCATCATATGCTTACATTTTGGTATGACATTTGGTTTGTTTAATCTATACTATACATTCATTAACACCGATCATGCTGCTCCGTAGTAGGTAGTGGTACCATAGGACTTGACAAATCCCATTCCTGAAATCTCGGGTTTGTTTGGATGGAAGGAATGACCGAATCCGAATACATATTTTGATAACCTTTACTAAAAGGGTTATCCGACTGTCGCAAGGCTTGGATGTATGAATTTTCACAATACCGCATAAATGTCTATATCAGTATAGCATGCATTTACTACACAAAACATAACTTTGATTTAAACCAAGTTTTACTTCAATACTTTGTTTTGTGCATTTCACCTATGGTTTAGTTGATGCATTTCACTAGCCATACATATCATTTTGGTTACACATTACATGATTTACATTTGACACATAAACATTTTCGACATTGGTTATACATTACATGATTTACATTTGACACATAAACATTTTCAACATTGGTTATACGTTGCATGATTTACATCTTGACATAAACATTTTGGTATATTATTCAATACATTTGACAATTGGTTTAAACATAGACATCTTACATTGTTGGTTTGGTTTGAGTAAGTGATTTAAGTAACGAGGCGTGTGTAATATGATACAAGCATGGTGGATACGCCGCTGGTACTTCCTATATATAAGTGATTGTATGGTATTACATATCGTGGCGTTATTTGAATCATTTCAATTTGGACATATAACATTTTATACAAATAACATACTTTTCACAATACATTGTTTTACAAACAACTTATCTTATACAAACTCATTTTTACATGGTTATTCATTTAACCTTACATTTATTTATACATATCATCTGATCTTATCGTTTTTCAAATGATTTACAAGACAAAGCAAATTACAAGGTTCATGACTAAACATTTTCTCAAACATAAGTCATGAATTCTATTTTCACAAAACCTATGTATCTCACAGGCATTTTTATGCTGACGTACCTATTTTCACATGTGTTTTCAGGATATGATGCATAGGACTTGTCAAGATACACTTAGGCGGACTTGGGCCTTAGCGACAATAAAAGATGCAAGACTAGTTATTTATGTTATGTTTCTTTGATTGTCAAGACATTGTAACTATTATATTCAATAAAACAATATTTCAATTTCCATGTGTTATGAAACAATGATTCTGTTACAACACTCCCCGACGTTTCCGCCACGTTTGGTTGTCCTACGTGGTCGGGGTGTGACAGAAAAGTTGGTATCAGAGCTCATGGTTATAGGGAATTAGGTTATTAGTAATACTTTGACCTAGTCTATAACCTTTCTAGGACCCTAACGCGAATTTACTTGCGTTTAGTCATAAAACAATATTGTCACCTATCCTTAGGCGACAACCACAACAAGAACATAAATTTCAAAACCGCTTTGAAAACTAATCATCTGTTCTAGGATGATTGATTACTAGGTTTTGAACCCTCTATTGTAAGGTTTTGAACTCTCTATTATATGGTTTTGAACCCTCTATTGTAAGGTTTTGAACTCTCTATTATATGGTTTTGAACCCCTCTGAGTTTTCAAAACCTCGTCAAGGTTTTGGGTTTTAAATAATGTGAACACGTGCAAACTGGAAGGGTGAATGCCTGTATTCTGGGTTTTCTGTCTAGGCAAGCACTTCGTATACATCTCATGAGACGCGAGACCAGTTGTGCTTACCTGGGAATTCTTGGGATGAGTGTTCACTTATAGGCGAGCATGTCTTCGGGATACATTATTTTTGACCCATTTACTTTGATTTGTCACCATCTCATTTGTTTGCCTTAGGTAACAAACAAATGATCACAATTTTCATTCGTTACCATTCTGTATTGATTATCCAATAACCTTTCACTCGTTTCTTCCTATGTCTTTCATTTTCTTCTAGAATGCCTATTCCTCTCAGCACTGGTCAAATGTCCGAGCGAACAGCCAAATTTGCCCAGCAAATAGGTGAAGTGATTCAGAAGACTGTGGATTTAGGCATTGCCATGGCTCGTCTCAACAATGAAGCCTCTCGTCTCGACAATGAAGCCACTCAAGAGCCACCAAAGGAAGCAGAAGTCAAGCCAGCACCAAAATCAAGGAAGCGTAAGGCTTCAAGGAAACCCGCAGCGGTTACACCTAATCAAGCGGGACCTAGCCATGTGGCAAGGCCACCAGCTAGGAAGCCATACATAGGAACTGCCCCTTTGTGCAAACGATGCAACCGTCATCATTCAAACCTCATACCCTGCTCCAAATGTACCTACTGTGGACGGAGGGGACATTTGGTCAACACATGCCGCTTTGCTATCCAAAACAAAGCTGCTATAAACCTTGTTGCTACCCAACTCCAAGTCAACCCTACTCAAGCTCGTTTCCCGTCTGGTACTTGCTACAACTGCGGCGAGACGAGCCATTTCAGGAACAACTGCCCAAAGCTTACTAATGCAAATCCATCCCACGGATGAGCAGTTGGCTGACTAGAAGATGTTGCTGTCTTATGCTTTTATTCTCCTGTTTTCTTGTAATGTGAAACAATCTGTTTTGTTTATAAATAAATTATTGTTCACAATTCTGATATACAAGTGTAGTTACATGTGTGTATGACTTTTCCTATGATACCTACATCAAGAAACTATGTACCTTGCAAACTACTCTTGTGATTTCTCTCTTTCAAATGATCGCTCATGATTCCCTCAAAAATTTTTTTTTTTAAGTACTCGTTTCATTCTAAGGAACGAAGTACATGAAATAAAGTGAAATTATGAATAATCGTGCTTGTTACACATCTGTGCCATTAAATCCTTGGTTAGATAACTAAGGGTAGTTTCAAATCGCATACCCATTACGTTTTGATTTTTTTCAACATACACAGTACAAGTATTTCAAAAACAATCTTCATGATCTCAAAACATTTCATATAGTTTGAAAACAATTTTTTTCAAATGCATTGTCTATGTTATTTCAAAAACATTGGTTATGTTAAAAAAAAAAAAAAACAACTTTCATAATTTCAGAATATTTCATATAGTCTGAAAACAATATTAACACAGTATATTTTCTTATCAAGTGCATGATTTCAAAAGCATCATTCATGTTTTCCAAAAACCTTATACATAATTTCAAAAATTCATTTCGCATGATTTTAAAACATTTTTATAAATATACTTATCTAAAAACCTACTTTATGATTTCAAAAGTATTATATATAAGGTTTCAAAAACATTTTTAGGACCCCATGCATAGTTTTCCAAATATATTTTCCTCATCCATTTACTTAACCTTCAAATTCTGCTTCATATGTTGCCTTGGCATATCTAGCATCTCAACTTCATAAGCATTTTTACTTCATGTTTGACATAAGCACGTCCAGTGCAAGGTTTCAAAACATCTTCAACTTCTAAAATCCATATGGGATCTTTTTATCTTCACATTTAGACCCTTGTGGATGATCATCATTCAAATCAGAGTCCTTAATTGGATTCCTTATGTACCTTAATTCGAACATTTCGGTTCCTAATAATCGAAATCGAATTTTCTTTTTGAATCTTTCTATCTTTATAGTTAGATTCTTGATAACGTTTAAAGTACCAAATGAAATCCACGAAATGGATTCCTAGTATGCTTTAAATGCATGTACGCAATTAACAAGACAAATTAACAAACAATTTTGTGGTTATGTGACTATGTGTTTATTCATCTTATGTTTTCTTTTATGCATTTTGTGTTTTTTTTGTATACTCTGGATACTCGTTATCCAAATCCTCGTAAAATATTTCATATCTTAATATGAGGGATTCGTAGTAGGATATTCAAAAAGGTACTACCTTAAATCCTTAATGGGCTTCTATGTAATAGTTAAGACCTTTGGATTATATAGTACCACTCCATGATTCATAAGAAACCCTTTAGTGGTCTAGTCAAAAAGATTGATTCATAATTTGGTTAAAAGACGACATCTAGTGATGTAGCTGAACAGACTCCTTGATAGTCTATTTAGATCATTTAATGATTTAATTAAAAGGACTCTATGGTGGTCTAGTCACACTCATCACAGGATTGTTCATTTGGTTTTACCCTACACATTATAAAATAGACTGTGTGAACTGTGCAAGGAATTGTCTAATTATGGACGCGTACATAATTATGAAATTTAGTGCACAGAAACCTAGTAAGATTTATTATGTGTAAGAACCGATAGTGACAACAATAACAAAATGAGAACGATGTAATGGAGGTACGGTGGACGCACCAAAGGCGCTTCATATACTTGTATATAAGTGTCCCTCTTACATTGCAAGCATAATGTTATTAAGGTTACTAGAAGTTCAGAACCCTAACCAATGTTGTTCGATCTTTTCAACTTCATGTTTTCAAGACCTCACAAGTTTCCTCTGATTAAATTTCTGGACGGAATTTCCTAAAGTAGGGGAGACTGTGACACCTGGGTCACTGCGACCATCAAACAAATACGAAACCAATGAAATATTGTATTTCATACTTGGGATTTGTATAAATATGTGTATCTTTTGCACATATCAACTCTTGTTCGATTCCAAACTCTAAATCGCTTTCTGGAAGGTTATACGCGCACTGATGCGTAAATATAACCAGTTTAATGCAGCGAACACTCCAGAATAGTGAAATAGGCTTAGCATACCTTAAATAACCTTTACATAACTTAGAAATAAGTTTCGAAGGCTTTGGTATGGCAAAAATAAGTTAATTTGCTTACAGGGACTAAATTTGACAAACTGCGAAAGTATGCCAATTTGAACTGTAACAGACATTCCAGAACATGACCATAAGTTAAACACACCTTAAATATCCTTTATATAGCTTAGAAATAGGCTTTGAGGGGTTCGGTGTGCTAAAATAAACTTTTGGCTCATTCAGGGACTAAAAGTGTCAAAAAGTGCACAAGTTTGCATTTTCGCGCATAACTTACGTTCTGAATACATCCGGACATCCAAAAATTTATGTAAGCACTAAAATATTTTATTTTAGTGTTTGGCATGAGAAAAATCCATTCGTCGCACCATTTGGATCGTTTTTCACGCTTATGCGCATTCCGTCGTAATTAAGCGAACATCGCGATCATACGACCAAACGAACCGACATCCTAGATATTTTTGAGCATGTTTTGAGTTCCCTATACTTTAACTTCATTTTAGAGCCTTGAAATGAGGTTAACGAGGTTCAAACGCATTGAAAATAGCTTAAACGGGCTGCAGGGACCATTTCTGACATTTTTGAAACTTTGCTGAAACTGGTAGGCAGTGGCGCAGTGCGAGCACCTCATGCCTAGGCAGTGGCGCTACGCGACTGCCTAACCTGGGCAGAAACATTGTATTTGGTCCATTTTCACTTTCGCACATGGTTTTGGCAATACCGTGGGCTCAAATGGTTTTAGAAAACCACTATCTTGATGTGTATGGTTGAGATCAAAGCACGGTTAACGAGGAACGATCTTAACGGCTCTACAAATCCTATAAATACCCCATACCTTCAATTTCAAAACCCATAAGAATTTTGATCTTAGAAGCTCTAAGTTGAAACCATTGTTTCATACCTGAGTTACTTGGACCGAGATTAGCATTCGGGGACCCTTTGTAAGTGTTCCTTCGTTCTTTTAATGCTTTTCGAGTCCGAAAGTCAAACTTTGTTTGACTTTCTGCATTGACCAGTTTATGGTCAATGCGAATTTCATTTGAACTTCGCAACGTGAGCGTAATCACGATGGTTATAGTCCCTTGTGACTATGCCTACTGATTACCACGTTGTCTAGGCTCAGTGACGAGCCGTAGTTTCGGTCAAAATGCGCATTCGTGTGTATTTTGTAACCAAACTACTCTTAGGTATCAAAACCGTTTGTTTTGATACCAAACTTGTTCTCAAACTTAGTTAAGCCTGTTTTAACATGCTTAACTCGTCACTTTTAGTTTTGTGCTTGTCTAGGGTCGTAAGGGTAAGCGATCTAATAAATCGCTTATACCTTCGAACCCGACCCATTTGGTCGATCATTAGGATCCGACCAAACACATTAGGTGACCATAGTATATAGGGAATAACCTTCCGAGGTTATACCCTATGGTCACATCGTTTGAATAGTTGTATGATAGGTAGTTTATATGCCTTAGGTAAATTACCAGAATACCCTTTTCATGTGTAATTGATAATTAAGCATATGTAACCTAAAATTTTGTCACATAACTGATTATGTAACATGTTTAAGGCATATAACACTTGTCATAGGACTAGTTAGACGTTCCGAACGCGTTTCACACGCACGACGCGTTAAAGTAGCATAAGCTACCTTAATGGGTCGCGATGGGTCGAAAGCACTTAGGTTAGGTTTCATTTAGTATGTAGGCTTTGCTAAACCAAATGACACGAGTCTCTACACTCGTTTGGTTTACGAACCCTCATTCTATCCGATCCTCCGATATAGGTCCGGTTTATTAACATAGTTACCTATATTAGGTGCCGTTTGATTCCGTGATCTCTAGCATTGTTTGGTTGTTACTCAAGGACTACTAAGCAATCTCAAGTGAGTACATAGACCCCTCTTTTACTGTTTTCCAAACTGTTTTGGGGTGAAACACATGTGCCTACTTGTTACTTTCATGTTTTCCTGTTTTCACATCATATACTTCCTATGTTCATTAGTACATTATAGTACATGATTTCATTACATTTTATGCTATGTATGTCCATTGTGTGCATACTTAGTACATGGTTCTACATTACATTTCTGCTATGTATGTTAACTGATAGCATGCTAGCACATTGATTTACATGACTTTTCAGCTTTGTATGTTAACTTAGTATACTTAGTACATTTCTTATTCATCATATGCTTACATTTTGGTATGACATTTGGTTTGTTTAAACTATACTATACATTCATTAACACCGATCATGCCGCTCGGTAGTAGGTAGTGGTACCATAGGACTTGACAAATCCCATTCCTGAAATCTCGGGTTTGTTTGGATGGAAGGAATGACCGAATCTGAATACATATTTTGATAACCTTTACTAAAAGGGTTATCCGACTGTCGCAAGGCTTGGATGTATGAATTTTCACAATACCGCATAAATGTCTATATCAGTATAGCATGCATTTACTACACAAAACATAACTTTGATTTAAACCAAGTTTTACTTCAATACTTTGTTTTGTGCATTTCACCTATGGTTTAGTTGATGCATTTCACTAGACATACATATCATTTTGGTTACACATTACATGATTTACATTTGACACATAAACATTTTCGACATTGGTTATACATTACATGATTTACATTTGACACATAAACATTTTCAACATTGGTTATACGTTGCATGATTTACATCTTGACATAAACATTTTGGTATATTATTCAATACATTTGACAATTGGTTTAAACATAGACATCTTACATTGTTGGTTTGGTTTGTGTAAGTGATTTAAGTAACGAGGCGTGTGTAATATGATACAAGCATGGTGGATACGCCGCTGGTACTTCCTATATATAACTGATTGTATGGTATTACATATCGTGGCGTTATTTGAATCATTTCAATTTGGACATATAACATTTTATACAAATAACATACTTTTCACAATACATTGTTTTACAAACAACTTATCTTATACAAACTCATTTTTACATGGTTATTCATTTAACCTTACATTTATTTATACATATCATCTAATCTTATCGTTTTTCAAATGATTTACAAGACAAAGCAAATTACAAGGTTCATGACTAAACATTTTCTCAAACATAAGTCATGAATTCTATTTTCACACAACCTATGTATCTCACAGGCATTTTTATGCTGACGTACCTATTTTCACATGTGTTTTCAGGATATGATGCATAGGACTTGTCAAGATACACTTAGGCGGACTTGGGCCTTAGCGACAATAAAAGATGCAAGACTAGTTATTTATGTTATGTTTCTTTGATTGTCAAGACATTGTAACTATTATATTCAATAAAACAATATTTCAATTTCCATGTGTTATGAAACAATGATTCTGTTACAACACTCCCCGACGTTTCCGCCACGTTTGGTTGTCCTACGTGGTCGGGGTGTGACATAACCCCCACCACCACCACCATTTTCATTGCAAGTTCATCTATTCCAAGTTCACTCCAAGGTGTAGCAAGGTGTTTAAGGAGGTGTGGAACTCTTGGAACTTGAAGGACCTCTCTTGCTTGCTTTTATCCACTCCATATTCTTCATTGAATCATCCCTAGCTTGAAGCTAGTAGTAAGCTTCTTTTAACACTTGTTACTTCATATTTTTAGTAGTTAAAGGATATATTATGTTGAAATCATAAGAACACTAAAAGAACATACACTTGAATCTTGAAACATAAGCTTTACATATGATGAAATATGAAAAGAATGATGTTGTTTAGCATATGAATGATGTTTTCTTGTTGGTTACTAGAGATATTGATGTTGATCATTACATGGAACTTGCTAGATTATGATTAAAAACATGATTTAGCAAGATAGGGGATGATTATGTCACAACATGAAATAATCATCTTCTTGGTTAAACATGAACTTGAAAGTAAAAAGTGATTTCTTGTAATATAATAAACATAGTGAGCGAGTAAACTTATAGCTCCAAGACTTGGGAATGATTTTTTCTAAAAGAACCAAGTTTAGAAAGATGATTTTTGAAAGATCATGATTTTTATTAAACCTACACTATTTTTAGAGGAAAAAAAAAGTGTATAAACACTAGAGAAACAAGAAGGTTTAATAAAGAATCATTTTTGTAAATTATGTTTACAAGTTGTAAACACCAAATCTTTGCCAGAATGAGATTTTAAAGGAAGTAAATACACTTTGGAAGGTAACTAAGGCCACTAAATGCTTTACCAAGTTACTACACGTTTTAGTGAAAGATCAAGTTCATGATGTTATGAAAATCATATAGTTTTTGCACTTGGTGAACATAATATGGTTTAGTGATTTGTTGTTGATTGTTCGAATGATTTTGAAAAAGAAAACGATATGCTAAATAGCATGGACACCGCCATTTACAAAGGAAACTATGGCGAAATTTTCTAAAAATTCCAACACTTAGAAAATATTTTCTAACAAGTAATTACAAGTGCATTTTTGACTATGATGTCCAATATAAACCTTGCCATAAATTTTTGTAACAAAAATACAAATATTGGAGGTTGGTTTACGTAAATAAAAATGGTTAAATACATATTTTATATTAAGACACTTGTGTGAATATTTGTTTATTTTGTGGAATAGTTATATTATTTTAGGGTAAAATAATATAACTTACAAATACCATGAAATTTACAACTCCAAATAACACCAAAAATCTCACGGAATAAATATTTAAGTTACACACTTGATATTGTGAAATCGCACGCTAAAACGTAACTTACGAAATATTCCGGAAAATACTTTTACGAATATATTTTTGGTAAATATTGTTTTGGATACAAGAAGTGAAAAGATAGTATTCCGAGAATACAAATATACATGTATAAATTACCCCCATCCTTGGGAAGGAAATACGGAAATATATACTTGGGAAGTATTAATACAGAAATATTGTTTAACGATTATTCCAAAACTTTAATATAATTTAAAGTTAAAATAATTTATTTTAACAAATAATTATAACTTGGAATAACATAAGGAACGTAACTCAAAACGTTAAACTCTAAGCCAAGGCACGACCCGTTCGTCTAATAGACGTTAGTACATTGTAGGTAGCCGTGTACACCAGAGGACACTTTGAGTTACAGGCAGAATCGAAGAACGCAAAACAGTGATTTCATTACCCCTTTTTCTTTTAACTGTTTTCAGTTTTACAACTTCGGGGGTGAAATACATGTTACATACTGATTACAAACGTTTTATACATGGTATGATTAGCTAAGGAATGTACCGCTATATCATGTGAATGGGTAGGCTATTGTCTTAAGACCATTAATCCTTGTATAAGGACCGAGGGGCATGAGTGATAGATCTATTGGGTGTTGCGATCCCCACCCATGGGCCGGCGAGTTGGCTGCATGTGGTGACTATGTTGTTCCGCCGGAGGGGCCGGTACGAAATACGCATACAGGTTTGAGTGCTTCCTAGGCCATGTCACTTATTAATGTATTAGCTACACATTAATTGATCTGTTTTTCCTTATTGCTACATACCAGGGACATTCATACATACAGACATACTTTAATGGCTTATTCATACACATACACATAAACTCGCTAAACTTTTGTTGATGTTTTTCAAACTATATGTATTTCAGGAAATTAAGTATGGATCTGGCAGGCGTTGGAGTTCAAGTCATGTTAAGTATAAAGATGTCATCCATGGTCTTTGGGTTTGGTCAGTGTGTCCTATTCCTGGACGAGACACGTCTCCCAAACCTTGGTTACAACTAATATCTTTTGACGAGTCCTTAGCAAACTTTTACACAATTCATACGGTTTGTAAAACTTGAATTTGAAGTCTACGTTTTAGACAATGTTGTTATGTTTTAAACTTATTTTATGGATGACAAATATTTGGTTTTATCATATAGTTGTTTGATATGGTTGAATGCAATGATAACAAGAAAGTCACACCATAATCATGCTTCTGCAAAAGTCAGGGTGTAATTGCAGCATGTCAAGATTATCTCCGTGGAAGGGGATTATTCGATTCTAGAAAAAGAGGGAAGTTGAGCCCGCGTTTTATTGGGCCTTTCAAGATTATCGATCGAGTGGGAAAGGTAGCATACCGCTTGGAATTACCTGACGAATTGAAAGGTATTCATAGCACATTTCATGTCTCGCACCTTCGCAAATGCTTTGCGGACAAAACACCTTATGTACCAATTGACGATATCGAGGTTAATGACAATCTTAGCTACATAGCTAAACCGATTGAAATCCTTGACCGAAAGGTCAAAGGATTAAGGAACAAAGAAATTGATCAAGTGAAGGTCAAATGGGAGCATCGGAAGGGATCAGACACCACTTGGGAGTCTGAGGAAGAAATGAGACGACTCTACCCTTCACTTTTCGGTACGCATTCAAGTTTCGAGGATGAAACCTCTTTAAGGGGGTGGACTTGTAACGCCCGAAAAATATTAGAATATATATCTATATATACACACACACATATATTCGGTTATAACCTTATAAATGGTAACTAGAAATGTCTAGTCTAGTTAATGGCATGTAGAGAATCGGGAAATTATGAAATATGACCCTTTTTGTAACAAAATGAACATGGGGGACTAAACATGGTCAAGTGGAAAACTCATTTATTTAAAATTGAAATCAAAAGATAACACATCTTCATGTGTGTGTGCGTGTGAGAATACAGAGCAAAAAGAAAAACCCCAAACCCTAAAAGAGTCAAATTAATCTAATTAAAAAGTGAATTGGGGCTGTTAATCATGCATGAATCAAGAACATTGATCACCAATACTTGTCTAACACAAGGTAAGTTACAATTCCTATTTTGGTGATGTTTGATTTGTGACAACCGTCAAAAATCCAGGTATCTGTAAAATTTAATTAACCATGATTAGTGCTTAATGACTGTGCTGAATTACAATTAACTGTTATCCGATTACTGTATCATACTTACTTGTGCATCACATTTCATACTGTCACATCATTCTTACATACAAACTTTAGTGACATAAACGATGCACAAAGCACAGTTAGCACAGTTAGCGGATAACTCAGAAAATGTTGACGAAGTTCAGTACGTAGACAGACAGTGTTTTGAGACCCAGTACAGGCCAAAGACTAAGTACTACACTAGTATGGTGTGTAGGGAAGTAAGAACCACAAAACTGCTTCACTAGGTGATAGCTTAAGTGCCGGAAAGTGCCTAAAACCCAATTAAAGTGATGAATTCAACATTTTAACAAGCTAATTACATGTAAAAATATGACTAAATGGTCCTAAATGCTTTCCTAGGTGTCAGGAATTAAAAGTGTCACAAAAGGGTACTTAAAGATCACTAAACGGAATAGTTTGACACTTTAACAAACCAGTATCTAACCGAACAACCGGACACTACCCGAAACACCAAAATTATACTAGAAGCATTGTTTTAATGTTTCTGAGCTAGTTATGTGTAACACCTGTGTCATTTCAACCATCAAACAAATGCCCAACCAGTGAAATATTGTATTTCATACTTGGGATTTGTAAAAATATGTGTATCGTTTACACATATCAATTCTTGTTCGATTTCAAACACTATATCGCTTTCTGGAAGGTTATACGCGCACTGATGCGTAAATATAACCAGTTTAATGCAACGAACACTCCGGAATAGTGAAATAGGCTTAACATACCTTAAATAACCTATACATAACTTAGATATAAGTTTTGGAAGGTTTGGTGTGGTGAAATCAAAGTTAAATCGCTTACAGGGACTAAAGTTGACAAACTGCGAAAGTATGCCAATTTGAACTGTAACAGACCTTCCGGGACATGAACATAAGTTAAACATACCATAAATATCCTTTACATAGCTTAGAAATAGGCTTTGAGGTGTTCGGTATGCTAAAATAAACTTTTGTGTCATTCAGGGACTAAAAGCGTCAAAAAGTGCACAAGTTTGCATTTTTACGCGTAACTTACGTTCTGAATACATCCGGACATCCAAAAATTTATGTGAGCATGACTATATTATATTTTAGTGTTCGCCTTAAGAAAAATCCATTCGTCGCGTCATTTGGTTCGTTTTTCGCGCTTATGCGCATTCCGTCGTAATTAAGCGAACATCGCGTTCGTACGGCCAAACGAACCGACACCCAAGATATTTTTGAACACATTTTAAGTTCCCTATACTTTAACTTCATTTTAGAGCTTTGAAATGGGGTTAACGGGCCTTAAACGTGTCAAAAATGGGCTGAATGCATGACAGGGACCAAAAGTGTAAATCTGCCAAACTTAAGCCTAGCGGTGCGCTACACTTTTAGCGTAGCGGTGCGCTAGGGGTCTGCAGACCAGATGCAGTGTTTCTAACAGCCTGTTTGCAGCTGGTTTCCACTCCTAATCCCAATGCCAAGTGTTGATCTCTTATGGTGAGTGACCAAATGAGCCACCATAAGCTTCCGACACTTGTACGGGTGAGATCAAGGCACGTTTCCCGATAAACGATCCTAACGGTGGTGCATTTACTATAAATACCCATCCATACTCAACACAAAAACCCACTAGAATCTGATTGAGGAGCTCTAAGTTGAAGCCTTCGCTTCATACCTGAGCTATTCGATCACGATTAGCATTCGGGGACCCTTCGTAAGTATTCTTTCGTTCTTTTCCTTATTTTTACTGCTTTTCGAGTCAGAAAGTCAAACTTTGTTTGACTTTCAGCGTTGACCAGTAATGGTCAATGCGAAGTTCGTAGGAACTTCGCAACGTGAGTGTAATCACGTTGGTTATAGTCCCTTGGGACTATGCCCACTGATTACCACGTTGTCTAGGGTCGTAGGGTAGGCGATCTAATAAATCGCCTATACCTTCGAACCCGACCCAGTTTGGTCAATCATTAGGATCCGACCAAACACATTAGGTGACCATAGTAGGTAGGGAATAACCTTCCGAGGTTATACCCTATGGTCACATCGTTTAAGTAGTTGTATGATAGGTAGTTTATATGCCTTAGGTAAATTACCAGAATACCCTTTTCATGTATAATTGGTAATTAAGCATATGTAACCTAAACCTTTGTCACATAACTGATTATGTAATATGTTTAGGCATATAACACTTGTCATAGGGCTAGTTAGGCGGTCCGAACGCGTTTCACGCGAACGACGCGTTAAAGTAGCACAAGCTACCTAAACGGGTCGTAATGGGTCGTAGACACTTAGGTTAAGTTTCATTTAGTATGTAGGCTTTGTTAAACCAAATGACACGAGTCTCTACACTCGTTTGGTTTACAAACCCTAATGCTACCCGATCTTCCGATTTAGGTCCGGTTTATTAATGTAGCTACCTATACTAGGTGCCGTTTGATATCCGCGATCTCTAGCATTGTTTAGTTGTCACTCCAGAACTACTGAGCAATCCCAGGTGAGTACATAGACCCCTCTTTTACTGTTTTCCAAACTGTTTTGGGGTGGAACACATGTGCCTACTTGTTACTTTCATGCTTTCCTGTTTTGACATCATATACTGGCTATGTTCATTAGTACATTATAGTACATGATTTCATTACATTTTATGCTATGTATGCCCATTGTGTGCGTACTTAGTACATCGTTTTACATTACATTTCATGCTATGTATGCCCATTGTGTGCGTACTTAGTACATCGTTTTTCATTGCTTTTCTGTTGCATATGCTTATCCAGCATATGAACACATTTTACTACATATTGAACCGTTGTAATCATTTGACTGTGATCCGTTGATATCTGTGAACCGTTTGTATCTGTGAACCGTGTGAACCGTATTTGACATAGACATTTCGGCATAGACATTTTAACATGATTGACATTGGATCATGCATTTCCCACAAAACATAACTTTGATTTAAATTAAGTTTTACTTCAATACTTTGTTTTTGTGTATATGGTTTAGTTGAGACATTTCACTTGCCATACATGATATTTTGACATAGACATTTGACATGGATATTTGACATAGACATTTTGACATTGGTTTGGTTTGATTAAGTGATTAAGTAACGATACGTGTGTAATATGATACAAGCATGGTGGATACGCCGCTGGTACTTCCTATATATAAGTGTTTGTATGGTATTACATATTGTAGCGTTATTTGAATCATTTCAGTTTGATACATATAACATTTTATACAAATAACATACTTTTCACAAGACATTGTTTTACAAACAACTTATCTTATACAAATCCATTTTTCTATGGTTATTCATTTAACCATACATTATTCACTTATTTATACATATCATCTGAACTCATTGTTTTTCAAATGATTTACAAAACAAAGCAAATTACAAGGTTCATGACTAAACATTTTCTCAAACATAAGTCATGGAACCTATTTTCACAAAACCTATGTATCTCACAGGCATTTTTATGCTGACGTACCTATTTTCACATGTGTTTTTCAGGAACTGTTGCATAAGATGATCAAGATACATATAGGCAGACTTGGGCTTTAGTGACAATAAAAGATGCAAGACTAGTTAATTTTGTTGTATTTCCTTGATTGATTAGACATTGTAACACTTTTAATCAATAAAACAAAACTTCATTTGCCATGGATTTGAGACAATTAATTCTGTTACAACACTCCCCGATGTTTCCGCCACGTTTTGTATGTTCTACGTGGTCGGGGTGTGACAGAAAAGATGGTATCAGAGCCAATGGTTATAGGGAATTAGGTTATTAGTAATGCTTTGACCTAGTCTATAACTTTCTTAGGACCCTAACGCGAGTTTACTTGCGTTTAGTCATAAAACAATACCGTCGCCTATCCTTAGGCGACGACCACAACAAGAACATAAATTTCAAAACCGCTTTGAAAACTAATCATCTGTTCTAGGATGATTTATTACAAGGTTTTGAACCCCTTTGTGTTTCAAAAATCTCGTCAAGGTTTTGGGTTTTAAATAATGTGAACACGTGCAAACTGGAAGGGTGAATGCCTGTATTCTGGGTTTTCTGTCTAGGCAAGCACTTCGTATACATCTCGTCAGACGCGAGACCAGTTGTGCTTACCTGGGAATTCTTGGGATGAGTGTTCACTTATAGGCGAGCATATCTTCGCAATACATTATTTTTGACCTATCTACTTTGATTAATCACTGAGGTCATTTGTTGCTTTGTAGTAACAAACAAATGACCACTATCCATTGCTTTCATCAGAATTGTTTCATCTCATTCTTTTCGTCTAATCCTCTCACTCGTTTCATTTCATGTTTCCTCTTTTAGAATGCCTCCTCGACGCGAAAGCCAGATAGCGACTGCCGAATTGGCAGAAATCATTGCGCAGCAAATGGCTGCTCAATTCCCAAACCTCTTTGCTCAATGGAATCAAGCCAACAACAACAACAATGGTCCGTGCAACTTCAAGAGTTTTAACTCGGCGAAACCACTCAAGTTTAGTGGTTCTGAGGGAGCGACTGGGCTTCTTCAATGGTTCGAGAGCATTGAGAATACTTTCCGCCATGTGCAGTGTCCTGACAATCGCAAGGTCGAGTTTGCTTCGAGTGTGTTCCAGAAGAGAGCCCTTACGTGGTGGAATGGGGTTATGAGAGATCGTGGTGCAGAAGTTGCTCTAGCACAGACATGGGCCGAACTTAGGGCTCTCATGATGAAGGAGTTTTGTCCTCGTCACGAGATCAGGGCTTTGGAAAGGGAATTTGATGATCTTAAGCAAGACAGCGGTGAGCATCGAGCCTACACGGACCGTTATGAGGAGTTAAGTCTGTTATGCCCAAACATGGTCACGCCTTTGGATAAGGCGATCGAAAAGTACATTGATGGCCTTCCCGACTCAATACAAGACATTTTGACTGGTAGCAACCCTACTACTGTTAGGCAGGCCATTGAGTTATCTGCAACCTTGACTGAATCGCAGATCAGGAAACGTAAGCTTTTTCGAAAGGGTGACAAGAAACTGGTCGAGGAATCGAAACCAATCGAGGAATCAAAGACCATGGATGAACAGACTGGATCCTCTAAGAAGTCAAAGAAGCGAAAGGCTTCTCAGAACTTCGCCGTGGTCGCTCACAATGATCAAGCCGTCCCCAACCAACCAGCTCAACCCCCTGCCAGGAAACCCTACAAAGGAACTGCACCCTTGTGCAACCAATGTGGCCTACATCATCATGCTGGTGTGAAGTGCCGCACATGCCAAGTTTGCGGACTTATAGGTCATACAGCGAGGGTTTGCCCAACAGCAGCAGCACCAAATCAGATTAACAACAATCCTGCTCAAGCTCGTTTTCCACTGGGATCTTGCTACAACTGTGGCGAGATGGGCCATTTTAGTAGAAATTGCCCAAGACTTGCTGATGCAAATCCAGCGCAGGGATGAGTATCTGACCGACAGAAGATAACGCTGTTTAGAAAATAATCGAGCCTTGTGTATTATTTTCTTTTATCACAATCTATGAAATAGTTGTTGTTATTGTTGTTTATAAATAAATCTTTCATTTACATTTCAATATGTTTATGTGGTTGCATGTATAAACATATCCCATACAATACCGACAATCAAGGAACCGCATTCCTTGAAGAACAGACTACTTCCAAATTTCTTCCCTTGTAAAATCTCTTGCGTTTCCACGAAAATCCTAAGTACCCGTTTCTTCCAAGAGAAACGATGTACGAGGCGCCAAGTTAATAGCAATCGATAACAAGATAATAACAATTGAACAATTATGTGGTTATGTGCTTATGTGTTATCCTTTATGTGTCATGTGATCCAATTTATGTTATTCAAATCCTCGTAAAATCTTACATATCTTTGTGCAAGAGATTCATAGTAGGATACCCAAAGGTACTACTTAAATCCTTAATGGACTTCTACGTAGTAGTTAAAGTCCCTTGGATTATAATGTACTACTTCATAATTAGACCCCTTTAGTGGTCTAGTTAAACAGATTGATCCAAAAATCTGGTTAGGGATATCATGTGATGATATAGCTGAAAGGACTCCTTAGTGGCCTAATTAAGAAGATCCTCTGTTGATCTAATTAAAAGGACCCTATGGTAGTCTAGTCACTCTCATCTCAGGTTTGATATCTTTCCCCACAACATTTCAAAACAAACTGTGCGGACTGTGCAAGGAATTACGTAATTATGGATGCATACATAATTATGGAATTTAGTGCACAGAAATCACAGCAAGTTCTATCATGTATCAAGAGTTAACCCTATTCATTTCCAATTCTGATGAAGCATCCGTTGAGGAAAAATGAACTAGCTATTCATTTTTCACTTCTGAAGAATATCCGTTGAGGAAATGAATATCCGTTGTTTATCTTTTCATTTCCATTCTGAAGAATAACCGTTGAGGAAAATGAATTATCCATTCATTTTCGTTCTAAAGAATATCCGTTGAGGAAATGAATATCCGTTGTATAATCCTTCATTTCCAACTCTGAGGAAGCAACCGTTGAAAATGACTCCGTTAGTTCATTTTCGTTTCTGAAGATTTATCCGTTGAGGAAATGAATATCCGTTGTGTAATCCTTCATTTCCAACTCTGAGGAAGCAACCGTTGAAAATGACTCCGTTAGTTCATTTTCGTTTCTGAAGATTTATCCGTTGAGGAAATGAATATCCGTTGTGTAATCCTTCATTTCCAACTCTGAGGAAGCAACCGTTGAAAATGACTCCGTTAGTTCATTTTCGTTTCTGAAGATTTATCCGTTGAGGAAATGAATATCCGTTGTGTAATTCTTCATTTCCAACTCTGAGGAAATAACCGTTGAAAATGACTCCGTTAGTTCATTTTCGTTTCTGAAGATTTATCCGTTGAGGAGATGAATATCCGTTGATTTTTCTTTCATTTCAAATTCTGAAGAACAAACCGTTGAGGAAAATGACCCCGTTTATTCATTTTCGTTCTGAAGAATATCCGTTGAGGGAAATGTATATCCGTTTAGTTAATTCCTTTATTTTCCATTTCCGAAGAACCCGTTGAAGAAAGTGACTCTGCTCGTTCATTTTCACTTCTGAAAAATATCCGTTGAGGAAAATAATCAGATTATGCTTTACATATCTTTGATGACTATTTGAAACAAAGTCATAGACAGACTCCTACGAATTAATTTCGGGACGAAATTTCCTAAAGTAGGGGAGACTGTAACACCTGTGTCATTTCAACCATCAAACAAATGCCCAACCAGTGAAATATTGTATTTCATACTTGGGATTTGTAAAAATATGTGTATCGTTTACACATATCAATTCTTGTTCGATTTCAAACACTATATCGCTTTCTGGAAGGTTATACGCGCACTGATGCGTAAATATAACCAGTTTAATGCAACGAACACTCCGTAATAGTGAAATAGGCTTAACATACCTTAAATAACCTATACATAACTTAGATATAAGTTTTGGAAGGTTTGGTGTGGTGAAATCAAAGTTAAATCGCTTACAGGGACTAAAGTTGACAAACTGCGAAAGTATGCCAATTTGAACTGTAACAGACCTTCCGGGACATGAACATAAGTTAAACATACCATAAATATCCTTTACATAGCTTAGAAATAGGCTTTGAGGTGTTCGGTATGCTAAAATAAACTTTTGTGTCATTCAGGGACTAAAAGCGTCAAAAAGTGCACAAGTTTGCATTTTTACGCGTAACTTACGTTCTGAATACATCCGGACATCCAAAAATTTATGTGAGCATGACTATATTATATTTTAGTGTTCGCCTTAAGAAAAATCCATTCGTCGCGTCATTTGGTTCGTTTTTCGCGCTTATGCGCATTCCGTCGTAATTAAGCGAACATCGCGTTCGTACGGCCAAACGAACCGACACCCAAGATATTTTTGAACACATTTTAAGTTCCCTATACTTTAACTTCATTTTAGAGCTTTGAAATGGGGTTAACGGGCCTTAAACGTGTCAAAAATGGGCTGAATGCATGACAGGGACCAAAAGTGTAAATCTGCCAAACTTAAGCCTAGCGGTGCGCTACACTTTTAGCGTAGCGGTGCGCTAGGGGTCTGCAGACCAGATGCAGTGTTTCTAACAGCCTGTTTGCAGCTGGTTTCCACTCCTAATCCCAATGCCAAGTGTTGATCTCTTATGGTGAGTGACCAAATGAGCCACCATAAGCTTCCGACACTTGTACGGGTGAGATCAAGGCACGTTTCCTGATAAACGATCCTAACGGTGGTGCATTTACTATAAATACCCATCCATACTCAACACAAAAACCCACTAGAATCTGATTGAGGAGCTCTAAGTTGAAGCCTTCGCTTCATACCTGAGCTATTCGATCACGATTAGCATTCGGGGACCCTTCGTAAGTATTCTTTCGTTCTTTTCCTTATTTTTACTGCTTTTCGAGTCAGAAAGTCAAACTTTGTTTGACTTTCAGCGTTGACCAGTAATGGTCAATGCGAAGTTCGTAGGAACTTCGCAACGTGAGTGTAATCACGTTGGTTATAGTCCCTTGGGACTATGCCCACTGATTACCACGTTGTCTAGGGTCGTAGGGTAGGCGATCTAATAAATCGCCTATACCTTCGAACCCGACCCAGTTTGGTCAATCATTAGGATCCGACCAAACACATTAGGTGACCATAGTAGGTAGGGAATAACCTTCCGAGGTTATACCCTATGGTCACATCGTTTAAGTAGTTGTATGATAGGTAGTTTATATGCCTTAGGTAAATTACCAGAATACCCTTTTCATGTATAATTGGTAATTAAGCATATGTAACCTAAACCTTTGTCACATAACTGATTATGTAATATGTTTAGGCATATAACACTTGTCATAGGGCTAGTTAGGCGGTCCGAACGCGTTTCACGCGAACGACGCGTTAAAGTAGCACAAGCTACCTAAACGGGTCGTAATGGGTCGTAGACACTTAGGTTAAGTTTCATTTAGTATGTAGGCTTTGTTAAACCAAATGACACGAGTCTCTACACTCGTTTGGTTTACAAACCCTAATGCTACCCGATCTTCCGATTTAGGTCCGGTTTATTAATGTAGCTACCTATACTAGGTGCCGTTTGATATCCGCGATCTCTAGCATTGTTTAGTTGTCACTCCAGAACTACTGAGCAATCCCAGGTGAGTACATAGACCCCTCTTTTACTGTTTTCCAAACTGTTTTGGGGTGGAACACATGTGCCTACTTGTTACTTTCATGCTTTCCTGTTTTGACATCATATACTGGCTATGTTCATTAGTACATTATAGTACATGATTTCATTACATTTTATGCTATGTATGCCCATTGTGTGCGTACTTAGTACATCGTTTTACATTACATTTCATGCTATGTATGCCCATTGTGTGCGTACTTAGTACATCGTTTTTCATTGCTTTTCTGTTGCATATGCTTATCCAGCATATGAACACATTTTACTACATATTGAACCGTTGTAATCATTTGACTGTGATCCGTTGATATCTGTGAACCGTTTGTATCTGTGAACCGTGTGAACCGTATTTGACATAGACATTTCGGCATAGACATTTTAACATGATTGACATTGGATCATGCATTTCCCACAAAACATAACTTTGATTTAAATTAAGTTTTACTTCAATACTTTGTTTTTGTGTATATGGTTTAGTTGAGACATTTCACTTGCCATACATGATATTTTGACATAGACATTTGACATGGATATTTGACATAGACATTTTGACATTGGTTTGGTTTGATTAAGTGATTAAGTAACGATACGTGTGTAATATGATACAAGCATGGTGGATACGCCGCTGGTACTTCCTATATATAAGTGTTTGTATGGTATTACATATTGTAGCATTATTTGAATCATTTCAGTTTGATACATATAACATTTTATACAAATAACATACTTTTCACAAGACATTGTTTTACAAACAACTTATCTTATACAAATCCATTTTTCTATGGTTATTCATTTAACCATACATTATTCACTTATTTATACATATCATCTGAACTCATTGTTTTTCAAATGATTTACAAAACAAAGCAAATTACAAGGTTCATGACTAAACATTTTCTCAAACATAAGTCATGGAACCTATTTTCACAAAACCTATGTATCTCACAGGCATTTTTATGCTGACGTACCTATTTTCACATGTGTTTTTCAGGAACTGTTGCATAAGATGATCAAGATACATATAGGCAGACTTGGGCTTTAGTGACAATAAAAGATGCAAGACTAGTTAATTTTGTTGTATTTCCTTGATTGATTAGACATTGTAACACTTTTAATCAATAAAACAAAACTTCATTTGCCATGGATTTGAGACAATTAATTCTGTTACAACACTCCCCGATGTTTCCGCCACGTTTTGTATGTTCTACGTGGTCGGGGTGTGACATTATGACCCCCGGACACCCTAACACACTATACATCACATAATATGCATTAAACACTAACTAATACACTTAGATTTCAACTAATAACCTAACTTACCATTGGAAACCAACTATACCCCCCCCCCCATATAAGTGGACGGTCACCATGTGGCCCCCACCCCAAATCTTCCTTTGATCTTACTTGGATTTTCTAGAGAATATGCATGGTACTTAAGAGACATAATAACCATTGGATAAAAGCTCTAATATGTGTATAAGTATAACATGAAGGATCCATAAGCTTACATCTCTCACACACTTCACACCACAACTCACCTCCTCCTCTCTTCCTCCCTCTCGGCCGTGAGCAAGCAACAATACCACCACCATCATTCATCCAAGTTCATCTAATATCAAGTGTACACAAGGTGTAAGGAACCATATAAGAAGGTTTGGTGGTCTTGGAGATTGAAGGACCTTATCCAATTGCTTTTATCCAACACTTTTGTCATCTACAACTTCTAGCGTTCTTCCCTAGCCCTTGTGCTAGTAGTAAGGCCCTTATAATCTCTTGTTACTTCATATTTTGATGGATAAAAGATGATATACATTGCTAATCTTGGTGAACACTAAAGAACATAATCATAAATCTCTAACATAAGCTTATTAACATATGAAATCATGTTGATTTGTGTTTATTTGCTTCTTGATGATTGATGATTTGTGTTAGTGATGTTAGACATCATAAGGAACCTATTAGATTGTGATTAAACACATGATATAGTAAGTTAAGGTGGTGATCTTGTGAAAGACCAAGATCATCATGATTTATGTTTAGATGAACTTTAATAATAAAAGTTGTTTTCATATGATGATGATTTAAACAAAATACAAGTCTTGTAAGTGGATGATTTCTAAAATAGTTTTTCCAAAGAAACCATGTTAAATCACAAGACTTACATGAACATTGTTTTTAAAGAAACTAATCATGTTTCTAGTGGTGAAACAAGTATAAGAATATATTGTTTACAAGAAAAATTTAAGAGAATGATTTTTGGAAAAATCATCTAGTAAGTTGTAAACACCTAAATCTTTCAAAAATGAGATTTTTAAAGAAGTAAACACACTTTAAAGGGTAACTAAATCTACTAAACACACTACCAAGTTACTACAAGTTTTTATGAAAGTTCAAGTTCATGATTATTATGTAGATAGCAATGTTTTGGCACTTGGTAAGTGAAAGTTGTTTAGGGTTGATTGTTGATTGTTTGTGATGATTTTGAAAAGAAAATGATATGCTTTGATAGCATGGACACCTCCATTTTTAGGGGAAACTATGGCAAAAATTTCTAAAAATACAAACACTTAGAAAAATGTTCTCTAAACAAATGTTTACAAATGAATTTTAACTATGGTTTTCAATATAAACTTTGCCATAGATTTTGCTACAAAAATACAAGTATTGGAGGTTGGTTTTTCTAAATAAAATTAACTAAATATGTATTTGAAAGATATATATTTAGAAGACACATTGTGTGTGATTATTTGTATACTTTGTGTATTAGTTATATTATTTTAGGATTTAAATTAATATAACTTAACAAAATACCAAGAATTTACAATCCAAAGTAATACAAAAAATCATAAGGAATATATATATATAAGTTGCACACTTAATATTGTGAAACCGAACGCAAGAACGTAACTTACAAAATATTCCGGAAAATACCCTTATAAATATATTTTTGGTAAATATTATTTTGGATACGAAAGAAATGAAAATATGATTTTTATTATTATTACAAAGTGTATCATATTTTCGACAAGGAGAAAATATATTATTGGAAGTAAAAATATATTTTCTTGGTATATTTATAAGAAATATGATTTTTGAGAAAAATATATATTTTCTTGAAATACATTATTTTTGGACAAAATAAGTTTATATATATATTTTCTAAGTTAGACTTAAAAATATATTATTTTGGAACTACAAATACAAGAATACAAATATATATGTATGAGAAACCCCCTTCCTTGGGAAGGAAATACGGATATAAATACTTGAGAAGTATTGTTACAAAATACAGTTTAAACAATTATCCCAAAATATAATTTAAAGTTAAATAATTATTATTTTAACAAATAATTATAACTCGGGATAATATTAAAGACATAAAAGAAACGTAACTCAAAACATAAATACTAAGGCAAGGCACGACCCGTTCGTCTAATAGACCCTAGTACATTGTAGGGAGTCGTGTTTGCTGAGGAGATTTGAGTTACGAGTACAGAACACGCAAAACTGTGAGTTCACGTCCGCCTTTTCTTTTAACTGTTTTCAGTTTTATAACTTCGGGGGTGAAATAAATGTTACAATTGTTTGCAAACATTTTATACATGGTATGGTTAGCTAAGGCGGGTTACTGCTTGATCATGTGAAAGGTGGGTACAACACTTAAGGCCATTAATCCTCGTCGTAGGACCGAGGGACATGAGTGATAGATCGATTTGGGTGTAGCGAGCCCACACCCATGAGGACCAAGGTGGCCCATGTGGTGACTATGTCCACATACTAATGCCGTGGCAAAAATTCCGCTAGGTTTGAGTTTTCCTGCACCATTTCACACATACCATTGGCCTTGCAAACCATTGGTGATCTGTTTTTCCTTATTGCTACATACTAGGGACATACATACATACGGACATACTTTAAAGGTTTATTCATACACAAACACATGAACTCGCTCAACTTTTGTTGATGTTTTCAAATTACATGTATTTCAGGGAACTAAGTGGATCTGGCAGGTGTTGCATGTTTTCAAGCTACGTTACTAAACTCGGTTTTAATTAAGGTCATTTGTTGAGTCTTCGTGAACTCATCTAAACATGTTGTGGTTTGTAACTTGAATTTGGTGTCAACATTTCAGACAAGTATGTTATGTTTTCAAACTTAATTAATGGGTGAACATCTTATGGTTTTTATCATATAGCGTTGTTATGATTGAATGCTATGGTATTAAGAAAGTCACACCAATAATCACGCTTCTGCAAAAGTCAGGGTGTGACAGCTTGGTATCAGAGCCTCGATCGTAGCAAACTAGGATTCTTTCTCGAGTCTAGACTACGATCAGTAGGGCTCTCACGAAAATGTTTTCAAACATGTTTACATTGCATACACGAAATGTCCAGATCCAGGAAACAAACAATTTTACAAATAAAAGACACAAAATCACATTTCAAGGAATTCGTTTATAATTGAGTCTGAGAGACTAGGGAGTTAGTCTGAGAGACTAGCTGGGGCAGTCTGAGAGACTGGGTAGTTCAGTCTGAGAGACTGGGTAGTTCAAATTGAGAAACTGGGAAATTTAGTCTGAGAGACTGGGTAATTCAGTTTGAGAAACTGGGGAGGTTTAGTCTGAGAGGCTAGGTGGTTCAGTCTGAGAGACTGGGTGGGATAGTCTGGGAAGACTAGGATGCATACATGCTTACATTGTTACTACTTACATGCTTATTTGATGATTGTTGATATATGTGCATATGTTATGATTGTTTTGATTACAGACACCATGTCCTCATCTGAGAGTGAGCTGTCAGATACAATAGACCCTATGGCCATAGTTTCGGATGATGAGATTGTCCCGGACCCTGAGGTTTTCACTTCTGACACTGAGAGTAGCGATGATGATGACTTTCAGCCTTTTCCCTTACCAGATTTTGGCGACATTGTACCGCTAGCTGATGGTCTTCCTGGCGAGGATCTATTTCTTGTTCCGATCCCCGCCCCTCTTCCTCTTGCTGCATTTCCTCTCGAGGATCTGCCTTTTGATGCCATGTCTGACGATGATACTGATCTTTTTATTGAGGGTCCCCCTGAGGAGGCCCAGGATGATGGAGCTCCAGTCGATGATGTTATTGATGTTCCGCTTATTGAGATTCCGATCATTGAGATTTCATCTGACCATTCTGGTCCTGATTCATTCGAGTCTGTGTCATCTACTACTTTGCACGCACTGGGATTGCAGCGTTATCCCACCGATTCTGATTCTGACACAGCTATGTCTGCCGCACCTGTTCCTCCACAGGACTTTGAGTTTGATGATGAGTTTGATCCTGACATTGATCCTAAGCATGAGGTTGAATTCATTCCTGATGATCAGCTTTTTGATGTACCCGCTGATCTTGAGTTAGCTCCAGCCGACCCTGAGCCTATGATTGCACCCGAGCCTATACCTGCTCATGATCCTCTGCCTGAGCATGACCCTATTGGCATACCAGTTGTTGCACCACCTTTACCCGATCCGATCCCTGCAGCCGCTGACCATGCTCCTTTTGCTGCCCAGATAGACCCCAGATATGCATTCACCCGCAAAGGGTGGATAGAGGACGATGATGACTTACCCCCTTTTGTTAGGCCTGTTACTCCCCCACCTGCACCTACACATGCACCAGTTGACATCGCCTCGTTTCACCCACATGTGTCCGATATACACCGCACTGATCTGCCGGTCACGTTCTTACAGGATATCCCTCCCCCCATCCGGGGAAGGACCGTCTGGCTAGCCGTCTGGCCCTGTACCACCCGTGTCAGCAGCTTTTCCTTTCATGCCACAGTTTACACATACTGCACCTTTTGCTTCTGCACCATCGGGCGAGCCACTGATTTGGTTTCCGCCCAACATGAGGCCTGTTTCTGATCCATACCATCCTTCACATTACACTGGTTACACGAGGGATGATATGCTTTTGTTGTTACAGCTCCAGCCGGAGATGTTGTGTCGCAGAGTCATGGAGTTAGAGAGGATTCCACGTCCTCCACCTTGTCCTTGTCAGTCACCGTTTGCGACTCCACCCGCTCCTCTTCTGCCATACCCAGATTTTGACATTCGCTTTCTTACTATGGAGCAGCAGATTAGCTATCTATTGCGTACCGTTTATGCCCTTGAGGAGGAGTTAGCGCATGTGCGCAGTCTGCTTTTCGTTCCTCCACCTCCTCCTCCTTCTCCTCCACCATCAACATAGCAGGTTTTTGGTTTTATGTAGGTAGCATACTTTTGGTGAGAGTGTAGCTATTGAGCCCAGATTGCACAGTTTTTTGAAAACCACTTTTGTGTATATGACTGTTGTAGGCCGATGGATATTTTAGACAAGGGTGATGTGACCCTATAGTACTTTTTGTTGTAATATGATACATTTGATGAACTTGTAAAATGCATACATCCAAGCCTTGTGACTGTGGCGATAAACCCCTAAACGACTTTAAAGGTCTATCTTGTTGTTATGTTTATCGAATTCGGTCAATCCTTCCACCCAAACAAACCTAGGGTTCAGGAACGGGAGTTGTCAAGTCCTATGGTACCATTACCTACTAACGAAACAAATGTACTAAGTATGCACACAATGGGCATACATAGCATAAAATGTAATGTAAAACAATGTACTAAGTATGCACACAATGGACATACATAGCATAACATGTAATGTAAAACGATGTACTAAGTATGCACACAATGGGCATACATGGCATAAAATGTAATGTAAAATGATGTACTAAATATGCACACAATGGGCATACCTAGCATAAACACAATGAAATCATGTACTATAAGTGTACTATTGAACATAACAAGCATATGATATGAAAACATGGAAAAGCATGAAAGTAACAAGTAGCCACATGTGTTTCACCCCAAAATGTTTGGAAAACAGTAAAAGAGGGGTCTATGTACTCACTTGAGATTGCTTAGTAGTCCTTGAGTAACAACCAAACAATGCTAGAGATCACGGATATCAAACGACACCTAATATAGGTAACTATGTTAATATACTGGACTTAAATCGGAGGATTGGATAGCATGAGGGTTCGTAAACCAAACAAGTATGGGAACTCATGTAATGTGGTTTAACCAAGCCTACATACTAAAATGAAACCTAACCTAAGTGCTTACGACCCATTACGACTCGTTTAGGTAGCTTATGCTACTTTAACACGTCGTTCGCGTAAAACGCGTTCGGAACGCCTAACTAGTCCTATGATAAGTAAAATATGCCTTAACATGTCTAATATTGTTACCAAATCAGTTAGATACCAAAAGTTATGTTACATATGCTTAAAATGAATTTTGGTGTCAAAGGGGTATTTTGGTAATTTACCTAAGGCATATAACCCACCTATCATACAACTAAGTAAACATCGTGACCATAAGGTATAACCTCAGAAGGTTATTCCCTATATACTATGGTCACCTAATGTGTTTGGTCGGATCCTAATGATCGACCAAACGGGTCGGGTTCGAAAGTATAAGCGATTGTTTAGATCGCTTACCTTACGACCCTAAAAGTTACGAGCTAAGCATGTTAAAACATGCTTAACTAAGTTTAGAAAACAGGTTTGGTATCAAAACAAACGGTTTTGATACCTACGAGTAGTTTGGTTACAAAATACACAAGAATGCGCGTTTTGGCCGAAACTACGACTCATCACTGAGCCTAGATAACGTGGTAATCAGTAGGTATAGTCTCTAGGGACTATAACCATCGTGATTACGCTCACGTTATGAAGTTCAAACGAACTTCGCATTGACCATAAACTGGTCAATGCATAAAGTCAAACAAAGTTTGACTTTAACGTTAAAACGAAAGAAAGGAACGAAAGAACACTTACAAAGGGTCCCCGCTAGTAAAACTCGATCGAATAGCTCAGGTATGAAGCAATGACTTCAACTTAGAGCTTTTAGATCAGATTTGTGGGTTTTGAGTTGTGAAAGGGTTGGGTATTTATAGGATTCTTGGAACCGTTAGGATCGTTTATCGAATAACGTGCTTTGATCTGGTCCATACACTTGTTGAAACCTTATGATAACATCAAAATGGCCCCTCATGAGCATGAAAGGGCAAGTGTAAATTGGCCCCTTATCCTGAAGAGGCAAGTGCAAATTGGCCCCTCATTATCCTGAAGAGGAAACAACTGTTTAAACTGATCTGCTGTTCTGGGGACCCCTTACGGACCGTAAGGGTCATGGCTTACGGTCCGTAAGCCATTAACTTTGGCAGAATTACAGTTTCAGTCCCTGCACCTTGTTTCGTTGCGTAACAGCACTTCTAACACCCGTCAAACCCAATTTCAAGCTCCACAATGATGTTAAGACATAGGTAACATGAAATATGCTTGAAAATATCTCGGATGTCGGTTCGTTTGGCCGTACGGTTGCGATGTTCGGTTAATTACGACGGAATGCGCATAAGCGCGAAAAACGATCCAAATGGCGTGACGAATGGATTTTTCTTATGCCAAAGACTAAAATAAAATATTTTAGTGCTTACATAAATTTTTGGATGTCCGGATGTATTCAGAACGTAAGTTATGCGTGAATGTGCAAACTTGTGCACTTTTTGACACTTTTAGTCCCTGAATGAGCCAAAAGTTTATTTTAGCACACCGAACCCCTCAAAGCCTATTTCTAAGATATGTAAAGGATATTTATGGTATGTTTAACTTATGGTCATGTTCCGGAATGTCTGTTATAGTTCAAATTGGCATACTTTCACAGTTTGTCGAATTTAGTCCCTATAAGCGATTAAACATGATTTTGTCATACCAAAGCCTTCAAAACTTATTTCTAAGTTATGTAAAGGTTATTTAAGGTATGTGAAGCCTTTTTCACTATTCCGGAGTGTTCGTTGCATTAAACTGGTTATATTTACGCATCAGTGCGCGTATAACCTTCCAGAAAGCGATTTAGAGCCCGAAATCGAACAAGAATTGATATGTGCAAATGATATACATATTTGTACAAATCCCAAGTATGAAATACAATATTTCATTGGTTTGGTATTTTTTTGATGGTCGCAGTGACCCAGGTGTCACAGTCTCCCCTACTTTAGGAAATTTCGTCCCGAAATTTATTCAGAGGAAACTTGTGAGAGCTTGAAACATGAAGTTGAAAAGATCAAACAATACTGGTTAGAGGCCTGAACTTCTAGTAACTTTATAATAACATCATGCTTGCAATGTGAGCGGGACACTTATATACAAGTATATATAGCGTCATTGGTGCGTCCACCGTACCTCTATTACATTGTTCGCATTTCGTTATGGTTGTCACTATCGGTTCTTACACATAATAAGTCTTACTGTGGTTTTCGTGCACTGAACTTCGTAATTATGTTTGCATCCATAATCACGTAATTCCTTGCATAGTCACGTAGTGCATCTTAAAATGTGTAGGGGAAGAAGACAATGAACGAGCCTGTGAGGATGGTGACTAGACCACCATAGGTGTAACACCTGTGCCTCCACGGCCATCAAACAAATACCGAACCAATGAAATATTTTATTTCATACTTGGGATTTGTAAAAATATGTGTATCATTTGCACATATCAATTTTTGATCAATTCCAAACTCTAAATCGCTTTCTGGAAGGTTATACGCGCACCGATGCGTAAATATAACCAGTTTAATGCAACAAACACTCCGGAATAGTGACATAGGCTTAACATACCTTAAATAACCTTTACATAACTTAGAAATAAGTTTTGAAGGCTTAGGTATGGCAAAAACAAGTTAATTCGCTTACAGGGACTAAACTTGACAAACTGCGAAAGTATGCCAATTTGAACTGTAACAGACATTCCAGAACATGACCATAAGTTGAACACACCTTAAATATCCTTTACATAGCTTAGAAATAGGCTTTGAGGGGTTCGGTGTGCTAAAATATACTTTTGGGTCATTCAGGGACTAAAAGTGTCAAAAAGCGCACAAGTTTGCACTTTTGCGCATAACTTACGTTCTGAATACATCCGGACATCCAAAAATTTATGTAAGCACTAAAATATTTTATTTTAGTGTTTGGCATAAGAAAAATCCATTCGTCACGTCATTTGGATCGTTTTTCGCGCTTGTGCGCATTCCGTCGTAATTAAGCGAACATCGCGTTCGTACGACCAAACGAACCAACACCCGGCATATTTTTGAGCATGTTTCATGTCCACAATGTTTAGGCAACATTTTAGGGCCTTAAAGTTGGCTTTACGGGCCTTAGAAGTGTTGGGAATGGCCTTAAACACGTGCAGGGACTGAAACTGTCATTTATCAAACATGTTTCTGATCTGACAAGGCCAGGCGACCCGCATTATGTTTGTCTGATCCTGAAGCGGGCCACGTCCGCATATCAGACCAGATTAAATGCATTTAATCACAGATCACAGCTGGTTGATTCACACCCACACATTCTCTAATGCTTAGTCAGCTGATAAGGATCAATTTTAGCCACCATAAGGTTCCGACACTTATACGGATGCGATTAAAGCACGGTTTCCATGAAACGATCTTAACGGTGGACCGAAAACTATATATACCCATCCACCCCCATTGCTAAACTCAATAGAATTCTGATTTGAGGAGCTCTAAGTTGAAACCATTGTTTCATACCTGAGCTACTTGAATCGGGATTAGCATTCGGGGACCCTTCGTAAGTATTCTTTCGTTCTTTTCTTTATTTTATTGCTTTTAGAGTCAGAAAGTCAAACTTTGTTTGACTTTCAGCGTTGACCAGCTTATGGTCAATGCGAAGTTCGTTTGAACTTCGCAACGTGATTGTAATCACGATGGTTATAGTCCCTTGGGACTATGCCTACTGGTTACCACGTTGTCTAGGGTCGTAGGGTAAGCGATCTAATAAATCGCTTATACCTCGAACCCGACCCATTTGGTCGATCTTTAGGATCCGACCAAACACATTAGGTGACCATAGTAGGTAGGGAATAACCTTCCGAGGTTATACCCTATGGTCACATCGTTTAAGTAGTTGTATGATAGGTAGTTTATATGCCTTAGGTAAATTACCAGAATACCCTTTTCATGTATAATTGGTAATTAAGCATATGTAACCTAAACTTTTGTCACTTAACTGATTATGTAACATGTTTAGGCATATAACACTTGTCATAGGACTAGTTAGGCGGTCCGAACGCGTTTCACGCGAACGACGCGTTAAAGTAGCATAAGCTACCTAAACGGGTCGTAATGGGTCGTAAACACTTAGGTTAAGTTTCGTTTTAGTATGTAGGGTTTGTTAAACCATATTATACGAGTTTCAATACTCGTTTGGTTTACGAAACCGCATTCTATCCGATCTTCCGATTTAGGTCCGGTTTATTAACATAGTTACCTATATTAGGTGTCGTTTGATTCCGTGATCTCTAGCATTGCTTGGTGGTTATCCTAGGACTTCTGAGCAATCTCAAGTGAGTACATAGACCCCTCTTTTACTGTTTTCCAAACTGTTTTGGGGTGAAACACATGTGCCTACTTGTTACTTTCATGCTTTCCATGTTTTCACATCATATACCTGCTATGTTCGTTAGTACATTATAGTACATGATTTCATTACATTTAATACTATGTATGCCCATTGTGTGCGTACTTAGTACATCGTTTTACATTACATTTTATGCTATGTATGTCCATTTAGTTCATACTTGGTACATCGTTTTACATTACATTTTATGCTATGTATGTCTATTTAGTTCATACTTAGTACATCGTTTCACATCACATCACATGCTATGTATGTTCATCTATTGCATACTTAGTACATTTGTTTTCATCACATGCTTACATTTTGTTATGACATTTGGGTTGTTTACAATGGAACAATACATTCATTAACATTAGCTACGCCGTTCGTTAGTAGGTAGTGGTACCATAGGAATTGGCAACTCCCGTTCCGGACATCCCAGGGAAAGGGGATGAAAGGAATGACCGAATTCGATATACATAATTTAGATAAACCTTTAAGTGGTTTAAGGGTTTATCGCCGCAGTCTCAAGGCTTGGATGTATGCATTTTCACAACACCGCATAGATGCTCGTATCAGTATAGGATGCATTTCCACAAAACATAGCTTTGATTTAAACTAAGTTTTACTTCAATACTATGTTCTTGTGCATATGGTTTAGTCGATACATTTCACTAGCCATACATATCATTTTGGTTACATATTACATGATTTACATTGATCATGCATTTCCACAAAACATAGCTTTGATTTAAACCAAGTTTTACTTCAATACTATGTTCTTGTGCATATGGTTTAGTTGATACATTTCACTAGCCATACATATCATTTTGGTTACATATTACATGATTTACATTGATCATGCATTTCCACAAAACATAGCTTCGATTTAAACCAAGTTTTACTTCAATACTATGTTCTTGTGCATTTCATCTATGGTTTAGTTGATACATTTTCACTAGCCATACATATTATTTTGGTTACATATTACATGGTTTACATTTGACACATAAACACTTTTGACATTGGTTATACATTACATGATTTACATTAGACATGAACATTTTACATTGTTGGTTTGTCTTGAGTAAGTGATTAAGTAACGATGCGTGTGTAATATGATACAAGCATGGTGGATACGCCGCTGGTACTTCCTATATATAAGTGTTTGTATGGTATTACATATCGTAGCGTTATTTGAATCATTTTAGTTTATGACATATAACATTTTATACAAATAACATACTTTTCACAATACATTGTTTTACAAACAACTTAACTTATACAAACTCATTTTACATGGTTATTCATTTAACCATGCATTATTCTCTTACTTATACGTATCATTGTAGGTCCCGTTTTTCCGGTGAGGATCGATAACGAGAAACCTATTCCCTGTTTATAACAAACACGGTAACGGGTGCGGAATCCCCGTGACGGTGCAAACCAAACACAGATAATAAATAACACGGATTAACCAATGAAACACACTCTATTGATTAACGGGATGAGAACCGAATACAAACTGATACAAACACAGTTTAGACAGAATTTTGACAGAGTTTCTTTACATGTATTTTCTCATCTCCTCTTTCACATAGAAACAGAGAAGGGTATTTATACTAAAACACAGACCAGACATGACGAAATAGAAAGGACTCGGCGAAACATAATCAAAGTCGACGAAACACACCTGTTTCGTCGACATACATATAATTCTAATTTTCTGTTTCGTCGATGTTGTTAAAGTAGCCCAATCCAAGTCAAAGCCCAACTCTAATCTTCGGCCCATGTGAGAATTACGGCCCTGAATGCATGAATGTTTACATCTTTCACCAAAACAACATAAGACAAATGCTTGTGACATCATCATGACATCACTAAGGTGATGTCATGGTGATGTGTTTGCGTGAAAGGTTTGCGGCGCTCCGTGCTTCGCGTGTCGAACTCTGGGGCGCACGACTGAGGAATGTCGTGTCTTCGGGCTTGAGCCGGACCTAACCGAGTCGACCCGAACCGAATCTAACCGAGTCGAGTCACGTCCACATAAAGTGTACCAACAATCTCCCCCTTGGACGCTACTCGTGATGGTTCGTCTTCTATGTCTTTCGTGTCGGAGGATCTTCAAAGTCTTCATGCTTCGAAAGAAGAAAGTGTATCAACAAACTCCCTTTTCATTTAGGTAGTGTGTTAACAAACTCCCCCTTAGAATGAACTCTCCATTGAGTCATGCTCGTGAATCTTTTGACTTGTCAAATCTTCAGATCCTTGTGGTGTTGATGAAGGGTCAGCGGCAACTCGATCATTTTATCCTTTGAGTGCCTCCACTTCGTGTCTTCATTCCAAAGCTTATCATCGAACATGTTCTCCTTGCCTTTAGCATCTGCACATGCAAGAAAGCTAAACGCATAATGAGAACAACCGCTTGGAATATAGTTTCCATAAACAAACGACACATAAGAGATCAAATCTCAATCAAACACCGACCGACAACAGTTTGAAAGTTTAGAAAATGATCAATTTTAATCCTTTAACTTTCAAAACTTGTTAACTTCGACCATTTATGAAGGTGTAATTGTTTTCCGGCTAATGATCAGGATTTTGGGTAGGATAGACTCGAGTTCCAACATCAGTCAATCAAAAATAAACTAGAATCAAAATCTTTTTGGATTTTATAAAGTTTATATTAAAACACACCTAAAATCTTTTTGGAATTTTCATTTTTCAAATGTAAAGACGGAAGGAAATAAATAAATATATACAAAGATGCAGAAACTGTAAGCAGTAAACAAATATTTACAGACATTCTTTTTGCGAGTTTCGAGGGTAAGAGAATCATATCAGTGAACGGTCACGTCAAAATGCTCTTGTTGTTCAATTAGTTAACATTTAGATAAGCATCCTATAACAATTATCGGTATTGTTGTCCACTTAAGCTCAACTTATCAGATGTAATCATGGCGAAGGGATACGTTAAGGTATGATTTATACTTACCGACCGGTGTTCATCCACACACGACACATTCCCGTATCAAGGTATGCACGAGAGTTCATCTTACCGGTGAGTATACCGTTTATCATCCGTTTGACCGTATAAAAGAATGTGAGAAACTCACTTATTTTGATTTGAAAACAAGCCCTATGTGATAGAATCACTTATTGATGAGGAACTTGATTTTCAGATGCATGAGGGCACAGGAGCAAGTCCGTGAACAGGTCAGTACTTTCGTACAGCAGAGAGACGAACTTGACTCCCGCAAAGAATCTGTGATATTTTATCACTTATTTTGTTTGGACATGTGATTGTTGGTACACTTTATGTGGACGTGACTCGACTCGGTTAGATTCGGTTCGGGTCGACTCGGTTAGGTCCGGCTCAAGCCCGAAGACACGACATTCCTCAGTCGTGCGCCCCAGAGTTCGACACACGAAGCACGGAGCGCCGCAAACCTTTCACGCAAACACATCACCATGACATCACCTTAGTGATGTCATGATGATGTCACAAGCATTTGTCTTATGTTGTTTTGGTGAAAGATGTAAACATTCATGCATTCAGGGCCGTAATTCTCACATGGGCCGAAGATTAGAGTTGGGCTTTGACTTGGATTGGGCTACTTTAACAACATCGACGAAACAGAAAATTAGAATTATATGTATGTCGACGAAACAGGTGTGTTTCGTCGACTTTGATTATGTTTCGCCGAGTCCTTTCTATTTCGTCATGTCTGGTCTGTGTTTTAGTATAAATACCCTTCTCTGTTTCTATGTGAAAGAGGAGATGAGAAAATACATGTAAAGAAACTCTGTCAAAATTCCGTCTAAACTGTGTTTGTATCAGTTTGTATTCGGTTCTCATCCCGTTAATCAATAGAGTGTGTTTCATTGGTTAATCCGTGTTATTTATTATCTGTGTTTGGTTTGCACCGTCACGGGGATTCCGCACCCGTTACCGTGTTTGTTATAAACAGGGAATAGGTTTCTCGTTATCGATCCTCACCGGAAAAACGGGACCTACAATTGGTATCAGAGCCTTGGCTCTAATCCTTGTTTAAAACCAAACAAGTTTCGGTTTTTATCAAGTGGTTCTTAGTGATTTTTCAGATTTTGTTCTTAAAAAGTTTATATATTTTCTGAAAAAGTCTTTTAAATCAGTGATTATCCTATTATTTTGCTAAAAGTTTGTTCAAAAACCTTGTTTGTTTGAATGTTTATATGTTACTAATGGGTTTTTGTTGAAAGTTTTAAGCAAATCTTGTGTTCGTAAATTTTTCGGTCACCGGAATCATCATAATTTGATCGGAAAACCCATCGAGTTCATCACTGTTCTTAGTGGTCTTCAAAGTGTTCATAATATTCATCAAATAAAATCTCGTTTAATCTGGTCTGTTGTTTGAAGTAAATTGGGTGTGGAATTTTAAACTATTATGTTGACTAATTGTGTAATGTGATATGATGATTTGTCTTTGAAAACAACAAAAAGTAGTCTGTGTGTTTGAAAAATTGCAAGTTGAATTTTGTGGCCAAGTATCAGAAGGTGATAAGGTTCAGAAAATATCTCACAAATATCTACCATCCATTTCGTCATATATTACAATTCAAGATCAGTCAACTTGTGTGGTCATAGTCAAACATTTCGGCACAAATTATTTAAAAAAAAAAAAAAAAAAAACAAAGGTAGTTGACGAAACAAAAGCATTTCGTCACTAAGCATTGGGTCTGTTGAGTGGATAGCCCAAAATTTGCATTTTTTTTGTTTCGTCAAGGTCAAACCAAAATGTGCATTTTTGTTTCGTTGAGTTGGGCCCATATATAAAATTCTGTTTCACCGATAAAGCCCAAAAGTCACAAAGTTTAAGTTTGTTTCGAAAAATTAAAGGCCCAAATATACCATTCTTTTTCGTCAAAACCCAATCTGAATTGTGTTGTGTTTCGCCGATAGTATACTGGGCCAGCTTGACTTTCTGTTTCACCAATTTACTTGTGGGCTCTTGTTTCGCCAAAAAGAATCATTGGTTTTTTTTTTGTTTCGTAAACTAAGTGTTTATAACCCATTTCGTCATTAAAAGTGTTTCGTCCAAACACTTTGTGGATTTACACAGTAGGTTTACAATTGGGATTTAACTGTTCGTTTGAGTTGTGATTTTCAGGTATTCATTTTTCTTCATCAAATATGAGTTGCACGAATCCGTGGGATTGGAGTACGGATCCACTACCAGATCTAAAATAGATGTCGATGGCCGAATATATGAATCGTACCATACCTCAACAACAACAGTCAGTAAGTGCAAGTCAATGGGAAAAGGTGTTGAATCATCAAAACATACAGAATCTTTTGGTAGCGAGAGGAGAAGAATATGCAGCTACTAGAAAGATACGTCATGATCTGTTGAAGAAGAAACTCGAATCATTTCATTTCTTAGAGAATGAAACCCTAAATGATATAATTACTCGTTATTATCATTTGATGAAGGAAATGTATTATGTTGGTGTTCTTACATCTCAACAGGAAATTGTAGCACGGTTTGCTGATGCTCTACCTCCAAAGTGGAGCCCATTTATTGAACTTTTAAAGCATACGGGCGTTCTAAATGCTGTCAATGTTAATATCTATGAATTCATTCAGAAGTTGGAGCACAAGAACGAAGAAGAAATTCGGAAAGCAAAACAAATTCCTGCTCCTCAAAATACCGAAATGTATCTTGGAGGAGGTTTTAACCCGTTAGCTAGTTCCAGTTCAGCTCAGCAACCGAAGTTACAAACGGCGTTTGTATCAAATACAAACTCTTCACTTTATGATTGCACCACAGGAGTAGGAGGATCACACAGAATGTGATTCTCAAAAGGTACTTCTACTTTGAAGATCCTCCGACACGAAAGACATAGAAGACGAACCATCACGAGTAGCGTCCAAGGGGGAGATTGTTGGTACACTTTATGTGGACGTGACTCGACTCGGTTAGATTCGGTTCGGGTCGACTCGGTTAGGTCCGGCTCAAGCCCGAAGACACGACATTCCTCAGTCGTGCGCCCCAGAGTTCGACACGCGAAGCACGGAGCGCCGCAAACCTTTCACGCAAACACATCACCATGACATCACCTTAGTGATGTCATGATGATGTCACAAGCATTTGTCTTATGTTGTTTTGGTGAAAGATGTAAACATTCATGCATTCAGGGCCGTAATTCTCACATGGGCCGAAGATTAGAGTTGGGCTTTGACTTGGATTGGGCTACTTTAACAACATCGACGAAACAGAAAATTAGAATTATATGTATGTCGACGAAACAGGTGTGTTTCGTCGACTTTGATTATGTTTCGCCGAGTCCTTTCTATTTCGTCATGTCTGGTCTGTGTTTTAGTATAAATACCCTTCTCTGTTTCTATGTGAAAGAGGAGATGAGAAAATACATGTAAAGAAACTCTGTCAAAATTCCGTCTAAACTGTGTTTGTATCAGTTTGTATTCGGTTCTCATCCCGTTAATCAATAGAGTGTGTTTCATTGGTTAATCCGTGTTATTTATTATCTGTGTTTGGTTTGCACCGTCACGGGGATTCCGCACCCGTTACCGTGTTTGTTATAAACAGGGAATAGGTTTCTCGTTATTGATCCTCACCGGAAAAACGGGACCTACAATCATCTGAACTTATTGTTTTTCAAATGATTTACAAAGACAAATCAAATTACAAGGTTCATGACTAAACATTTTCTTAAACAGAAGTCATGAATCTTATTTTCACAAAACCTATGTACTCGCCGGCATTTTTATGCTGACGTACCTATTTTCACATGTGTTTCAGGAAATGAAGCATAGGATTGATCAAGATACACTTAGGCGGACATGGGCCTTAGTGACAATAAAAGATGCAGACTAGTTAATTATGTTATGTTTCTTTGATTTTCAAGACATTGTAACTCGTGTATTTAATAAAACAATATTTCAACTTCCATGTGTTATGAAACAATGATTCTGTTACAACACTCCCCGACGTTTCCGCCACGTTTTGTATGTTCTACGTGGTCAGGGTGTGACAATAGGGTCCCTTTTATTAAATCAATAAATGATTTTAATAGACAACCAAGGGGTCTTTTCAGCTTATATCATCACATGTCATTCTTAACCAGATTTTTGAATCAATCTTTTTGACTAGACCACTAAAAGGGTATCTTATGAATCATGGAGTGGTACTATATAATCCAAAGGTCTTAACTAACACGTAGAAGCCCAATAAGGATTTAGGGTAGTACCTTTTTGAATATCCTTCTACGAATCCCTCATATGAAGATACGAAAGGTTCTACGAGGATTTGGATAACGAATATCCAGAGTATACAAAAACACAAAAAAATGCATAAAAGAAAACACAAAATGCATAAACACATAGTCACATAATCACAAAATTGTTTAACTTGATTTGTTATCATTTTGTTAATTTGTTCTGCTAACTGTGCACATGTATTCAAAGCACACCAGGTATCCAATCAGTGGATTTTGATTGGTGCTTTAAATATTTCTAAGAATCTAACTATAAGGATAGAAATATCTTAAAGAGAAAATTCGATTTCGATTATAAGGAACCGAAATGTTCGAATTAAGGTACACAAGGAATCCAATTAAGGACTATGATTTGTATGATAATCATCCACAAGGGTCTAATTGTGGAGATAAAAAGATCCCATATGGATTTTAGAAGTTAAAGATGTTTTGAAACTTGTTTTGAAACCTTGCACTGGATGTGCTTAAGTCAAAACATGAAGTAAAAATGCTTATGAAGTTGAGATGCTAGATATGTCAAGGCGACATATGAAGCGGAATTTGAAGGCTAAGTCAATGTATGAGGAAAATATTTTTGAAAACTATGCATGGGGTTCTTAAAAAAATGTGTTCAATGGTTTTGAAACCTTATGCATAATACTTTTGAAATCATAAAGTAGGTGTATTAGGTAAGTACATTTGTAAAAATGTTTTAAAATCATGAGTTGAATTTTGAAAGTATGTATGAGGTTTTTGAAAACATGAATGATGCTTTTGAAATCGTGCATTTGTTATGTTATGTAAATACACTATATTAAAAATGTTTTCGAAAATGTTTCTGAAATCATGAAGGTTGTTTTGAAAACTTATGTTATGCATGTTGAAAAAAAAAATCAGAACGTAATGGGCATGAGATTTGAAAATATCCTTGGTCATCTAACCAAAGATTCAAAGGCACAGAAGCACGATTACTCATAATGTCACATTATTTCCTGTACTTCGTTTCTTAGAATAAAACGAGTACTTAGAATTTACCAAGGAAATCATGAGTAAACGCAAGAATGGGAAAACTTTCACAAAAGTAGTTTGCAAGGAACATAGTTCCTTAATGTAGGCATCATAGGGGAATGCCATACATACATGTAACTATACTTGTATATCAGAATTGCGAACAACAACTTTTATTTATGAACGGGACAGATTGTTTCACATTACAAGTAAATAGAAGAAACAAAAGCATAAGACAACAGCATATTCTAAACAGCCAACTGCTCATCCGTGGGTTGGATTTGCCTTAGCAAGCTTCGGGCATTTATTCATGAAATGACCCATCTTGCCACAGTTGTAGCACGATCCAGGCGGGAAGCGAGCTTGAGCAGGATTCACTTGTGGTTGGGTAGCAGCAATGTTTATAGCAGCTTTGTTTTGGATAGCAAAGCGGCATATGTTAATCAGATGTCCCCACCGTCCACAGTAGCTACATTTGAAGCAGGGTAAGAGGTTTGAATGATGACGGTTGCATCGTTTGCACGAAGGAGCAGTTCCTTTGTATGGCTTCCTAGCAGGGGGTTGAGCTGGTTGGTTGGGGATGGCTTGACCATTGTGAGCGACCACGGCGAAGTTCTGAGAAGCCTTTCGCTTCTTTGACCTCTTAGGGGATCCAGTCTGTTCATCCATGGTCTTTGATTCCTTGATTGGTTTCTTGGCTGGTGGTGCAGGCTTGACTTCGGCTTCCTTTGGTGGCCCTTGAGTGGCTTCATTGTTGAGACGAGACATGGTAATGCCTAATTCAACAGTCTTCAGAATTACTTCACCTATCCGCTGGGCAAATTTGGCAGTCTGCTCGGATATCTGCGCATCGTTGCGATGAAGAGACATTCTGGAGGAAATGAAGGATATAGGAGGAAACAAATGAAATGTTATCGGTAAATAAAACAAAACGACAATGCATAGAATTGCGATCATTTGTTTGTTACCTAAGGCAAACAAATGAGACGGTGACTAATCAAAGTAAGCGGGTCATATTAATGTATCGCGAAGACATGCTTTAGCCAATAAGTGGACACTCACCCCAAGAGTTCCCAGGTAAGAGTGACTGGTCCGATTATGTGGATTTGTACGAACACTCTAGCCTTAGACAGAAAACTCAGAGTACAGGCATCCACTCTTCCAGATTGCACGTGTTCACACTACAAGACCCAAACATTGACGAGGTTTTGAAAGTTCAAAGGGGTTCAAAACCATATAACAGAGGGTTCAAAACCTAGTAATCAATCATCCTAGAACAGATGATTAGTTTTCAAAGTGGTTTTGAAATTTATGTTCTTGTTGTGGTCGTCGCCTAAGGATAGGTGACGGTATTGTCTTATGACTAAACGCAAGTAAACTCGTGTTAGGGTGCTAGGAAGGTTATAGACTAGGTCAAAGCATTACTAATAACCTAATTCCCTATAACCATGAGCTCTGATACCAACTTTTCTGTCACACCCCGACCACGTAAAACATCAAATCGTGGCGGAAACATCGGGGAGTGTTGTAACAGAATCATTGTTTCATAACACATGGAAATTGAAATATTGTTTTATTGATTAAAAGAGTTACAATGTCTTAACAATCAAAGAAATACATAACATAAATAACTAGTCTTGCATCTTTTATTGTCGCTAAGGCCCAAGTCCGCCTAAGTGTAACTTGATAAATCCTATGCATCATATCCTGAATCACATGTGAAAATAGGTACGTCAGCATAAAAATGCCTGTGAGATACATATGTTTTGTGAAAATAGAATCCATGACTTATGTTTAAGAAAATGTTTAGTCATGAACCTTGTAATTTGCTTTGTCTTGTAAATCATTTGAAAAGTGATAAATAAACCAAATGATATATATGTATAAAAGAATAATACATGGTTAAGTAAATAACCAAGTAAAATGAGTTTGTATTAGATAAGTTGTTTGTAAAACAATGTATTGTGAAAAGTATGTTATTTGTATAAAATGTTATATGTCTAAATTGAAATGATTCAAATAACGCTACGATATGTAATACCATACAAGCACTTATATATAGGAAGTACCAGCGGCGTATCCACCATACTTGTATAATATTACACACGCCTCATTACTTAAATCACTTACTCAAACCAAACCACCAAAGTAAAATGTTTATGTAAAATCAAATGTCAAAATGTTTGTGTGAAAACCATGTCTAATGTCTATGTCTAATGTAAATCATGAATTGTGTATATTAATGTCTAAATGTTTATGTCTAATGTAAATCATGAATTGTGTATATCAATGTCAAAATGTTTATGTATGGTAAGTGAAATATATCAACTAAACCATATGTAAAATGCACAAAAACAAGGTATTGAAGTAAAACATGGCTTAAATCAAAGTTATGTTTTGTGTAATAAATGCATGCTATACTGATATAAACATCTATGCGGTATTGTGAAAATGCATACATCCAAGCCTTGTGACTGTGGTGATAAACCCCTAAACGAATTTAAAGGTCTATCTAGTTGTTATGTTTATCGAATTCGGTCATTCCTTCCACCCAAACAAACCTAGGGTTCAGGAACGGGAGTTGTCAAGTCCTATGGTACCATTACCTACTAACGAGCGGCGTAGCTAATGTTAATGAATGTATATTGTCCCATTTGAACAAACCAAATGTCATACCAAAATGTAAGCATGTGATGAATAACAAATGTACTAAGTATGCACACAATGGGCATACATAGCATAAAATGTAATGTAAAACAATGTACTAAGTATGCACACAATGGACATACATAGCATAACATGTAATGTAAAACGATGTACTAAGTATGCACACAATGGGCATACATGGCATAAAATGTAATGTAAACCGATGTACTAAATATGCACACAATGGGCATACCTAGCATAAACACAATGAAATCATGTACTATAAGTGTACTATTGAACATAACAAGCATATGATATGAAAACATGGAAAAGCATGAAAGTAACAAGTAGGCACATATGTTTCACCCCAAAATGTTTGGAAAATAGTAAAAGAGGGGTCTATGTACTCACTTGAGATTGCTTAGTAGTCCTTGAGTAACAACCAAACAATGCTAGAGATCACGGATATCAAACGGCACCTAATATAGGTAACTATGTTATATACCGGACCTAAATCGGAGGATTGGATAGCATGAGGGTTCGTAAACCAAACGAGTATGGGAACTCATGTAATGTGGTTTAACCAAGCCTACATACTAAAATGAAACCTAACCTAAGTGCTTACGACCCATTACGACCCGTTTAGGTAGCTTATGCTACTTTAACGCGTCGTTCGTGTAAAACGCGTTCGGAACGCCTAACTAGTCCTATGATAAGTAAAATATGCCTTAACATGTATAATATTGTTACCAAATCAGTTTAGATACCAAAAGTTATGTTACATATGCTTAAAATGAATTTTGGTGTCAAAGGGGTATTTTGGTAATTTACCTAAGGCATATAACCCACCTATCATACAACTAAGTAAACATCGTGACCATAAGGTATAACCTCGGAAGGTTATTCCCTACATACTATGGTCACCTAATGTGTTTGGTCGGATCCTAATGATCGACCAAACGGGTCGGGTTCGAAAGTATAAGCGATTGTTTAGATCGCTTACCTTACGACCCTATATAAGCACTAAACTAAAAGTGACGAGCTAAGCATAAGCATGTTAAAACATGCTTAACTAAGTTTAGAAAACAGGTTTGGTATCAAAACAAATGGTTTTGATACCTACGAGTAGTGTGGTTACAAAATACGCAAGAATGCGCGTTTTGGCCGAAACTACGACTCGTCACTGAGCCTAGATAACGTGGTAATCAGTAGGTATAGTCTCTAGGGACTATAACCATCGTGATTACGCTCACGTTATGAAGTTTAAACGAACTTCGCATTGACCATAAACTGGTCAATGCATAAAGTCAAACAAAGTTTGACTTTAACGTTAAAACGAAAGAAAGGAACGAAAGAACACTTACAAAGGGTCCCCGCTAGTAAAACTCGATCGAATAGCTCAGGTATGAAGCAATGACTTCAACTTAGAGCTTTTAGATCAGATTTGTGGGTTTTGAGTTGTGAAAGGGTTGGGTATTTATAGGATTCTTGGAACCGTTAGGATCGTTTATCGAATAACGTGCTTTGATCTGGTCCATACACTTGTTGAAACCTTATGGTAACATCAAAATGGCCCCTCATGAGCATGAAAGGGCAAGTGTAAATTGGCCCCTCATTATCCTGAAGAGGCAAGTGCAAATTGGCCCCTCATTATCCTGAAGAGGCAACAACTATTTAAACTGATCTGCTGTTCTAGGGACCCCTTACGGACCGTAAGGGTCATGGCTTACGATCCGTAAGCCATTAACTTTGGCAGAATTACAATTTCAGTCCCTGCACCTTGTTTCGTTGCGTAACGGCACTTCTAACACCCGTCAAACCCAATTTCAAGCTCCACAATGATATTAAGACATAGGGAACATGAAATATGCTTGAAAACATCTCGGATGTCGGTTCGTTTGGCCGTACGGTTGTGATGTTCGGTTAATTACGACGGAATGCGCATAAGCGCGAAAAACGATCCAAATGGCGTGACGAATGGATTTTTCTTATGCCAAACACTAAAATAAAATATTTTAGTGCTTACATAAATTTTTGGATGTCCGGATGTATTCAGAACGTAAGTTATGCGCGAAAGTGCAAACTTGTGCACTTTTTGACACTTTTAGTCCCTGAATGAGCCAAAAGTTTATTTAGCACACCGAACCCCTCAAAGCCTATTTCTAAGCTATGTAAAGGATATTTATGGTATGTTTAACTTATGGTCATGTTCCAGAATGTCTGTTATAGTTCAAATTGCCATACTTTCATAGTTTGTCGAATTTAGTCCCTGTAAGCGATTAAACTTGATTTTGTCATACCAAAGCCTTCAAAACTTATTTCTAAGTTATGTAAAGGTTATTTAAGGTATGTGAAGCCTATTTCACTATTCCGGAGTGTTCGTTGCATTAAACTGGTTATATTTACGCATCAGTGCGCGTATAACCTTCCAGAAAGCGATTTAGAGCCCGAAATCGAACAAGAATTGATATGTGCAAATGATACACATATTTGTACAAATCCCAAGTATGAAATACAATATTTCATTGGTTTGGTATTTGTTTGATGGTCGCAGTGACCCAGGTGTCACACTAGGTCATGTTTGTATAGGGTTTACAGGGGTTAAAAGTGTAAATTTATGTATTATGTGGTAATTTCGCTTGAAATGACACATGGTCATTTCAATCGAAATTAGAAATGTTAATTCAACTTGAAATGACATGTGGTCATTTCAAGCGAAATCAGAAGCCTATAAATAGGCAGTTGTAGTTTCTCATTTGGCACGAAATTCGACGTGGTGTAACGAAGTGCTGCCCGATTTTCAAGTCAAATATCAATGAGAAACGTGTTTTAAGTATCATACTCTGTTTCTACACATTTCTTACACTTATTCTAGGATGTTTGTTTGTTTCCGTCTCTCAAACAGTTGTGTATTGTCTCTGATTGACTCATTTGATCGTCAAAATGATTCTACAAGTGGTATCAGAGCCCAGGATGAGTCAATACAATTGAATCAGTGCTTAAAATTCTCATTCTTTTGGAATTCTAGACAAATTCATGGAAAAAATGGACTGATCTTTTGATATTGTGTGTAAAATACAGTTTTAACAAACCCTTGAAAGAATCAGCTCAAAATTCAGTTTAAAAGTGTCAAAAATGGGCCAAACATTTAATTCCGTTCGAACGAGCCTCTGATTTCGTTTGAAAAGTTGAGGCAATTTCACACGGAATTACTGATTTCGTTTGAATAACACTTGATTTCATTTGAAAAGTTTAGGTAATTTCACGCGAAATTACTTATTCCGTTTGAAAACATCTGATTTCGTTTGAAAAAGTAATTCCGTTTGAAATGGCACTTGATTTCGCTTGAAAGTGCTATTTCGTTTGAGAAGTGATTTCGTTTGAAAACCTAATTTTGTTTGAAAAAGCTAATTTCGCTTGAAAGGTCTGATTTCGTGTGAAAGTCCATTTCGTACGTGGTATTTCGTTTGAAGTTTATTTCGTGTAGAAACCAGTTTTTTTCAAAACTTGAAAAATTTTAGGAACTATTTTTCTAAAATAGATAATCAAGAGTTTTACAACTTCTTTGCCGGTGGGGGAATGACGGCAGCACAAACACCAGCCAGTATCGTGCAAAATGTGAACATGGAAAATGAACTCGGCACTATGCAGAAACCGCCGAAGTTGATGAACATTGATGAGTATGCTGGGTGGTCGGAAAGGTTTAAGACTTGGGTGCAAGCTAACCATTTTGAATGCTGGATGAAAATCGAGTCTAAATATGTTCCGCCAAAGAATGGTTCGGGTTTAGATAAATCTATCGGAAGTTTGACTCCACAAGAACAAGAAGATTTCAAGGCAGAAAAGAAAATGATGAGCATTCTACAACAAGCCATCAAAGAGGATATCTTAGTTCTGCTACAACATCAGGGTGATTCACAGTCCGTTTGGAATTCATTGAAAGTAAAGTTTCTTGGAAGCGTGTCTATGATAAAAAGCAAAACTGCTTTGATGAAGAAAGAGTTTGATATCTTTACGGGTATAAAGGGTGAAACAACAAAGTAGTTGATTGAACGATATTTCCATTTGGTTGTTGAGATGAAGAGGTTGGGCATAACCAAGACAGATGAGGAATGGGTCGATAAATTGGTGGATGCATTGCCATATGATGAATGGGGAACTTATCTGTTGGTGTTGAAGAATAATTTGGAGTATGTGGGATTCAACCTTAGCACATTCATTGAAAAGATTGAGTCACACGAGCTTGAGTTGACAAAGATTAGAAAGATGAAGTCTTCAAGTGTTCAACAAGATGTCTCATTGTATTACAAAGGAAGTACTCCAGCAACATCAAATCTAAGTCCAAAAGTGCAGACAACCTTTAGTGCAGATTCAACATCCGGAGTATCATCTGTCACATCAAGCAACAATAGTTCACCATTTGCAAGTTTTGAGCCAAATCCAAAGGTTCAGAATTCACCTCATCAATCCTACACTCGAAGTTCGTCAGGATCAAACAGTCAAAGTCAAGGTCCAGGAATTCTGTGCAACATAGCAGTGAACATAAAGAATGCTCAAGACTTTACTGAATCATCAGCAAAGCAGCACATAGCACTTCTTGCTTCGGTGCTTGAAACGTATGAAAGCTTGGTTGCAGGTAGAATTGGGAACCCCGATATGACAAAGGAAGACTACGATCAGATCGATCCAGAGGAGCTGGAGTTGATCGACATCAAATGGGGAATGGCAAGCTTGGTGAGAAGAGCTCAACGTTTTATGGAAATTACTGGTCGGAATAGTCTGTCAGGACCTGATCAAAAGCCTGGGTTTGATAAATCGAAAGTCACATGTTTCAAATGTAAAGAGAAGGGACATTTCAAGCGGGAATGTCCAAACAGGGAGGTTAACAACCATCAAAACCCGTTCTCAAATGATTATTACAAACAAGCGATCTATCATAAGACAAGTCAAGAACCATTCACTCAAAGACCTCAGATCGAAAACAAGCCGGAAAAGGCTCTCTTAGTCAATCAAGATGATGAGAAGGTTGCTGAAGGTTTTAGTTGGCATAAGTACATCCCTGGTAGTGAGGGTAGGGTAATGATGGCAGAGATTGTGGAACAACCGGAATACGTTGTTGAGACAGAAGAAGTCAATGAAGTAACATCTGAAGAAAGTTTGGCTGAACTTGAAGAAGTTGCTGCAGAAATCTACTACTACCAGTCTGAACAGGAGATTATTGCTAGTTCTTTCAAATCAATAATGCCTCCTAATATGTTTGAATCTTTTGCAGGTTTTTTCAATGAGCCAACCACTGGATTCTGCCCAAGATAAGACGAGCAGAAAGATCCAGTTGAAGAGATAATAGATGTTTCATCTCGCAGGTTGAACCAAAAACGTATAAAGAAGCTTTAACTGAAGAAAGCTGGGTTAATGCTATGCAGGAAGAGCTGCAGCGGTTTGAGAAGCTGGGAGTCTGGAGATTAGTAGACCTTCCTGAAAATCAAAAGCTGATAAAAACAAAGTGGGTATTCAAATGCAAGAGAGACGATAGAGGAGTCATTGTTCGAAACAAAGCACGATTGGTAGTATAGGGATTCAGTCAGCAAGAAGGCATTGACTTTACAGAGGTGTATGCGCCTGTTCCTAGACTTGAGGCGATCAGAATCTTCCTGGCGTTCGCGTCTTGGAAAGGTTTCAAAATCTACCAATTAGATGTGAAATCTGCATTCCTGTATGGCAAAATCAAAGAAGAAGTGTATGTTGGACAACCGCCAGGGTTTACTGATCTACTACACAAAAACAAAGTCTATCCTCTGGATAAAGCGCTTTACGGACTTCACCAAGCCCCGAGAGCCTGGTACGAGACGCTTTCCCAACATCTGCTGGCCAACGGGTTCACCAGAGGGACAGTTGATAGCACTCTGTTTACTAAAGAGGTTGCAGGGCATCTATTGATTGTGCAGATTTACGTCGATGATATCATCTTTGGTTCAAGAAATGACGATTTGTGTAAAGATTTTGAGAAAGTTATGAAGAAAAAATTCGAGATGAGTTCAATGGGGGAGATGAAGTTCTTCCTAGGGTTGCAGGTGGAAAAAATGCCCGAAGGAATCTTCATTCATCAAACAAAATATGTGAACGATGTTCTGGACAAATTCAACCTGTCTGAATCTACTCCAACATCAACCCCCCTGGCTCAGAATCATGGGATTTGCCCAGATGAGAGTGAAGAGAAAGTGGATGAGACTTATTACCGGTCGATAATTGGATCTTTGATGTATCTTACTGCTTCTCGCCCAGACATCATCTATCGACGTGTTTATGCGCCCGATATTAGTCCAACCCACGCCAGTCACACTTGACGATCGTGAAACGCATTTTACGGTATTTGAAAGGCTGCCCAAGCACCGGCTTATGGTATCCTAAGTCTGGCGATTTCTCTCTCACAGGTTTTGCTGATTCGGATTTTGGTAGTTGCAAGCAAAATGCTAAGTTCACCACTGCAGGCTGTCAGTTCTTTGGAACTCGACTTGTCACCTGACAGTGCAAGAAACAAACCTTAGTAGCGCTCTCTACGTGCGAGTCTGAATACGTTTCGGCATCAAGTTGTTGCTCTCAAATCCTTTAGATCCAACCACAGATGTGATACTTTGGTTTGCAGTTCTTGGACACGCCTATTTTTGTGGACAATGAAGCAGCGATTAACATAACGAAAAACCCGGTTCACCATTCTAAAACAAAACATATAGAAATTCGACATCATTTCATCCGTGATTGTCACGAGAAGAAATTGATCAGAATTGAACATATACACACCGAAGAACAGAAAGCTGATTTTTACACCAAACCGTTTGATAAAAAGAGATTTAACTATCTTTTGAAATTAAATGGAATGAAAAATTTATTTTCTGGGAGGGTTGTTGAATGTGAAGCCTAGGAGGACGGTGATCTGATGTGATCCACGTTATGTCGTCAAAGTTTTTGTACAGTTTATTTTCTGCTTTTGATAAAAACAAAAACACAAAAATATGTCTTTGTTTTTAGGGGGAGAAAGTTTGCAGAAAATCCAAAAACATGATAAAATTTCAAAAATCCAAAAACATTAAAAAGGTAAAAATGAGTTTGTGTAAAAAGGGGAAATGATAGTACATCAGCTAGACAGATGCAGTACGCTAAAGAAATGTAAAGTTTAAATGTGTTAAGGAGTCTTGCAGATGATATGCCAATAGGTTTTTACACATTTAGAAGATTTGTTTGGGATATTGTGACAACTCGAAATTTAGAACTTTTCTTGTATCCCGATGTAACATGCTTAAACGTGTGACTAGTTAACTTGTGTGATTAATGATAAGTGAACCTTTCATGTGATTATGTGTTGTGTTTAATTATGTGCGTATATGTATGCTTGTATGTATAGTATGTGTATATGTTAAGTGAGCCGAGACCCATGAACACGACTCGAGACCATGCGGTCTCGAGTGAACAACGAAACAATGGGCCGGATGGGCCATACACCCCATTTAACCCAACCGAAAGCCCATTAGGGTGCACAAATGTGGAGCAAGTATATAATCTTAGTGATAGCCATGTTTGCCATTTCTTTGGACAACACACTCATTCTCACACACACCCTCTCCTACAAACCTTAAACCCTAGAGAATCAAGCAACACCTCTTTTCCTCCTTCTTCTTGGATCAAACCGGTGACACTAGGAGCTCTCGGATCGACTCACACACACACCCGTTTGGAAGCTTCATACTCACCTTTGAAACCCATCAAACGGTTAGTGTCTTTATAATGATTGTTGTTAAATGATAGTATGAATGACATGATTGAACTAATATAGTTGTATGCTTGATGATGTTTTGTGAATCGGAGTTGTATGATGTTGATAATCGGATAACATGTTTTGATTTCGGATATGTTACATAATGAGCTCATGATACCTTGTGTCTAAATATGATTCAAACCATTGATTATTGATGTTCATGAAAACCGGCTTGCATATGTGTAGTACCATGTTAATCGGATTAGTGTAGAGTTGATTTTTGAGATGTTATGTGATGATTTGAAACCTTTAGATGAGTATGATCAAGTGTGCTGATTTGTTGTTCATGATTATGTTTGTGATTAATGCTAGAAACCGGAAATGTGATGAACAAGTTTGAATAATCAACATGAACATGACTTGAATATAGGAAGAACAACTTGAAGATGATATGAATATGATATGAACATTTGAAATTGCCATGTTTGATCCATTTTTAGTAAGTAATAGACAAGGGAACATGTTAGTGCAATATTACTGGGTAGTACATAATATCATGACCATGAAATCTCATTGGCCAAGTACAATGTCGAATTCAGCAAATGTCCCCAGCCGAGACCTTCTGTCTCGACTCGAGACCGTGAGCATGACAACTCGAGACCGGGGGTTGCGAGTCGAGAACTCTCTAGTCTCGACTCGAGACCACACCACACCAACACAAAAAAACAGCATAACTCGAGAAGAGGGTTGCGAGTCTTGTTGTGACTCGAGACCAACATATGCATAACCCGAGACCTCATCCGTTGCGACTCGAGACTTGTAAACTATAACTCGAGACCGCACAGTCTCGACTAGAGACCGCACAGTCTCGACTCGAGACCATGTGCATGTCCACACTGTTTGGACTTGCACCCCATTACGGGCTTAGGCAATTGGGCCGGACTTTTGGGCCTAATGCATAGACCTTATACATTACTGATTGAACGTGAATGTTGATGGACTGCCATGAATGATACTTGAATGCAATGTGCTAGAAACATACGTGTACTACGTGATTACGAACATGATTTGTATGATACAACTATAATAGGACGTGAGTGACCACAATATTGCTTGATTGACCTTTCTGTGTATCTGCCGAGCAAACCAAGGTGAGTTCACACCCTTTACAAAGCATGGGATTCCCAGGGGTCGGGAATTGGGGTTAAGGAACATGGGTTCCTCGTCCTCCTTGGGTAGGACAGCAACGGTTCAGGAATGTAATTCCTCGTCCTCACGGACAGATAACTCGTACTAGACCAAACTCTATCACGAAGTCCCTCCTTTTTATATCGACTTAATCGCCGGGCCAATGGCGAGCGGGTCATTAGTTAGGTAGCGCTATTTAGGTCTGACAAACCTCACACCGTGCCGCAGAGGACGGGCGTGAACTAATGGATCTGGGGCACGTCAATGATGATAGACATTGACAGTTTCAGGGCACATAAACATGACTACAGTCAGCAGTCGATATGGTAACGAGTCTAGTGTATACATGGGGTAGCTCCCACGGCCGAAATGCCAGATAACTAACACGGGGTAGCCCCCACGGCTGGATTGCCAGAATAACCGGGAATAAACAAGTCACGTTTTTTAACTATGGGGTAACCCCCACGGCAGGATGCCAGATAAAGGAAACTATTTTCGAAACAACTTAAAACGAACACCCAACCGTGAACTCACTCAACTTGTTGTTGACTCGTTACTACATGCTTTGCAGGTCTTTAGGTACTTAGCTGGAGCTTGCATGGAGGAGGATCGTTGTGGGACATGGACGGCTGTGTGCCATGTTAAACTTTGAAACAATTAAACTTATGTTTTGGTTTTAAGACTTATGCTTCCGCTTGCAACTTAAAATTATGTTTTGTTTGAACACCAATTGTATTGGTTGGATTTTATAACTACTTATCTGCTTGTTCAATATGATTGGTGGCTGGATCCTGGTCACTCACGCCTCCAGGCGGTAGTACTCCGCAGGTGGATTTTGGGGGTGTGACAGATTGGTATCAGAGCCATTGGTTATAGAGAACTTGGTTTTAATAAAGGGGAAAACGTTTTGTTAAAACCAGACTATAACCTGTACAGTGCTCTACGGTCCACAACGACGCTTCACTCCACATGCAAGGCTCGACATTCTAGGTGATATGATCTGTGTATATATTGCCTACTTGTTAGTTACATAGTACATTGCTCATGGTATGCTTGGTTAGTATAACTACGGTTGTTTGAACACATGTGTACTTACTCCCTTCTGTCATCGCACTTTCGCGATCCCCCTCTCACTCATGTTCCTCTTATTATGAAGATCATGTCTAGACACGTTAACCTGACACAAGCCCAGTTGACGGCCCTGATCAACGAACGAGTTGCCGCAGCACTTGCAGCTGCACACGCAGGAGGTATATCCTGCAGTCCGAACTCATTCTAGGATTTTTAGAATCCTACTCTCGTGAACCAACCTTTGTGTTAAACTCTGTCTTTTCTTTCACCCATGATAGGTCAGCATGCTCAGCCACCCGTGTGCACTTTTAAGACTTTCATGGACTGCCGACCAACTACTTTTAGCGGCACCGAAGGAGCTGTAGGTCTCCTCCTTTGGTTTGAGAAACTAGAATCTGTGTTCGAAATGTGTGAATGCCCTGAGGCGCGTAGGGTGAAGTATGCTACCGGTACTCTCGAGGGTTTAGCCCTCACATGGTGGAACGCTCAGGTTCAAATGCTGGGGTTGGTTGCTGCCAACGCCACCCCATGGGAAACTTTTAAGGAGATGATCAAGGAGGAATACTGCAGTCGTGATGACATTCATAAGCTGGAAGTCGAGTTCTTCAACCTCAAGATGACGGGGTCAAAAATTGAGGCGTACACTAAGAGATCGAATGAGCTTGCCTTACTGTGTCCCACTATGGTGGACCCTCCATTTAAGCGAATTGAACTCTTTCTCAAGGGCTTGGTGCCAGAGATCCAAAGCCATGTGACTTCAGCGAACCTCGCCACCATCCAGCAAGTTGTCCAGTTGGCTCACCGTCTCACTGATCAGGCGGTGGAGCAGAACAAGTTACCAAAGCGCATAGGTGCTGCAACTACTTCTGGTACCTCTAGTGACAACAAACGGAAATGGGATGGAAATTCAAGTAAGGGGTCGACTTCTGTCCAGTCCCAGTCTCAGCAGAGAAAGACTGATGACTACAAGAGTCCTAGTCAGCAATCATCTGGTGGACAAAGTCACGGTGGGTACAAAGGGAATCACCCCAAATGCAATCGTTGCAGCCTGCACCACAGCGGGCCATGCACCAGGGGCAACTGTCATCGGTGCAACAAGCCAGGTCACGCTGCAAAGGATTGCAGGAGCTTATACCTCGCCAATCAGAATCGTCAGCAAGCTCAACAGAACCAGCGGCAGCAGCAGCAGCCAGGTGATAACAAAGGGTGCTTTCAGTGTGGAGCTGAGGGCCACTTCAAGAGAGATTGTCCCCAACTGAACAGGAACCAGAACAACAACAACAACAACAATAACAACAATCAGGGGAATGGTAACAATGGGAAGAACAACAACAATGGCGCCAGGGGACGGGCGTTCGTGATTGGCCAAGGTGAAGCAAGGAATGACCCCAATGTTGTGGCGGGTAAGTTCCTTCTCGACGACTTTTATGTTTCAGTATTATTTGATTCGGGTGCCGATACTAGCTACATGTCACTAGAAGTTAGCCAAATGCTTAAGCGTATTCCAACACCTTTGAACAACAAACACACTATAGAGCTAGCAAACGGTAAGAGTTTAGAGGCCACACACGTAGTCAAGGGTTGTAAACTTATTCTCGCTGACCAGACCTTCTCTATCGACCTCATTCCTATTGTCTTGGGTAGTTTCGACGTTGTCATTGGGATGGATTGGTTATCCCAACACCGAGCAGAGATTCTTTGCAACGAGAAGATTGTTCGTATTCCGGGTTCCGGTAATGAACCTCTCATGATTCGTGGCGACAAGAGGAGTGCCGTTGAGAACGTCATCTCTCTCCTTAAGGCCCAGAAGTGCTTGCGAAAGGGCCACACTGCCATTCTGGCTCTCGTTACTGACACCTCAGAAAAAGAGAAGAAGATAGAAGATTTTCCAGTTGTACGCGACTATCCTGAGGTATTTCCTGAGGAATTACCTGGTCTTCCGCCTCATCGCCAAGTCGAGCTTCAGATTGAACTAGCTCCTGGAGCTGCGCCTATAGCTCGTGCGCCGTATCGCTTAGCTCCATCAGAATTGGAAGAACTCTCTACGCAACTACAAGAACTCTTGGATAAGGGTTTCATCCGTCCTAGCTCATCGCCTTGGGGAGCTCCAGTACTATTTGTGAAAAAGAAGGACGATACCTTCAGAATGTGCATCGACTACCGGGAACTCAACAAGGTGACAGTGAAGAACCGCTACCCTCTACCGCGTATTGACGACTTGTTCGACCAGCTGCAAGGGTCGAGCTACTATTCAAAGATCGATTTGAGATCGGGTTATCACCAGCTGAGAGTCCGAGAAGAGGATGTCTCCAAAACAACTTTTAGAACACGTTACGGACACTATGAGTTTTTGGTCATGCCTTTCGGGCTGACGAACGCACCTGCGGTTTTCATGGACTTGATGAATCGAGTGTGCAAGCCTTACCTGGACAAGTTCGTTATAGTCTTCATCGACGACATCCTGATCTATTCTAAGAGTCAGGAGGAACACGAGCAACATCTACGGCTTATCCTGGAACTCCTTCGAACAGAACAGCTTTATGCAAAGTTCTCGAAATGCGACTTCTGGCTTCGAGAAGTCCATTTCCTAGGCCACGTGGTAAACAAGGTTGGGATTCACGTTGATCCATCCAAGGTAGACTCGATTAAGAGCTGTCCTGCACCTCGTACACCAAAGGAAATTCGCCAATTCTTGGGATTGGCAGGTTACTACAGGAGGTTTATTAAGGATTTTTCTAAGATTGCACAGCCTCTCACCTCACTGACGCAGAAAGGCGTTGTTTATCGCTGGGGAAATGCACAGGAATCAGCCTTTCAGCACTTGAAGGATAGACTATGCAGCGCACCTATCCTTTCCTTGCCGGAGGGCACAGACGACTTCGTGGTCTACTGCGACGCATCAATTCAGGGTCTTGGTTGTGTATTGATGCAACGAGATAAAGTTATAGCCTACGCCTCACGCCAACTCAAGGTTCATGAAAAGAACTACACTACGCACGACCTAGAGCTGGGAGCTGTTGTTTTTGCACTTAAGTTATGGCGGCATTACCTGTACGGTACTAAGTGCGCCATCTACACCGACCACAGGAGCCTCGAACATATCTTCAAGCAGAAGGAACTGAACATGCGACAACGACGATGGGTCGAACTACTAAATGACTACGAGTGCTCGATCAGGTATCACCCGGGCAAGGCCAATGTTGTGGCTGACGCCCTCAGTTGAAAGGACACTGCACCTAAGCGCGTACGAGCTTTACAACTCACGATCCATTCTAGTCTGCCGTCCCAAATACGAGACGCTCAGGTAGAAGCATTGAAACCAGAAAACGTCAGGGCTGAAGCCCTACGCGGATCAAGGCAACGCTTAGAACAGAAGGAAGACGGTGCTTACTACGTAACGGGACGCATTTGGGTCCCACTATATGGCAACTTACGAGAGCTTGTGATGGACGAAGCACACAAGTCTCGCAACTCGGTACACCCTGGTTCGGACAAAATGTACCACGACATCAGAACTACGTACTGGTGGCCTAGCATGAAGGCCCACATAGCAACCTACGTCAGCAAGTGCTTGACCTGTGCGAGAGTCAAGTCCGAATACTAGAAACCCTCAGGCCTACTTCAACAACCAGAGATACCACAATGGAAATGGGAGCAAATTTCCATGGATTTCGTTACTGGCCTACCGAGATCACAGCGCGGAAATGATACTATTTGGGTGATCGTGGATCGACTCAGAAAGTCCGCACACTTCTTGGCTATCAAGGAGACGGATAAATTCTCCACTCTTGCAGAAATATACCTCAAGGAAGTTGTTTCGAGGCACGGGGTGCCCACCTCTATCATCTCAGATCGAGATGCACGATTTACTTCAGAGCTGTGGCAAGCAATGCACAAATCCTTTGGCTCACGATTAGACATGAGCACAGCGTATCACCCTCAGACGGACGGGCAGTCCGAGCGCACTATTCAAACCTTAGAAGACATGCTGGGAAAAGCACCTGCCACTGGTGGAATTCTCGTACAATAACAGCTACCACACCAGCATTAAAGCTGCTCCGTTTGAGGCATTGTACGGACGTAAATGCCGGTCACCTCTTTGCTGGGCAGAGGTGGGAGATAGTCAGATCACTGGTCCAGAACATGTGGTAGACACAACCGAACAGATTGCTCAAATACAAAAACGCATGGCGGCAGCTCGCGACCGTCAGAAAGTCTACGCCAATAAGGGCAGGAAACCGCTTGAGCTCCAGGTTGGGGAGCGGGTACTACTTAAAGTTTCACCCTGGAAGGGTGTGGTTCGTTTTGGTAAACGCGGCAAACTTAACCCACGATACGTTGGACCTTTCGAAATCATTGAGAAAATAGGCAGGGTGGCCTACAGACTGAACTTACCAGCAGAACTCGGTGCAGTTCACAACGTTTTTCACGTGTCGAATCTGAAGAAGTGTCTGTCAAATGAGACCCACATAGTTCCCCTGAAGGAACTCACCATTGACGAACAGTTACGATTCGTCGAGGAACCAGGCGAAATCACGGACCGGGATGTTAAGGTCCTCAAGAGCACTAGAATACCTCTCGTTCGAGTTCGTTGGAACTCACGTCGCGGCCCAGAGTTCACCTGGGAGCGCGAAGATCAGATGAAACAAAAGTATCCCCAACTGTTCGCAAACAGTACACCCACTACTGAGGCCGAAGCTACGGAATTTCGGGACGAAATTCCAGATCAACGGGGGGTGGATGTGACACCCCAGGAAAACCGGGAAAACCATACAACTTAACTAGCTTCCTCAGTGAGTGCCTACCAAATTTCGGGACGAATTTTCTTTCAACTTGGGGATGATGTGACAACTCGAAATTTAGAACTTTTCTTGTATCCCGATGTAACATGCTTAAACGTGTGACTAGTTAACTTGTGTGATTAATGATAAGTGAACCTTTCATGTGATTATGTGTTGTGTTTAATTGTGTGCGTATATGTATGCTTGTATGTATAGTATGTGTATATGTTAAGTGAGCCGAGACCCATGAACACGACTCGAGACCATGCGGTCTCGAGTGAACAACGAAACAATGGGCCGGATGGGCCATACACCCCATTTAACCCAACCGAAAGCCCATTAGGGTGCACAAATGTGGAGCAAGTATATAATCTTAGTGATAGCCATGTTTGCCATTTCTTTGGACAACACACTCATTCTCACACACACCCTCTCCTACAAACCTTAAACCCTAGAGAATCAAGCAACACCTCTTTTCCTCCTTCTTCTTGGATTAAACCGGTGACACTAGGAGCTCTCGGATCGACTCACACACACACCCGTTTGGAAGCTTCATACTCACCTTTGAAACCCATCAACCGGTTAGTGTCTTTATAATGATTGTTGTTAAATGATAGTATGAATGACATGATTGAACTAATATAGTTGTATGCTTGATGATGTTTTGTGAATCGGAGTTGTATGATGTTGATAATCGGATAACATGTTTTGATTTCGGATATGTTACATAATGAGCTCATGATACCTTGTGTCTAAATATGATTCAAACCATTGATTATTGATGTTCATGAAAACCGGCTTGCATATGTGTAGTACCATGTTAATCGGATTAGTGTAGAGTTGATTTTTGAGATGTTATGTGATGATTTGAAACCTTTAGATGAGTATGATCAAGTGTGCTGATTTGTTGTTCATGATTATGTTTGTCATTAATGCTAGAAACCGGAAATGTGATGAACAAGTTTGAATAATCAACATGAACATGACTTGAATATAGGAAGAACAACTTGAAGATGATATGAATATGATATGAACATTTGAAATTGCCATGTTTGATCCATTTTTAGTAAGTAATAGACAAGGGAACATGTTAGTGCAATATTACTGGGTAGTACATAATATCATGACCATGAAATCTCATTGGCCAAGTACAATGTCGAATTCAGCAAATGTCCCCAGCCGAGACCTTCTGTCTCGACTCGAGACCGTGAGCATGACAACTCGAGACTGGGGGTTGCGAGTCGAGAACTCTCTAGTCTCGACTCGAGACCACACCACACCAACACAAAAAAACAGCATAACTCGAGAACAGGGTTGCGAGTCTTGTTGCGACTCGAGACCAACATATGCATAACCCGAGACCTCATCCGTTGCGACTCGAGACTTGTAAACTATAACTCAAGACCGCACAGTCTCGACTAGAGACCGCACAGTCTCGACTCGAGACCATGTGCATGTCCACACTGTTTGGACTTGCACCCCATTACGGGCTTAGGCAATTGGGCCGGACTTTTGGGCCTAATGCATAGACCTTATACACTACTGATTGAACGTGAATGTTGATGGACTGCCATGAATGATACTTGAATGTAATGTGCTAGAAACATACGTGTACTACTTGATTACGAACATGATTTGTATGATACAACTATAATAGGACGTGAGTGACCACAATATTGCTTGATTGACCTTTCTGTGTATCTGCCGAGCAAACCAAGGTGAGTTCACACCCTTTACAAAGCATGGGATTCCCAGGGGTCGGGAATTGGGGTTAAGGAACATGGGTTCCTCGTCCTCCTTGGGTAGGACAGCAACGGTTCAGGAATGTAATTCCTCGTCCTCACGGACAGATAACTTGTACTAGACCAAACTCTATCACGAAGTCCCTCCTTTTTATATCGACTTAATCGCCGGGCCAATGGCGAGCGGGTCATTAGTTAGATAGCGCTATTTAGGTCTGACAAACCTCACACCGTGCCGCAGAGGACGGGCGTGAACTAATGGATCTGGGGCACGTCAATGATGATAGACATTGACAGTTTCAGGGCACATAAACATGACTACAGTCAGCAGTCGATATGGTAACGAGTCTAGTGTATACATGGGGTAGCCCCCACGGCCGAAATGCCAGATAACTAACACGGGGTAGCCCCCACGGCTAGATTGCCAGAATAACCGGGAATAAACAAGTCACGTTTTTTAACTATGGGGTAACCCCCACGGCAGGATGCCAGATAAAGGAAACTGTTTTCGAAACAACTTAAAACGAACACCCAACCGTGAACTCACTCAACTTGTTGTTGACTCGTTACTACATGCTTTGCAGGTCTTTAGGTACTTAGCTGGAGCTTGCATGGAGGAGGATCGTTGTGGGACATGGACGGCTGTGTGCCATGTTAAACTTTGAAACAATTAAACTTATGTCTCGGAATTTAGAACCTTTCATGTATGCTTAAACGTGTGGCTAGATAACTTATGTGATTAATGACAAATGAACCCTTATGTGATTGTGTGCTATTTATGTGAACTTATATGGCTATGTTCGTGATCGTATGTATGCGAGTATGTCTAGGAACCGAAACAACAAGGACCCGACTCGAGACCATGTGGTCTCGAGCAAACATCACACCATTCATGGGCCGGTTGGGCCACACATACACACCTAGCCTATTTCGAAACCCATTAGGGTGCACCACATGAAGCTAGTATATATGTTATGCACCTAGCTATCCTTGCCATTTTCTTGGACACACACACTCTCTACTCTCTCACACTAAAACCCTAAACCACAACACTACTCTCCTTCTTCTCGGATCCAACTACCCGACCACAAAAAGGGCCTCTCGGATTTGCTTGTTCACACCAAACGAAGCTTCATCTTTCACCACCTCACAACCGGTTAGTGTTTATGATGTTGTTAGTGATTTTTATGATGTTTGTTGTTGTTTGATAATGGTATGGATGACATGATTAACTAGTGTAGTTGTATGCTTGATGATATTTTGAGAACCGGATATGTATGTTGTTGATAATCGGATAATATGTTTTGATTTCGGATTTGTTGCATAATGAACACACAATATTTTATGCCTAAGTATGATTCAAACCATGGAGTGTTGATGTCCATAAAAGCCGACTTGCATATGTGTAGTATCACGTTAAGTAGGTTGGTGTAGAGTTGATTTTGATATGTTATTAGACGACTTGAAGCCATTAGATGAATATGTTCAAATGTTTGATTGTTGTTCATGATTATATGTTGTGATTAAGGATAAAAACCCGGAAATAAGATGAACAAGTGTTGAATGAAGATATGAATATCCGAATATGTGTTGAATGTGTTTTGAATATTTGATGAACATGAAGAACTTGTTGAATATCATAAGAACATGGTTGAATATTTGAATTCTGATTTGTTTGATCCATTTTTAGTAAATTGCTAGACAAGAAACATGTTTAAGGATTTTGGTTGGATAGTACAAACTGCATGAAATCAGAATGTTAGTGGATAGTACACTGTTCCGAATCAGCTCCTGTCCACTCGTAACCGTCAGTTGCGACTCGAAACCAAGCACAACGAGTCGAAATCTCCCGGTTGCGACATCAGTTGCGAGTCGCAAACACCCGGTTGCGACTCGAAACCACACCGGATCAGCACACCAAACCTTGTGACTCGAAACCACCGTTGCGAGTCCGGTTGCGACTCGTAACCAAAACAGCATGGACCGAAACCAGGGTTGCGACTCCGGTTGCGAGTCGCAAACGCCTAGTTGCGACTCGGGATCATATGCGGGTACACACTGTTGGACTTGTTTAATTATGGGCTTATTTGATTGGGCCGGACTCTTGGGCCTAGTGTACAGACCTGATGTATTACTGTTGAATATGAATGTCGATGAACTGCATGCAACGTGCTAGCGTACGTGTAGAATATACGTGCACTACTTGAATACGAACCTGATTGTATGATACAACTATGATAGGACGTGAGTAGCCTCAACGTTGCTTGTTTGACTTTTCTGTGTTTTCTACCGAGCAAACCAAGGTGAGTTCACACCCTCTATAAAGCATGGGATTCCTAAGGGTCGGGAATTGGGGTTAAGGAACTGGGTTCCTCGTCCTCCTTGGGTAGGACAGCAAAGGTTCAGGAATGTAATTCCTCGTCCTCACGGACAGATAACTCGTACTAGACCAAAACTCTATCACGAAGTCCCTCCTTTTTATATCGACTTAATCGCCGGGCCAATGGCGAGCGGGTCATTAGTTAGATAGCGCTATTTAGGTCTGACAAACCTCACACCGTGCCGCAGAGGACGGGCGTGAACTAATGGATCTGGGGCACGTCAATGATGATAGACATTGACAGTTTCAGGGCACTTAAACATGACTACAGTCAGCAGTCGATATGGTAACGAGTCTAGTGTATACATGGGGTAGCCCCCACGGCCGAAATGCCAGATAACTAACACGGGGTAGCCCCCACGGCAGGATTGCCAGAGTAACCGGGAATAAACAAGTCACGTTTTTAACTATGGGGTAACCCCCACGGCAGGATGCCAGCTAAAGGAAACTGTTTTCGAAACAACTTAAAACGAACACCCAACCGTGAACTCACTCAACTAGTTGTTGACTCGTTACTACATGCTTTGCAGGTCCTTAGGTTCTTAAGCTGGAGCTTGCATGGAGGAGGATCGTTGTGGGACATGGACGACTGTGTGCCATGTTAAACTATGAAACAATTAAACTTATGTTTTGATTTAAGACTTATGCTTCCGCTTGCAACTTAACTATGTTTTGTTTGAACACCAATTGTATTGGGTGGATTTTTATAACTATTCATATGCTTGTTCAATATGATTGGTGGCTGGATCCTGGTCAGTCACGCCTCCAAGCGGTAGTACTCCGCAGGTGGATTTTGGGGGTGTGACAGATTGGTATCAGAGCCATTGGTTATAGAGAACTTGGTTTTAATAAAGGGGAAAACGTTTTTGTTAAAACCAGACTATAACCTGTACAGTGCTCAACGGTCCACAACGATGCTTCACTCCACATGCAAGGCTCGACGTTCTAGGTGATATGATCTGTGTATATATTGCCTACTTGTTAGTTACATAGTACATTGCTTATGGTATGCTTGGTTAGTATAACTACTGTTGCTTGAACACGTGCGTGCTTACTCTATCCTATCATCGCACTTTCGCGAACCCCACTCACTCACGTTCTTCTTGGTATGAAGATCATGTCTGGACGCGTTAACATGACACAAGCCCAGTTGACGGCTCTGATCAACGAACAAGTTGCCGCAGCACTTGCAGCTGCACACGCAGGAGGTCAGCACGTTCAGCCGCCCGTGTGCACTTTTAAGACTTTCATGGACTGCCGACCAACTACTTTTAGCGGCACTGAAGGAGCAGTAGGTCTCCTACATTGGTTTGAGAAACTAGAGTCTGTCTTCGAAATGTGTGAATGCCCTGAGGCGCGCAGGGTGAAGTATGCTACTGGTACTCTCGAGGGTTTAGCCCTCACATGGTGGAACGCTCAGGTTCAGATGCTAGGGTTGGTTGCTGCCAACGCCACCCCATGGGAAACTTTTAAGGAAATGATCAAAGAGGAATACTGCAGTCGTGATGAGATTCACAAACTGGAAGTGGAGTTCTTCAACCTCAAGATGACTGGGTCCGAAATTGAAGCTTATGTGAAAAGGTCGAACGAACTGGCAATTCTGTGCCCTACTATGGTGGATCCTCCCATCAAACGCATCGAACTGTTTCTTCAGGGTTTAGTGCCAGAAATCCAAAGTCATGTGACTTCAGCGAACCTCGCCACCTACCAGCAAACCGTCCAGTTGGCTCACCGTCTCACGGATCAAGCGGTGGAGCAGAACAAGTTACCAAAACGCATTGGCGCTGCAACTACTACTGGTACCTCTAGTGACAACAAACGGAAATGGGATGGAACTTCAAGTAAAGGTTCGACTTCTGTTCAGTCCCAGTCTCAGCAGAGGAAGACTGATGACTACAAGAGCCCTAATCAGCAATCGTCTGGTGGTGGATACAAAGGAAATCACCCCAAATGCAATCGCTGCAGCCTGCACCACAGCGGGCCATGCACCAGGGGCAACTGCCATCGGTGCAACAAGCCTGGTCACGCTGCAAAGGATTGTAGGAGCTTATACCCCGCCAACCAAAATCGTCAGCAAGCTCAACAGAACCAGCGCCAGCAACAGCAACAGGGTGATAACAAAGGGTGCTTTCAGTGCGGAGCTGAGGGCCACTTCAAGAGAGATTGTCCCCAACTGAACAGGAACCAGAACAACAACAACAACAACAATAACAACAATCAGGGGAATGGTAACAATGGGAACAACAACAACAATGGCGCCAGGGGGCGGATGTTTGTGATCGGCCAAGGTGAAGCAAGGAATGACCCCAATGTTGTGGCGGGTAAGTTCCTTCTCGACGACTTTTATGTTTCAGTTTTATTTGATTCGGGTGCCGATACTAGCTACGTGTCACTAGAAGTTAGTCGAATGCTTAAGCGTATTCCAACCCCTTTGAACAACAAGCACACCGTAGAGCTAGCAAATGGTAAGAGTTTAGAAGCCACACACGTAGTCAAGGGTTGTAAACTCATTCTCGCTGACCAGACCTTCTCTATCGACCTCGTTCCTATTGTCTTGGGTAGTTTCGACGTTGTCATTGGGATGGATTGGTTATCCCAACACCGAGCAGAGATTCTTTGCAACGAGAAGGTAGTCCGTATTCCAGGTCCCGGTGGTGAACCTCTCATGATTCATGGCGACAAGAGGAGTGCTGTTGAGAATGTCATTTCTCTCCTTAAGGCCCAAAAGTACTTGCGAAAGGGCCACACTGCCATTTTGGCTCTCATTACTGACACCACGGAGAAAGAGAAGAAGATAGAAGATTTCCCAGTTGTACGCGATTATCCAGAGGTATTTCCCGAGGAATTACCTGGTCTTCCGCCTCATCGCCAAGTCGAGTTTCAGATTGAACTAGCTCCTGGAGCTGCGCCTATAGCTTGTGCACCTTATCGTTTAGCCCCATCAGAGTTGAAGGAACTCTCCACGCAACTACAAGAGCTCCTGGATAAGGGTTTTATTCGTCCTAGCTCGTCGCCCTGGGGAGCTCCAGTACTATTTGTAAAGAAGAAAGACGGTACTTTCAGAATGTGCATCGACTACCGAGAACTCAACAAGGTGACGGTGAAGAATCGTTACCCTCTACCGCGTATCGACGACTTGTTCGACCAGTTGCAGGGATCGAGCTACTATTCGAAGATCGATTTGAGATCGGGTTATCACCAGCTGAGAGTCCGGGAAGAGGACGTCTCTAAAACAGCTTTCAGAACTCGATACGGGCACTATGAGTTTTTGGTCATGCCTTTTGGGATGACAAACGCACCTGCGGTTTTCATGGACTTGATGAACCGAGTGTGCAAGCCTTACCTGGACAAGTTCGTTATAGTCTTCATCGACGACATCCTGATCTATTCCAAGAGTCGGGAGGAACATGAGCAACATCTGCGACTTATTCTGGAACTCCTTCGAACAGAACAGCTCTATGCAAAGTTCTCGAAATGCGACTTCTGGCTTCGAGAAGTCCATTTCCTAGGCCACGTGGTAAACAAGGATGGGATTCACGTTGATCCATCCAAGGTAGACTCAATAAAGAACTGGCCTGCACCTCGTACACCAAAGGAAATTCGCCAATTCTTGGGTTTGGCGGGATACTACCGGAGATTCATAAAGGATTTTTCTAAGATTGCACAGCCTCTCACCTCGCTAACGCAGAAGGGCGTTGTTTATCGCTGGGGAAACGCACAGGAGTTGGCATTTCAGCACCTAAAGGATAGACTTTGTAGCGCACCTATCCTTTCCTTGCCGGAAGGCACAGACGACTTTGTGGTTTATTGTGACGCATCAATTCAAGGTCTTGGTTGCGTGTTGATGCAACGAGATAAAGTTATAGCCTACGCCTCCCGTCAACTCAAGGTTCATGAAAAGAACTACACTACGCACGACTTAGAGCTGGGAGCTGTTGTTTTTGCACTTAAGTTATGGCGGCATTACCTGTATGGTACCAAGTGCGCCATCTACACCGACCACAGGAGCCTCGAGCACATCTTCAAGCAGAAGGAACTGAATATGCGGCAACGACGATGGGTCGAGTTGCTAAGTGACTACGAGTGCGCGATCAGATATCACCCGGGCAAAGCCAATGTTGTGGCTGACGCCCTTAGTCGAAAGGACACTGCGCCTAAGCGCGTGCGAGCTTTACAACTCACGATCCATTCTAGTCTTCCCTCCCAGATACGAGCAGCTCAGATAGAAGCACTGAAACCGGAAAACGTCAGTGCTGAAGCCCTACGCGGATCGAGGCAACGCTTAGAACAGAAGGAAGACGGTGCTTACTACGTAACGGGACGCGTTTGGGTCCCACTCTATGGCAACCTACGAGAGCTTGTGATGGACGAAGCACACAAGTCTCGCTACTCGGTACATCCTGGATCGGATAAAATGTACCACGACATCAAGACTACGTACTGGTGGCCTAGCATGAAGGCCCACATAGCAACCTACGTCAGCAAGTGTTTGACTTGTGCGAGAGTCAAGTCGGAATACCAGAAACCATCAGGCCTACTCCAACAACCAGAGATACCTCAGTGGAAATGGGAGCAAATTTCCATGGATTTTGTTACTGGCCTACCTAGATCCCAGCGCGGGAACGATACTATTTGGGTGATCGTGGATCGACTCACAAAATCTGCACACTTCCTGGCTATCAAGGAAACGGATAAGTTCTCCACTCTTGCAGAAATATACATCAAGGAAATCGTTTCGAGGCACGGGGTGCCCACCTCTATCATCTCGGATCGGGATGCACGATTTACTTCAGAGCTGTGGCAAGCCATGCACAAATCCTTTGGCTCACGACTAGACATGAGCACAGCGTACCATCCTCAGACGGACGGGCAGTCCGAGCGCACCATTCAAACCTTAGAAGACATGCTTCGTGCATGTGTAATCGACTTTGGCAACCGCTGGGAAAAGCATCTGCCACTTGTGGAATTCTCGTACAATAATAGCTACCACACCAGCATTGGAGCTGCTCCGTTTGAGGCATTGTACGGACGTAAATGCCGGTCTCCTCTTTGCTGGGCAGAGGTGGGAGACAGCCAGATCACTGGTCCAGAATATGTGGTAGATACAACCGAGCAGATCGCTCAGATACGAAAACGCATGACAGCCGCTCGTGAACGTCAGAAAGTTTACGCCGACATGGGCAGGAAACCGCTTGAGCTCCAGGTTGGGGAGCGGGTACTACTCAAAGTTTCACCCTGGAAGGGTGTGGTTCGTTTTGGTAAACGCGGTAAACTCAACCCACGATACGTTGGACCATTCGAGGTCATTGAGAAAATAGGCAGGGTGGCCTACAGACTAAACTTACCGGCGGAACTCGGTGCAGTTCACAACGTTTTTCACGTGTCGAATCTGAAGAAGTGTCCGTCAGATGAGACCCACGTAGTTCCTCTGAAGGAACTCACTATCGACGAACAGTTACGATTCGTCGAGGAACCAGTCGAGATCAAGGACCGGGATGTTAAGGTCCTCAAGAGCACTAGGATACCTCTCGTTCGAGTTCGTTGGAACTCACGACGCGGCCCAGAGTTCACCTGGGAGCGCGAAGATCAGATGAAACAAAAGTATCCCCAACTGTTCGCAAACAGTACACCCACTACTGAGGCCGAAGCTACGGAATTTCGGGACGAAATTCCAGATCAACGGGGGGTGGATGTGACACCCCAGGAAAACCGGGAAAACCATACAACTTAACTAGCTTCCTCAGTGAGTGCTTACCAAATTTCGGGACGAAATTTCTTTCAACTTGGGGATGATGTGACAACTCGGAATTTAGAACCTTTCTTGTATGCTTAAACGTGTGGCTAGATAACTTATGTGATTAATGACAAATGAACCCTTATGTGATTGTGTGCTATTTATGTGAACTTATATGGCTATGTTCGTGATCGTATGTATGCGAGTATGTCTAGGAACCGAAACAACAAGGACCCGACTCGAGACCATGTGGTCTCGAGCAAACATCACACCATTCATGGGCCGGTTGGGCCACACATACACACCTAGCCTATTTCGAAACCCATTAGGGTGCACCACATGAAGCTAGTATATATGTTATGCACCTAGCTATCCTTGCCATTTTCTTGGACACACACACTCTCTACTCTCTCACACTAAAACCCTAAACCACAACACTACTCTCCTTCTTCTCGGATCCAACTACCCGACCACAAAAAGGGCCTCTCGGATTTGCTTGTTCACACCAAACGAAGCTTCATCTTTCACCACCTCACAACCGGTTAGTGTTTATGATGTTGTTAGTGATTTTTATGATGTTTGTTGTTGTTTGATAATGGTATGGATGACATGATTAACTAGTGTAGTTGTATGCTTGATGATATTTTGAGAACCGGATATGTATGTTGTTGATAATCGGATAATATGTTTTGATTTCGGATTTGTTGCATAATGAACACACAATATTTTATGCCTAAGTATGATTCAAACCATGGAGTGTTGATGTCCATAAAAGCCGACTTGCATATGTGTAGTATCACGTTAAGTAGGTTGGTGTAGAGTTGATTTTGATATGTTATTAGACGACTTGAAGCCATTAGATGAATATGTTCAAATGTTTGATTGTTGTTCATAATTATATGTTGTGATTAAGGATAAAAACCCGGAAATAAGATGAACAAGTGTTGAATGAAGATATGAATATCCGAATATGTGTTGAATGTGTTTTGAATATTTGATGAACATGAAGAACTTGTTGAATATCATAAGAACATGGTTGAATATTTGAATTCTGATTTGTTTGATCCATTTTTAGTAAATTGCTAGACAAGAAACATGTTTAAGGATTTTGGTTGGATAGTACAAACTGCATGAAATCAGAATGTTAGTGGATAGTACACTGTTCCGAATCAGCTCCTGTCCACTCGTAACCGTCAGTTGCGACTCGAAACCAAGCACAACGAGTCGAAATCTCCCGGTTGCGACATCAGTTGCGAGTCGCAAACACCCGGTTGCGACTCGAAACCACACCGGATCAGCACACCAAACCTTGTGACTCGAAACCACCGTTGCGAGTCCGGTTGCGACTCGTAACCAAAACAGCATGGACCGAAACCAGGGTTGCGACTCCGGTTGCGAGTCGCAAACGCCTAGTTGCGACTCGGGATCATATGCGGGTACACACTGTTGGACTTGTTTAATTATGGGCTTATTTGATTGGGCCGGACTCTTGGGCCTAGTGTACAGACCTGATGTATTACTGTTGAATATGAATGTCGATGAACTGCATGCAACGTGCTAGCGTACGTGTAGAATATACGTGCACTACTTGAATACGAACCTGATTGTATGATACAACTATGATAGGACGTGAGTAGCCTCAACGTTGCTTGTTTGACTTTTCTGTGTTTTCTACCGAGCAAACCAAGGTGAGTTCACACCCTCTACAAAGCATGGGATTCCCAAGGGTCGGGAATTGGGGTTAAGGAACTGGGTTCCTCGTCCTCCTTGGGTAGGACAGCAAAGGTTCAGGAATGTAATTCCTCGTCCTCACGGACAGATAACTCGTACTAGACCAAAACTCTATCACGAAGTCCCTCCTTTTTATATCGACTTAATCGCCGGGCCAATGGCGAGCGGGTCATTAGTTAGATAGCGCTATTTAGGTCTGACAAACCTCACACCGTGCCGCAGAGGACGGGCGTGAACTAATGGATCTGGGGCACGTCAATGATGATAGACATTGACAGTTTCAGGGCACTTAAACATGACTACAGTCAGCAGTCGATATGGTAACGAGTCTAGTGTATACATGGGGTAGCCCCCACGGCCGAAATGCCAGATAACTAACACGGGGTAGCCCCCACGGCAGGATTGCCAGAGTAACCGGGAATAAAAAAGTCACGTTTTTAACTATGGGGTAACCCCCACGGCAGGATGCCAGCTAAAGGAAACTGTTTTCGAAACAACTTAAAACGAACACCCAACCGTGAACTCACTCAACTAGTTGTTGACTCGTTACTACATGCTTTGCAGGTCCTTAGATTCTTAAGCTGGAGCTTGCATGGAGGAGGATCGTTGTGGGACATGGACGACTGTGTGCCATGTTAAACTATGAAACAATTAAACTTATGTTTTGATTTAAGACTTATGCTTCCGCTTGCAACTTAACTATGTTTTGTTTGAACACCAATTGTATTGGGTGGATTTTTATAACTATTCATATGCTTGTTCAATATGATTGGTGGCTGGATCCTGGTCAGTCACGCCTCCAAGCGGTAGTACTCCGCAGGTGGATTTTGGGGGTGTGACAAGCGGGTCATTAGTTAGATAGCGCTATTTAGGTCTGACAAACCTCACACCGTGCCGCAGAGGACGGGCGTGAACTAATGGATCTGGGGCACGTCAATGATGATAGACATTGACAGTTTCAGGGCACATAAACATGACTACAGTCAGCAGTCGATATGGTAACGAGTCTAGTGTATACATGGGGTAGCCCCCACGGCCGAAATGCCAGATAACTAACACGGGGTAGCCCCCACGGCTAGATTGCCAGAATAACCGGGAATAAACAAGTCACGTTTTTTAACTATGGGGTAACCCCCACGGCAGGATGCCAGATAAAGGAAACTGTTTTCGAAACAACTTAAAACGAACACCCAACCGTGAACTCACTCAACTTGTTGTTGACTCGTTACTACATGCTTTGCAGGTCTTTAGGTACTTAGCTGGAGCTTGCATGGAGGAGGATCGTTGTGGGACATGGACGGCTGTGTGCCATGTTAAACTTTGAAACAATTAAACTTATGTTTTGGTTTTAAGACTTATGCTTCCGCTTGCAACTTAAAATTATGTTTTGTTTGAACACCAATTGTATTGGTTGGATTTTATAACTACTTATCTGCTTGTTCAATATGATTGGTGGCTGGATCCTGGTCAGTCACGCCTCCAGGCGGTAGTACTCCGCAGGTGGATTTTGGGGGTGTGACAGATATAAACATAAAATCATCACTTGCTTTTATGTGGGGAACATCCCTCGGATATATGGGTAACCCCCAAAATCTTGTTTGAAAGGTCCCTCTTTCTGAGATACTAGGTCTTTATGCTTAGTGATATCTGGGGTATTATCCCGGGACTTCTAATTTTGCGGAAGCAATGGCCTAGTCCCCGGAGAATACTTTACTTTGCTTGAAATAATAGCCCCCCCTCAGCATAAAAAATGATGAAACATTGCAAAATGCTAATCATGTGCTGTTGAAGAAAAGATTCTCTAAAGGGAACCCACCAAAAGTCGAAGCTGTCATCTCTCTGATTTTGCGGAACCAATAGCCCGAGCTCTCACGGCCCTCGCATTTAACTCCTTACAGATATCATCTAGGTATACTCACCTGTAAGACTGAATATTGGGATCTGGATACGGGAGTATATTCTGAGGTGGTACACATGTAAAAGTTAAGCCTTAAACCACTTAATCCGTATCCTGAACAGATTGAACTTTGTGTGAAAATTTAAGAGGATCAGTATATCGGCAATCAATGCAAACTGTTTAATACTTAAAATGTAATCAAAGCTTAACGGTGCTTGTATCTTGTCGGCAGCTGATATGATCCCCTAACACGCTCGCAAAAATTTTGTGTGTACTGTTTATTGCTTATCATATTCAAAATCCAAAAAGATTTGCATTTCATTTTATTTTCGACAACGAACGTTGGGGATCAGATGATCAAAGTCTTATGTGCTGAACATGTCTGGACCATGAGGGTTGGGTAAGCAGAAGATTGAGAAAAAGTGATTGGTAATTGCTTGAAAGTTCAAAAGTTCATTAACTTGAACTTAAAATTATTTCAGAAAGTTAGCAAACTTCATAAATTGGTCAACCAAGGTCATTAACTTGGACTTGGTAGGCTGAACAGTTGACCAAGGTCATTAACTTGGACTTGGTAAACTGGGTGTGTCGGTAAAATCTGAAAAAGTTAAAAATTTGAAAATTTGAACTGATAATTCCGCTTGAAAAGGTAATTCCGCTTGAAAACATAATACCGCTTGAACTGTTGATTCCGTTTGAAAAGACCTCAGTGCCAATTTCACACGAAATTAGCCGGTCTATAAATAGGGGTCTAATTCCGCTTGAACAGATCATTTCTGTTATTCCGCTTCAAAGATCTTCATCAGGCGATTTCAAGCGAAATCCTCTTATCATCGATTTCTAGTCGTTATTTTGCCCGATTGTTGTTTGAAATCTTGATTTTAGTTGGTTTACTCAACTATTATCATGGGAAAGGTAAGATAACTTGTTGATTTGACCCAGATCTGACCTGATTTCGTTTGGTCGGCGGTGAATATGAACTAAAACATAGATCTAGGGCTTATTTGTTAACTAAAATGAAAGATAATCATATGGGTGTGGTTGGAATACATTATAGATCAATCTTAGGGTTTTAATTGAACCAGATCTTTTGATTTTGTTTGAACGACGATGAACAAGAATTTCAGACTTAGATCTAGGTTATGTTTGTGGGTTAAAATGTGAATAAATCACACCTTTGTGCTCGGAAATCACTATAGAACAAACCCATATGATTAATTTCATCATCAGAAAAGTTTTGAAAAATCTTGTTCATAATCAGGGATTTCGTTTGAAACATGTTATTCCGCTTCAAATGTCATTCTGTTTCAACATGGTATTCCGTTTCAAAATGTGAATACGTTTCAAACTGTGATTCCGCTCCAAACTGTGATTCCGCATGGAAATGTTATTCCGTTTGAACTATGATTCCGTTTGAGAATGTTATTCCGTGTGAATGTGTGATTTCGTTTGTAAATGTTATTTTGTTTGAATGATCATTGTGTTGAAAATTTTTTCTAAGTGATAACTTGATTGTATGTTGTTGTTTTTCAGGCTTCAAATGTGATATTTGATCCATTACACAACAGTTGTTGTGATTTCGATGCGGAGAAGATACCAAAGTTGATTGAATTCAAGAGTATTCTGGAGTTTATGAGAAGGTTACCAATTCAGAAAGCCTTGACTAATCAACATCTTGTATTTGAATCACACATTAAACGTTTTTGGGAGAATGCAACATATGATGAAGATAAAAAGACAGTAAATTCGATTGTGAGCTTAAACGGGCAAGATAAACCAATAATTATCTCAGAGCATCTTGTACGAGAGGATATAAATTTTCCGGATGATGAAAATTCTCCTACAAAGTTCCCAGAGAGGATGGTAAAAGGTTGCATGTTGCGGATGGGTTATAATGGTGCACTGAACAGTGCTAGTTACTTAAAATCAAAGTTTTCCAAGCCATACAAGTTTCTTATTCACTCAGTGTTGGTTGCTCTAAGTCATAGAAAAGGAGCTTATGATGCAATGAGGGATTATCAAATGAATATGGTGACAGCTCTTGTGTTGAACAAAAAGTATAATTTTTCGAAGATTGTGTTTCATTACATGGTCGAGAACATTACTTCAAAGAGCAAGACTTGGGTGTATCCTCGATTTGTTCAGATGATGATAGATCACGCTTATCCGGATTTGGAGAGAGATGAAAATAATGATTTGTTAGTATTATTTCATATGGATAATGAGTCTGTGAAACAATTGGCCAGATATCATCCAAATCATCCAGAGCCAAAAACGAAAGCTGAATTTTTTGGTTTCATCAAAGATAAGAATTATCAAGATCTAGATCCTATCAATCATCAAAACTGGAGAAATGAGAAAGAAATGAAAGAAAAAAGTTATGTTGATGAATTGAAAACACTTGAAGATTTCAAAGAATTAAGAAACGAGTGGTTCTTGAAAGAGAAAAAGAAGAGAAGTAGAAAAACAACTCTGAAAGTTCAAGTGTAGGAGGGTTCATCATCACAACCTAAGAAAAAGCGTCAAAAGAAGGTTGTTGAAACTATGCTTGTGGATGAATCTGATAAAGAAGATGAAGCTGAAACTGAAGCGGAAGTTAATGTTGAACGAGATGTTCGTTTGTCTCCTGAATCTGAAAAGTTGTTGAAATCTCTTACTGATTATAATGCTAAAACAGGAAAGATTGCTGGTGATAAAGGTGATGATGCAGATAGCAGTTCTTCTAGTTCTTCTGATGAAGATATTGATGAAACTGAGCGTGCAGCAAGAATTAGAGCTGAGATTGAAAAAGAAAAGAAGCTCAAGAGAAAGAGGAAAGAAGATAAAGATGATGAGTTATACAATCCTTCTCCTGAGAATGTGATAGAATCTCAGACGCCTCCATCATCTGGTGGTAGGAAGAAACAATCTGCAAGAAAGAAAGTTGTTACTCCGAAGGTTGCAAAAAGATTGAAAGTGTTGATAAAGAAGAAACCAATCCAGGAACCTAGTAAACAACCATCACCACCATCTGAACCTCAACATCAACCATCTCCAATTCATTCCCCAATTCATCAATCACCAGCAAAACAACCATCACCAATCCAATCACCACCACATCTTTCACCACCACATCTTTCAGCACAACATATTCATATTGCTACACCTACACATGAAAAACAACCTATTGTTACATCTCAGCAAATCTTTCAAACACCACCATCCACACAACCACCTGTCCAAACTACTCCTGGTTCTTCTGGATTCAAGACTTTTCCACATGTTCCTGAGGGTATTACTCTTGAAGACATTGGTGATTTCAATTTTGCGACTGATGTGCAAGTTAAAAGTTTGGAAAAGAAAGTTGAAGAAGTTTTGGTTGAGAACAAGAAGTTGTTGGATCGTGAGAAAAAGCTTGAGAAGCGTGTAAAGTCTGTGGAAGCTGATCAAACAGAGATTGATATTTTGAAAGTTAAAGTTGCAGAGTTGGAAGAAGAGAAAGCAAGCAGAGATGAGCAGAACAAGTACTTTGAGTTAAAGAACAAAGAATTGGAAGCTTCTAAAGCAATGAAAGAACACGAGATTTACATGATGAATAAAGTGTTAGAAAATTTGCTGGGAAAATCTGTTGAGCAGAAATTTGATAAAATAAAGATTGAGGAGGTTAGAGCAAAACGTCAAGCTGATTTAGAAGCTGATATGAAAGATAAGGGTAAAGGTCTTGAAGGTACTTCTGAAGTCACAGAAAGATCAATCATTCCATCAGATATACCTATTGAGAATCCTCGTCCGATATCTGCAATTTCTGCTATCTTCGAAGAGGATGTGTTACTTGATGATATTATTAATAATGAGGAAGTTGTTGAGGAAGATGATGAAGATGAGGAAGATGATGAAAGTGAAAAGGATGATGCAGATGAAGTATTCTCTGCTAGTAGTCACAGTGATGATGATGGTGATGACGATGATCAGGGTGGTACAGGCATCAAAGTTACAGAAGCATCTAATGAAGAAAATGTAAATGATTATCTTCGTGATGATGTGAATGAAGAGTCTGAGGATGCTACAGGTGAGGGGGAGAACGTTGATGATGAGAACGTTGATAAAAGAGAAAATTTGATTTTGCGTCTAGAGCCTGAAGTTGAAGAAGGAGAAATCAGACATACTTACACCATGGCTAATATTATTGAAATGACACATATTGATGATCCTAACTTCAAGTTTGATTTTGAAGAAGAGTTGAATGCATTCGATATGAATCAACAGCCTGAGTATGAGTACAAGTATGTTGATGAAGCAGACAATTATGATAGAGTTGAGGTAGAGGATTGCAGTGATGAAGAAACTTCTGAAAATGTTGATACATCGAACTTTCCTATGCTTTTTGAGTTTTTCAATCAAGCAAATGCAGATGAGTTGAGAAGGAAAGTTGAAGAATGTTTGAAAGATATGAATTTTGATGGTACAGTGAAAGATGCACAGAAGGAAGAATGCAAGAAGTGGTTTAGACAGAGTAATGAATGAAAATTCAAGAGGCCACTAAAGTATTATAAAAGAGCAGGAATGTGTCACTGGGGGATATCATTAGTTGGGGATTTTTACCTCAATTTAATGTGTATGCAGTCAGAAGATAATTTGGAGTGCAGTATTTTGAATATATACAGGATATCATGTCCTTACCTTGGTGGGATGTGGAAGAACTGTCAAAGGTTAGAACTCTGGATTATCCTGTAAGAAAGCATGATGTACCCATCTGGGGTCTGATGAAATTTGAAGCCTTCAGAGGATTCAAACATTGGAAACCTCATTATCCAAAGAAAGTGAGGAGGGTGAAACAAGTGACTGGGAATGAAGAGACGATCTTGCATGTGAAGAAGCCTAAAGTGTTGAAAAATATTCCTGTGCCGCAAATGGAGCAGGATTTTTAGAAAGGATTCTTATATTGGGTATACAGCTGTTTGTCGACTGAAGCTGTGATCACCTATAAGGCTGAAAATGAAATCAGACACATCTTTGTGTATGATCCTTTATGGTTGGTGAATTGTTCAGTTAAAGATATTGAATGCTTGTTTGTTAACAAGATTGGATTCAAAGCGGAAGATAGAGACCAGGCTATGCAGTTTCAAAAGGTTGTTTCCATCTGCTTCCAGAAAGGAATCAATGCAGATAACGAATGGTCATCTAAATGGCGAAAGATAGAGGAAGAAGAAAAGTTGAAGGCTGAGAAAGAACGAAAGGCTCGTGTAGATAGAGACAACATGCTAAGGCATACTGTTGTTCAAAGAATGGCTGCTGAAGAAAAGAAAAAGATTGATGAGAACGAGAAGCTTAGGAAGATGTTGCTGCGAAAGCCTAAGCTGAGAGAAGAGAAATTCAAGTCACTGTAAAGAAAGCGCTGAAGACCAGACTGAAGACTCCGGCAATATCCAAGGGGGAGTTTGTTGGTGCATAATGTCTATAGCCTACGTCTTAAGTCTAGGTCATGTTTGTATAGGATTTACAGGGGTTAAAAGTGTAAATTTATGTATTATGTTGTAATTTCGCTTGAAATGACACATGGTCATTTCAAGCGAAATTAGAAATGTTAATTCCGCTTGAAATGACATGTGGTCATTTCAAGCGAAATCAGAAGCCTATAAATAGGCAGTTGTAGTTTCTCATTTGGCACGGAATTAGATGTGGTGTAACGAAGTGCTGCCCGATTTTCAAGTCAAATATCAATGAGAAACGTGTTTTAAGTATCATACTCTGTTTCTACTCATTTCTTACACTGATTCTAGGCTGTTTATTTGTTTCCGCCTCTCAAACAGTTGTGTATTGTCTCTGATTGACTCATTTGATCGTCAAAACGATCCTATAGACGGAAGATTTGTATAAAGGATTTGGCAATCCTTCCAAGAAGCGTTTGGCTCTCAGCTAAATTTGAGTACTGCTTTTCATCCGCAGACGGATGGCCAGAGCGAACGAACGATTCAGACACTAGAAGACATGTTGCGAGCTTGCGTAATGGATTTGGGTGGCAGTTGGGACACCCATCTACCGTTGGTAGAATTCTCGTATTACAACAGTTACCATGCAAGCATTCAAGCCGCACCGTTTGAAGCTCTCTATGGACGCAAGTGTCGATCACCGTTATGCTGGGAAGATGCGGGTGATAGACAGCTTGCTGGTCCCGAATTGGTTCAAGAGACGACTGAAAAGATTATACAGATCCGAGAGCGCATCAAGGCGGCCCGTGATCGACAGAAGAACTATGCGGACCAAATGAGGAAACCTTTGGAGTTTCAAGTGGGAGATATGGTTTTATTAAAGGTCTCACCATGGACGGGTGTAGCACGCTTTGGGAAGCGTGGGAAGTTGAACCCGCGATACATTGGACCGTTCAAAATCCTGGAAAGGATTGGTCTTGAAGCTTACAAGTTGGATCTACCCGCAAAACTGAATGGAGTTCATGATACATCTCATGTATCTAATCTGAAAAAGATTCCAACTCAAGAAACAGTTGCCATTCATGCCGATGAAGTCCACATTGACGACACACTCCACTTTATTGAAGAACCTGTTGAGGTTACTGACTGGAAGGTTAACAAGACACGCAGGAGTAGTGTTAAACTCGTCACGGTTCGTTGGAAAGCGCGTCACGGCCCAGAGTTCACTTGGGAGCGTGAGGATCGCATGAAAGCGAAATACCCACATTTGTTCCCCAACCCCCCTGCAGCTAGTAGCTGAGCTTAAATTTCAGGACTGACGTGATTGTCGTGGGTCACGCAAATTTAATCCCAAAAAACAACTATAGATAGCGGTAATAGGGTATCGAACTCAGGGAGTATGTGGAAAGTGTGCTGATTTTCTAGCTATGCAATTAACTACAATTAATCTAATTTGCAGAAAAATAAAGATCAATGGTTTGGATTGTTGTTTTAGAAAACTAAATTAAAAACTAATTTCAAATCAAATGTTGGTTGTAAAACAGATTAGGAGAGAACAATGACCATCTTAGGTTTCAGTTTCTTTAAACAATTGTGTGTAATTCCAACTAGAAAGAGTTACATAGACATAACTCGTGTATAGATAATTGAAGTGATAAAAGGGAACAAAGTACTCGGATTATATAAACGCGAGGTTGTTTCCCGATGACCAATTAATCAATAACCAACCCTAACCCTTCCCGTGATATCTCGATTGCCAACGGCACCAAGAACGTACGATTAAGACTAGAAATTGCAATATCGATTAACAAATTACAAGCAATTAAACATACACCATGATATTCAAGCAACGCAAGTTATCATTCTAGAAATTCAGAAATAAACACACAAAAGTTCAATAGAAACCTTCACCTAAGATGATCACCGAAAAGTTTAGCCGGACATAGTTTGGTGAATCATCATAACAAGCAATTCGATATTCATACAAATCAAAAACACAAACCGAATGTTAGAAATTGTTCCAAACCAAGCAAGATAGCCAAAATTCGCCCCTAGTGAGTCCCAAAACCGTCCAATCATGAGAACATGTGAAAAGACATCATAAAAACTGATTTAAGAGGGCAGTTACAATTCTGATCGCGGCCTCCACCGTAAATTACGGCTCCACCGTAATTTACTGTGGACTTCAACATGTTACGGTGCAAACTATCTGCTTTACGGTAGCCTCCAAATGCAATCCAGGTCCACCGTAAATTACGGTAAGACCGTAATTTACGATGGTGGGCTGATATATCTCTTTTGTTTAGTCTCTTGTTCCTTGCTCGACCCGTTCATCTTTAATACCCTCCAAAACTGCATTTTATCCACTTTAAGCTCCTGAACCGCACCTGAAACATAAGCACAGTAGTTATCTAATTGAAGATAATTACACGATTAAGTGAATGATTATTTCGTCTTTTAACATGATTAAGGGTTGTCCAATGGACCACCCGTCACATCTCCACACTTAACCGTTGCTTGTCCCAAGCAACTCATCAAATCAGTTTCTAAATAAGTGATCAAATTAAACCAAGCAAAAACAAGCAATCTTTTTACTAACCCCTTTTTAACACCCAACCAATGCACCCCTCTCTAAATCTCTCCTCTCGGCTACAAGTGAAAACTAGCAAAGATAAGCTAGACGCACACTAGGCAAACGGGTGGTTGCACAATCATAGGCTTGTACCTAAAACAATCATTCTCCTAAAATGTGTCAAACATAAATGCAAATCAAAGGGACTTTCAAGGTTGTAACGTGGCTAGGCGTATGGGTAGGAAATGGAATATATATGAAGTAGCAAAAACTTGACCCGGTCTTTTATTACACAAATAAACAAACAAACAACTATCAAACTTAACTACTATACACAAGATAACTAACATCACTTTTTTTTTCCTTTTTCATTGCTTTTTCTCTTTTTTTTTTCTGATTTTCTAATTTTTTTTCTGATTTTTTTTTTTTTTAGTAATACTTCCAACATACATCAAATAACATTACATACTACTAAACAATCACTAATCACTATAAAACCGGGTCAAGTTGGGTAAATTTTTAGGTAAGTAGCTAGGGGTAACAATTGATAGGCTTTTAAGGCACAAAATGGCAACTAAATGTCCAAACCCCCGCCCCTCTCACTACCATGCTCATATATATAACTTATGAGGTCCAACCGCCCAAATCCCACATTCCCTCACACCAACGACGAGGCTACCTAAATGTCCTTATCCTTTTTGCATTTATATCTAACTAAGGACTCAAATCGCATTCAAGCACAAGTTCTAATGCACCCCCACCCGTAGCCACACTCATCAAAGAAAATCATTATTTATGTACAATTGTGGCTACAACTCTGACCAAGAATGAAAAAGGTATCAAGGGTTGCCGGTGCACCAACTTGGGGTTAATCTAGGGTGTTCAAATTTTCACATCGTTTCACTTGGCTCAAAATTTTTCAAAATCTTCAAAAAAAATCCCCCCCATCCCCACACTTGGGATACATTGACCCCAATGTATGGTTTTGAAAGGCTTTGACCACTAAAACTTTTTTTCAACATCAACAAAAACGCTTCTTCACTCAAACCCCCAAATTTCTTTTTGGATTTTTCATTTTATAATTTTTTTTATGTTTTTCTTCTTTTTAACATAAAACACCACCACATAGCACCAACCCAAACACAACATATCAAAACACCACCCAACCTCCCAATCCTTAAACAAACAAACTATCAAATATGCACAAAAATATACAAAAGGAGAAACACAACCTTACTAATAATAGCGCGGTCCTGGAGGTCCAAAAACGGAAGACATCACGTCATTCCATTCACCGAACGCGAACGAACCGCTACTACTTCCTCCTTCTTGTTGTTGCGCTCCCTCTCATTGCCTCGGGTCAATCCATTGCGAGTGGTGGATCGGCGGGGTTGGATACGACATACTACCATCATATGGTGGTAGCGACGCATAATCCACATGTTGTGGATCCACAACCACCGGCCGCCCGGCATGATAATCCGCATGCAATCGCCTTTCTTGATCATCAAAATAATTGTTATTTATTTCCACTTCCCGGGAATACGCATGTGTGTGATTCCATAACTCATGACGATCCAAGCTATGTTTCAAGGCCCGCTCCATACTCGCACTATTCCTCGTGTTTTGATCAAAAAGCGTCCTCTCCGAGCCCGACCACGTATCAAACACGGATGCCGGAGGGCGTTGATTTGCAATTACTTCTTGCATTGTGCCTTCATAGGCCCATCCCGGAACATACGATTGCTGCGTATATTCATAAAACATCCCACCATGACCCTGACCATAACCACCTTGAAATATATTTTCACCAACATGCGGCTCGTCCGCATAGTCTTCATCTCCGCTCGGAACTACTTCTGCATCGCTCTCTGGCTCATCCGGCTCTCCCGGTAACAAATCTCGTGCACCCAACTTTAGTGCCCTCCACCGTTGACCTTCCGACTTTAACTTGTGATACCGCTCCGACTGAGTATACGTCCAAACATTCCCCAACTTATCCAACGTAAAAGGCTGATGCCTTTTCGTTGCTCCCCGATCTTCGGATGTAATCGCCTTCTGTTGTTTCATCAATCCCGTAATTATGCGACAGTACGGGACGATGTCTCTTCCATACTTGTTCCGACAGATCCATAAGTGGTTCATAATAAGATGACGTATAGGAAAACGCGGACCCCCGTGCATCAACGAATAAAGAACAGGTACTTCAGGAAACCTCACCTGTTCTTTATCTCCCCTCCTTGGAATAACATTGAGAAGACAGATTGTATGCAACAATTTAGCTTCAATTTTTAAATTCTTCCGGTATAGGATACCACTGTATCTACCGGGTAAGAACAATGCTGCCAACATATCATTCCATCGCTGATGTTTCTCCGGCTTCACAAGACGATCATCCAAAGTTGGTATCATATAATCGCGGGCTGGCAAACTGTCATATTTTCTGAGCTTCTTCAAGGTATCAAAAGACATTTCCACGGGAACTCCATTCACAACACCCGTCAGCTTCATATTCGATGGCCTGTCATACGTGTTGACCTTAAGCGTTGCCATCCACTCTTGGATTTCGGTGATAAACAAGTTGTTTTTATCTTTGTCAAAACAAGTAAGCGCCGACTCCCAACCTAGAGCCGGGAACTTGTCAAACACCCCAAACTGACCAAACTCAGCTTCTCGAACATCCCTTTCACATATGAAGGCCGCTGCCTTATTCTTCAACTTATTCATGCAATCATTATATAACGTTGGCTGCCATTCCATTGGTTGATCATCTAACGGTCCCGAATCCCACTTCGGTTTCTCCGCCGGATCCAATTCCATCTCTTCTTCGCTTTCACTTTCATCCACTCTACCCAAATATTGTCTCTTCTTTGGTTGTTGTTCCGGCTGTTTACCCTTTCCCCTTGAAGACGAAGACGAACCAGCTCCCGTCTTTTCTTTAGTTCGTGCCATTCCTACACATATTAGAGTAAACAACACAACCAAAGAAACAAAATTAAACCCCTTTTCCAAAACATCCCCACACTTGCTTGTTATCATGGTTGTAGATGCTAGTGAACCAAAAGTATATCAAGAATGTTTCAAAAATCGGGTATGGTGTCTCTACAATATAGAAATCCCCAAAAGTTCACTACTTTAACCACAAATCCTACATCTACAACCATATCCATGTTCAAATAATCAATTTCATAATCATATCTAAGAACAAGCAAGTGGTATGGGCAAATAATCTAAATAACCTTACTTTTCACAATGTAGCATCAAAATACAACAAATAAGCTTTCATACCTTTGCTTGAAGATGCAAGAATACTTGTGAAACAAAAGCTCCAAAAACCCCCAAATTTTTCGAACTAGGGTTTAGAATTCGGACCCTAAAACTGCGTTTTCTCGTATGTTTCTTAGCAAAATCAGAAACTACGTTGAAAATTAGTCAAGAAGGACTCTGATTTCACTTGATTTGAGCAAAAATTGGTTGAGATATGGAGGATTGAAGGTGAAGAAGGTTATGGAGAATTGTGTTTTCTTGTGGGAAAGAGATGATGGTGATAGATGGAATGTAAAGTGAAAATGATTTGTGTGGTTGGGGTGAACTCACGTGATCAAGTGTTTTATTAATATATTTTTTTTTTTTACATATGCAGAAACCGGATTAATATGTTGACAAAAGTTGCGTACCGTAATTTACGGTAATACCGTAAGTTACGGTACAACCTTCATCACAAATCTTCACCGTAAATCAGGAGCAATCTGCCGTAAAACTCAAAAACTTTTATCACTCACCGTAATTTACGGTATGACCGTAAATTACGGTACATGTTGAACATGAATTCTTACCGTAAATCAGTAGAGATTTACCGTAAAAGCCAACCAAGTTTTCTCTCCACCGTAAATTACGGTAAAACCGTAATTTACGGTACGAACTGGGCAGTTGTGATTCCTGAAAAAAAATGTGATTTTTATGCATAATTTTTATATTTTTCTCAATTTTCGATTTTTTTTTTTAAATTTTTGCAAAAACGTGTAAAAATCACCCTACCCCCTCGAAAATCCCGTGTTGTCCTCAACACAATGTTAGAGTAATTCGTGACCCGAATATCCCCACACTTGTTTCAAACCTGGGTTTCGAAGAAATAGGGTAATTGTGCAAACTATACAAAATAAAACAAAACACTACTATATACACTACCAAACCTGGGCCTCTCATGGTTATTCCTCGTCAACCGGGCGTAAGATGTAGCCCGCTTTGTCAAGCTCCAAGGTATTTATGTCGTTCCCATCCAAGTACGGCTTTAACCGGTGACCGTTCACCGTTTGTTGCTTCAAGGTTTGCTCGTCTTGGATGTCTACATCACCAAATCTACCAACTCTCCGAATGACATACGGACCCATCCATTTACTTTTTAGCTTGCCCGCGAACATCTTTAGCCTTGAGTTATATAACCAAACTTTTTGACCCACTTCGAACGTTTTCTTTCGCAATTTTGCATCATGCACCTTCTTGAGTTTATCTTTATACGCCGATGCACATTCATATGCCTCATCTCGAATCTCTTCGATCTCGCTTAGTTGCAACTTCCTCAACTTCCCCGCCTCGTCATAATCTGCATTAACCGTCTTAATTGCCCAATGTGCCCGATGCGCTAACTCCATTGGCAAATGACAACCCTTTCCATACACCATCCGGTAAGGCGTTGTGCCAATTGGAGTCTTGTAGGCCGTTCGGTATGCCCACAATGCATCGTCTAACTTACTCGACCAATCCTTCCTATCCGTTCTTACCGTCTTCATGAGAATTTCTTTGATTTGACGGTTGGACACTTCAACTTGTCCACTCGTTTGCGGATGGTAAGGTGTGACAATCCGGTGATTCACGCTATACCTCTTCAATAATTTCCCAAAGTTAAAGTTCTTGAAATGCGAACCACCATCGCTTATAATAACCCGCGGGATGCCGAAACGAGAAAAGATGTTGGATTGAACAAATTTACAAACAACCGAATGGTCGTTTGTTCGTGTTGCAATAGCTTCAATCCACTTCGAGACATAATCCACCGCTACCAAAATGTATAGAAAGCCATTCGAATTCGGAAAAGGACCCATAAAGTCTATACCCCATACATCAAATATCTCTACAACCAAAATTGGTTGTAATGGCATCTCATCCCTCTTCGATATGCTTCCCATCTTTTGACAATTTATGCAGTTTCTAGCAAATTCACAAGCATCCTTGAAAATTGTGGGCCAATAAAACCCACATGAAAGCACCCGATAGCCTGTTTTGTGCCCACTAAAATGACCCCCACATGCGGATGAATGAGCATGGGTCAAAATTTCCAACACTTCTGTCTCGGGCACACACCTTCGTATAACTTGATCCGGTCCAATCTTGAAAAGATCCGGTTCATCCCAAATGTATTGCTTCACTTGGACCATAAATTGTTGTCGGCGCTTCTTGGTCCAATGACTTGGGATGGCACCCGTGGCTAAGTAGTTGACATAGTGAGCATACCACGGTGCAACAAAGGTGGAAATGGCTAGTAATTGCTCATCGGGAAAACTTTCATTGATTTCACTTACATCATCGATCCCTTCCACCGGAATCCGAGATAAGTGATCCGCCACTACGTTCTCACTTCCCTTTTTGTCTCGGATTTCTAGATCAAATTCTTGTAACAATAATACCCACCGAATCAACCGAGGCTTCGCGTCTTTCTTCTCCATCAAGTATCGGACCGCACTATGATCCGAATAAACCACCACTTTGCTCCCCCAAATATAAGCACGAAACTTATCCAAAGCATACACCACCGCTAGTAACTCCTTCTCGGTTGTGGTGTAATTGAGTTGTGCTTCGGATAAAGTTTTGCTTGCATAGTAAATCACCACCGGCTTTCTATCAACCCGTTGACCCAAAACTGCACCAATAGTGGTGTCGCTTGCATCACACATGATCTCGAACGGCTTTGACCAATCCGGTGGTTGCAAGATAGGAGCTTTGACCAAATGTTCCTTCAAAACAGTGAAAGCTTGCATACACTCATTAGTAAAATCAAATGGGACATCTTTTAATAACAAGTTGCATAAGGGCTTGGTGATAACACTAAAACCCTTTATGAAACGTCTATAGAAACCCGCATGTCCCAAGAATGACCTTACACCCTTAACATTTTTAGGAGGTGGCAAAGATGCTATTACCCGTATTTTTGCCTTATCCACCTCCATCCCTCTTTCAGAAATTACATGACCCAACACAATGCCCTCTTGCACCATGAAATGACTTTTCTCCCAACTTAGCACTAGATTTTTCTCAACGCACCTTTTTAAAACCTTTTGTAATTCGTTGAGACAAGCATTAAAAGTAGTGCCAAAAATGGAGAAGTCATCCATAAATACCTCAAGCGACTCTCCAACCATGTCCGAGAAGATACTCATCATACATCGTTGAAAAGTTGCCGGAGCATTGCACAAGCCAAATGGCATCCGCCGAAAGGCAAAGGTGCCATATGGACAAGTGAAGGTGGTCTTGTGTTGGTCATCCGGGTGTATTGCTATTTGATTGTAACCCGAGTACCCATCTAAAAAGCAGTAATATTTTTGACCCGATAATTTTTCAATAATTTGGTCAATGAAAGGTAACGGGAAATGGTCCTTAGAAGTGGCGGCATTCAATTTTCGGTAGTCAATACACACACGCCACCCGGTAACCGGTCGGGTGGCAATTTGTTCACCACTTTCATCCTTGACTACTTGAATGCCGGCCTTCTTAGGCACCACTTGGGTGGGACTCACCCAAGCACTATCCGAAATCGGATAAATGATTCCCGCATTCAACCATTTAATTACCTCCTTTTTGACTACCTCCCGTAGGTTCGGATTCAACCGCCTTTGAGCTTCTCATGTCGGTTTGGCATCTTCGGTTGTAATGATTTTGTGCATGACAATTGATGGACTAATCCCTTTGAGATCGGCAATTGTCCATCCGATAGCTCCCTTGTTTTCCTTCAAGACTTCCAACAATGCTCGCTCTTGGGCCAAATCCAAATTAGAGGCAATAATGACCGGTAAAGTGTCATTATCCCCTAAAAACACATACTTCAAGTGGCTCGGCAAGTCTTTGAGCTCCAACTTTGGCGGTTCCTCTAGCGATGGTTTAGTACCCGAATCTATTTCCGCCGGTAAGCCTTCAAACTGGTGGGTCCATGGTGGCCGACCTTCTTTCAATGCCATTGCATCTTGCTTTTCCTCTTCAACCCGGAGTGCATAAGCATGTACCTGTTCAGAAAAATCACACAGGTAAACATCCAAACCATCCTCCTCATACTCATGCGGGTTGCATCCGTCAACTATATCTGCCATGAAACACTCATCAACACCATTAGCATTAGAATTGTTAGTAAAAACATTCAAATGCATTTTCCGATTCCCAAATGTCATATCGACTGTACCAAATCTACAATCGATGACTGCGTGTGCGGTGCTCAAAAATGGCCGACCCAAAATTACATTTTGTTGTTGCTTAGGGTCCGCCGATGAGTAGTCCAAGACTAAAAAGTCAACCGGATAATAAAATTCATCAATTTTAACAATAACATTTTGAACCATCCCTCGGGGTAACTTATGAGACAAGTCGGCTAAAACAACCGTTGTCTCCACCCTTGCTAACGGACCAAAATCATATTGGTCATATAAGCCCCCCGGTAAAATGCTAACTCCGGCTCCAAGATCTAGCAACGCCTTCGCCATTTGAAAATTACCAACTTGTATGTTAATCAATGGCGTGCCCGGATCTTGGAGCTTAGGAGGAAGCTCCCCATTCAAAACCGCACTCACTTGCCCGGTTAAATCGACCCGCTTAGGCATTTTCTTTTTGTTTTGCCTCTTTTGTGTACACAATTCTTTTAGGAATTTTGCATAGGCGGGTACTTGTTTTATTGCATCAAGAAGTGGAAGGTTAATTTTAACTTGCTTGAACATGTCCCACAATTCTTCTTTTTGGGGACCTCTTGATGCGATAAAATTTTTCTTACCCGGGTCAAGTAAAGCCGATGGAAACGGGACTTGACTCGGTTCACCCTCAACTTTTTCACTTTCTTTATTTTCACCCAAACCCGGTTTATTAACATTTAATTCTTTTGGTTTAACCGGCGAAACATCATCATCACTATCATTACCCGTGATGTCCTCAACTACCCCCTCAACCAATTCGGGTGACAAATTGGCTTTAAACTCTTTCCCACTTCTCAAAACACTAACCTGATGAACATTTACATTACCTCTTGACGAACCGTGTGATGGATTTACCTTGGTGTCACTAGGAAGTTGACCCTTGTTTTTCTTCAATTCTGCCACATCGGTTGCCAATTGACCCATTTGGGTTGTTAATGATTGGATGCTTTTGTCACGAACCTCGTCTTTTTGCATTCGTACTTCATCGAGTTGGTTCCGTTTTTGCATCTCCGTTTGCATGCTCTTTAGCATCTCCATCATCTCGTTTCCACCCGAAGAACCCCCTTGTTCTTGACCCGTTTGATATTGCTTTTGATAGCCTTGATTGTTTCCACCTCGATAACCACTTTGGTTGTTGTAAGGTTGACGTGAACCAAAGTTACCTTGGCTACCTTGAAAGTTCGGGTTAGCTTGATTAGAAGGGTTCCCATAGCGAAAATTTGGGTGGTTCCTCAACCCGGGGTGGTATGTATTAGAGTTCATGTTGTTGTAGTTTCTACCACCCCCTCCTTGACCTTGACCTTGAACCGCATGCACCTCTTCATATTGCCCTTCCACTATCCCTTGGCAATTTTCAGCCGCGTGACCTATTTCATTACACAAAGCACAAACATCATAAATTTGGTTAGTAGTTTGAACATTACCATCATCTATGGCGTGCACTTGTGATCGGGTAATGGCTGGTCGAGCTCTTCTTGAGGCTTGAGCTTTCCTCTTTGATGTAGTCGCCATGCTTTCCAAGAACTCCCAATCATCATTCTCATAATTTGTTCCAAAAGTCCCACCGGTAATAGACATCAAGTCACGTGCATCTTCGGCACTCAACCCCTCGTGAAAGGCATTCATCAACTCCCACAATTCAATTCCATGGTGAGGGCAATTTTTAATCATCATATTGAAACGCTCGAATGCCTCATGAAACATCTCACCATGTTGTTGTTGGAAGCTTCTCAACCCCTTTCTTGCATCGTTGGTCTTTTGGGCGGTGTAAAACTCATCCAAAAAGGTTTGTTGCATCTCCCCCCATGTATATATGGATGCCGAAGGTAACGTGTAGAACCATTTTTTCGCCTTATCTTCCAAAGAAAATTGGAATAATACCAATTTGATGTCATCAGCCGAGAACCCTTGACTCCCAAGAGTGTTGCAAATTGAATCATAAGCCTCTAAATGAAAGTAAGGCTCCTCCGTTGCCAACCCTTTGTATTTTGGTAAACTTTGCAAAGAGTTGGTCCTCACTTCAAATGTTCTCCCTTGATCATTGTGAGGAATAACTACCGGTGAAGGGTTTTGAGTGATTACCGGCCGAAAATGTGCTTCAATGCCCCTCACATTTTCTCTAAGGTGTCTCCTTGGTACACCAAATCTACCCCTTGGGCGAATAGGACCCATTGGTCTTGGTATAGGTCCTTGTGGTGCAATTGGTTGTTGAAATTGTTGTTGTGGCATCGGTGGGCGTTAAATTGGTCTTTGGAATTGTTGAACATTTGGTTGTACATGTTGTGGCTGAACTTGTTGCAATGGGATAGGGCGTTGGATTGGTGGCCCTTGTGGTCTTGGCCGAATATGTTGCGGTATGAGTTCTTGTGGCACTCCACCTACACTTGCTATCCCTTGAGATTGACCCGGCACATACCCAAACTCTCCTTGATCTCCATCACCCCCATAAGCATATCCTTCTTCCTCGTATCCCTCAAACTCTTCTTCATAACCTTCAAAATACCCATCTCCTCCTATACCCGAAGATTGCATATAAGGATAAGACGAATATTGCATACCGGGTTGGTTCGATGGTCGATATGTAGAGGTAGTATGGATAACGGTTGAGCTTTGTGGTAATGAGTGAGTAGAAGATGATTGACCCGTAGTTGGAGGAAAGAAGTGTGAAAGTGGTGGAATTGTTGCGGAAGGGCTATAGGTGAGAGTAGGTTCGACTTGGGTAGTAATAGGTGATGTGGTGTTGGTTGATGTAACTCCATGTGGTGAAGTAAATTCGGTAGTGGAAATAGGCATGGTGGTATTTGGTGAAGGTTGTGTGGATGTAGGAATGAATGATGAGGTCGTTTGACCCGTTGTAGGTGGTATTTGTGGTTCGTCCATAATGTTTCTTGGTGTAATGGGTGAAGTGGGTGAACCAACAATTTTGTTTTCTCGTACCAAAACTCTGTTTTGCCTCAACGTTCTTTCAATTTCCGGATCAAACGATACCGGTGATGACTTATGTGAGCCCCTAGTATGCATACACTCGAAGTACCTGCACACTAAACACAACCAGCGTAAACCCGAAAATAACAAAACAAAACTACTAAATTAACACACGTTGCGCACTACTCCCCGGCAACGGCGCCAAAATTTGACGTGATTGTCGTGGGTCACGCAAATTTAATCCCAAAAAACAACTATATATAGCGGTAATAGGGTATCGAACTCAGGGAGTATGTGGAAAGTGTGCTGATTTTCTAGCTTTGCAATTAACTACAATTAATCTAATTTGCAGAAAAATAAAGATCAATGGTTTGGATTGTTGTTTTAGAAAACTAAATTAAAAACTAATTTCAAATCAAATGTTGGTTGTAAAACAGATTAGGAGAGAACAATGACCATCTTAGGTTTCAGTTTCTTTAAACAATTGTGTGTAATTCCAACTAGAAAGAGTTACATAGACATAACTCGTGTATAGATAATTGAAGTGATAAAAGGGAACAAAGTACTCGGATTATATAAACGCGAGGTTGTTTCCCGATGACCAATTAATCAATAACCAACCCTAACCCTTCCCGTGATATCTCGATTGCCAACGGCACCAAGAACGTACGATTAAGACTAGAAATTGCAATATCGATTAACAAATTACAAGCAATTAAACATACACCATGATATTCAAGCAACACAAGTTATCATTCTAGAAATTCAGAAATAAACACACAAAAGTTCAATAGAAACCTTCACCTAAGATGATCACCGAAAAGTTTAGCCGGACATAGTTTGGTGAATCATCATAACAAGCAATTCGATATTCATACAAATCAAAAACACAAACCGAATGTTAGAAATTGTTCCAAACCAAGCAAGATAGCCAAAATTCGCCCCTAGTGAGTCCCAAAACCGTCCAATCATGAGAACATGGGAAAAGACATCATAAAAACTGATTTAAGAGGGCAGTTACAATTCTGATCGCGGCCTCCACCGTAAATTACGGCTCCACCGTAATTTACGGTGGACTTCAACATGTTACGGTGCAAACTATCTGCTTTACGGTAGCCTCCAAATGCAATCCAGGTCCACCGTAAATTACGGTAAGACCGTAATTTACGATGGTGGGCTGATATATCTCTTTTGTTTAGTCTCTTGTTCCTTGCTCGACCCGTTCATCTTTAATACCCTCCAAAACTGCATTTTATCCACTTTAAGCTCCCGAACCGCACCTGAAACATAAGCATAGTAGTTATCTAATTCAAGATAATTACACGATTAAGTGAATGATTATTTCGTCTTTTAACATGATTAAGGGTTGTCCAATGGACCACCCGTCAAGGACGAAATTTTCTTAACAGGGGGAGAATGTGACAACCGTAAAAAATCCAGGTATTCGTAGAATTTAATTAACCATGATTAGTGCTTAATGACTGTGCTGAATTACAATTAACTGCTATCTGATTACTGTATCATACTTACATGTGCATCACATTTCATACTGTCACATCATTCTTACATACAAACTTTAGTGACATAAACGATGCACAAAGCACAGTTAGCACAGTTAGCGGATAACTCAGAAAATGCTGACGAAGTTCAGTACGTAGACAGACAGTGTTTTGAGACCCAGTACGGGCCAGAGACTAAGTACTACACTAGTATGGTGTGTAGGGAAGTAAGGACCACAAAACTGCTTCACTAGGTGATAGCTTAAGTGTCGGAAAGTGCCTAAAACCCACTTAAAGTGCTAAATTCAGCATATTTCAGCATTTTAACAAGCTAATTACATGTAAAAATATGTCTAAATGGTCCTGAATGCTTTCCTAGGTGTCGGGAATTAAAAGTGTCACAAAAGAGTACTTAAAGATCACTAAACGGAATAGTTTGACACTTTAATGAACCAGTATCTAACCGAACAACCGGACACTACCCGAAACACCAAAATTATGCTAGAAGCATTGTTTTAATGTTTCTGAGCTAGCTATGACCCCCGAACACCCTAACACACTATACATCACATAATATGCATTAAACACTAACTAATACACTTAGATTTCAACTAATAACCTAACTTACCATTGGAAACCAACTATACCCCCCCCCCATATAAATGGACGGTCACCATGTGGCCCCCACCCCAAATCTTCCTTTGATCTTACTTGGATTTGCTAGAGATTATGCATGGTACTTAAGAGACATAATAACCATTGGATAAAAGCTCTAATATGTGTATAAGTATAACATGAAGGATCCATAAGCTCACATCTCTCACACACTTCACACCACAACTCACCTCCTCCTCTCTTCCTCCCTCTCGGCCGTGAGCAAGCAACAATACCACCACCATCATTCATCCAAGTTCATCTAATATCAAGTGTACACAAGGTGTAAGGAACCATATAAGAAGGTTTGGTGGTCTTGGAGATTGAAGGACCTCATCCAATTGCTTTTATCCAACACTTTTGTCATCTACAACTTCTAATGTTCTTCCCTAGCCCTTGTGCTAGTAGTAAGGCCCTTATAATCTCTTGCTACTTCATATTTTGATGGATAAAAGATGATATACATTGTTAATCTTGGTGAACACTAAAGAACATAATCATAAATCTCTAACATAAGCTTATTAACATATGAAATCATGTTGATTTGTGTTTATTTGCTTGTTGATGATTGATGATTTGTGTTAGTGATGTTAGACATCATAAGGAACCTCCTAGATTGTGATTAAACACATGATCTAGTAAGTTAAGGTGGTGATCTTGTGAAAGACCAAGATCATCATGCTTTATGTTTACATGAACTTGAATAATAAAAGTTGTTTTCATATGATGATGATTTAAACAAAATACAAGTCTTGTAAGTGGATGATTTCTAAAATAGTTTTTCCAAAGAAACCAAGTTAAATCACAAGACTTACATGAACATTGTTTTTAAAGAAACGAATCATGTTTCTAGTGGTGAAACAAGTATAAGAATACATTGTTTACAAGATAAATTCAAGAGAATGATTTTTGGAAAAATCATCTAGTAAGTTGTAAACACCTAAATCTTTCAAAAATGAGATTTTTAAAGAAGTAAACACACTTTAAAGGATAACTAAATCTACTAAACACACTACCAAGTTACTACAAGTTTTTATGAAAGTTCAAGTTCATGATTATTATGTAGATAGCAATGTTTTGGCACTTGGTAAGTGAAAGTTGTTTAGGTTTGATTGTTGATTGTTTGTGATGATTTTGAAAAGAAAATGATATGCTTTGATAGCATGGACACCTCCATTTTTAGGGGAAACTATGGCAAAATTTTCTAAAAATACAAAGACTTAGAAAAATGTTTTCTAAACAAATGTTTACAAGTGAGTTTTAACTATGGTTTTCAATATAAACTTTGCCATAGATTTTGCTACAAAAATACAAGTATTGGAGGTTGGTTTTTGTAAATAAAAATAACTAAATATGTATTTGAAAGATATATATTTAGAAGACACATTGTGTGTGATTATTTGTATACTTTGTGTTATTTTAGGATTTAAAGTAATATAACTTAACAAAATACCAAGAATTTACAATCCAAAGTAATACCAAAAATCATAAGGAATATATATATATAAGTTACACACTTAATATTGTGAAACCGAACGCAAGAACGTAACTTACAAAATATTCCGAAAAATACCGTTATAAATATATTTTTGGTAAATATTATTTTGGATACGAAAGAAATGAAAATATGATTTTTATTATTATTACAAAGTGTATCATATTTTCGACAAGGAGAAAATATATTATTGGAAGTAAAAATATATTTTCTTGGTATATTTAGAAGATATATGATTTTTGAGAAAAATATATATTTTTTTGAAATACATTATTTTTGGACAAAATAAGTTTATATATATATTCTAAGTTAGACTTAAAAATATATTATTTTGGAACTACAAATACAAGAATACAAATATATATGTATGAGAAACCCCCATCCTTGGGAAGGAAATACGGATATAAATACTTGAGAAGTATTGTTACAAAATACAGTTTAAACAATTATCCCAAAATATAATTTAAAGTTAAAATAATTATTATTTTAACAAATAATTATAACTCGGGATAATATTAAAGACATAAAAGAAACGTAACTCAAAAACGTAAATACTAAGGCAAGGCACGGACCGTTCGGCTAATAGACCCTAGTACATTGTAGGGAGTCGTGTTTGCTGAGGAGATTTGAGTTACTAGTATAGAAGACGCAAAACTGTGAGTTCATGTCCCCCTTTTCTTTTAATTGTTTTCAGTTTTATAACTTCGGGGGTGAAATACATGTTACAATTGTTTACAAACATTTTATACATGGTATGGTTAGCTAAGGAGGGTTACTGCTTGATCATGTGAAAGGTGGGTACCACACTTAAGGCCATTAATCCTCATCGTAGGACCGAGGGACGTGAGTGATAGATCTATTTGGGTGTAGCGAGCCCACACCCATGAGGTCCAGGGTGGCCCATGTGGTGACTATGTCCACATACTATTGCCGTGGCAAAAAATCCGCTATGTTTGGGTTTTCCTGCACCATTTCACACATACCATTGGCCTTGCAAACCATTGGTGATCTTCTTTTTCCTTATTGCTACATACCAGGGACATACATACATACGGACATACTTTAAAGGTTTATTCATACACAAACACATGAACTCGCTCAACTTTTGTTGATGTTTTCAAATTACATGTATTTCAGGGAACTAGGTGGATCTGGCAGGTGTTGCATGTTTTCAAGCTGCGTTACAAATAAAAGACGTCATCCGAGGTTGTAGGGTGTAGGAGATGTATCTTATTCCTGGACGAGATACATGTTCCTAAACTCGGTTTTAATTAAGGTCTTTTGTTGAGTCTTTGTGAACTCACCTAAACATGTTGTGGTTTATAACTTGAATTTGGGGTCAACATTTCAGACAAGTATGTAATGTTTTCAAACTTAATTAATGGGTGAACATCTTATGGTTTTTATCATATAGCGTTGTTATGATTGAATGCTATGGTATTAAGAAAGTCACACCAATAATCACGCTTCCGCAAAAGTCAGGGTGTGACATGATTTTGGTTGAAACTTGACTAACCTAAAGTTCTTGAATGATTGTTTGATGTGATGTAACCTAAGTGTAGGATTATAATCCTAACTGAGAATTTGTTAATGAATTCATAAAAATCTTGTGTGAAACCATTAAGCTTTATATGTATAGGTGGCTTTGATTCTGGTAGGAAAAAGCCCCATGTGATTGTGTAGAAAATACATGTAGTGACATGTGTTTATTGAAGTTTACTTGTTAATATGTATTTTGATGAGTAAATTGAAAAATGTTAAACTAGGGATTTTGGTTAGCCATGATCCCATTGAGCTAAAAATGGATAGCCAACATATATGCACACTAGGTGCTTGATGAAATGCCTAAACAAATTGCCAACCTTAATTAATGAATGAAAAATGTTGAAGAAAACATGAGTGACATAATTGGCAATTTACATGCCTTAGATATGGCCAAAAGATATAATGACACTTGGCTTGAATGCTTTAGGTAACGCGAATGAAGCGTCAGGAAGTCAAGCCGGTGCGAACACACGTTTAAAGGGAAAGCTCTAAGGTACGTGGCTTAATGATTCGTTAATATTGTAGTTTAAACTTCGTATTGTTGAAATATTTTGTTAAGTAGGAATAGGAAATTTGTGTGTTTGGTCTACTTGAAATGATGGAATTCAAGAAAGTAAATCAAACGGTCAATTTAAGATAAGTGCAAACCGCGTAACGTAATCACCTTTATTTAAATGACAAACCCGGGGAATGGGAGGTCATTGATTTAAACTACTGAACCGGTTACGGCAACATGAAGGTCATAAATAATGAAACTTGGAAAGAGTATAAGGAATATGTGAACACTTAACTAGATTTGTGAGCGTGAGTTAAAAGTCATAGACTCTTATCGTGAGTATGACTAGTAAATGCATAATTTCCGCATGTATGAATTTTGTTAAAAATGTTCAATTACTAATAGTTGAACGGGTCGATTAAATGAAACGCATAATAGTTAACGGATGCGTAAATCCCTTGAATGGAACTCTGAATATTAAAAAACTTTTATGATTATAATGTTCATGTGAGTTTTGAATATAAACAAACAGTTTTGTTTGATAAAACATGAATGGGTCAAAAATTTGTAAATAATCATAAAGCTGAGAGCTCATAATTTAATAATATTGTTAATCCAGATGTTGGATTTCAAGCTCACATCATAGAAAATCAAATTAAGACCATGTGGGAAGAAACAGGGGGTTAAACGGGTGAACGATATAAAACTTATGCGAGTTTTAGTGATTAGCAGAGAAACAAATGAAGGAGGGGGCGTCTGTTGGACTCTGTATGCCCAAGACACATATTAAATTGATGTGGCTAGTACGTTATGATCCAAGTCGAGTCATACCCAATAACAAGCAAGACAAACCCTTATAATATTTATTTATGATATGATCAAACAAATAAATATTAACACTTAGAATATTTAGAAATTGGTTTTCTAAATAATTGTACTTGACAAACTAATAAATTATATGGATAATTTATTTTGAGAGAATATTTTATTTTGTTATTTAATGGGTTAAATAACATTATAAAAACTTGTGAGATATTATATAAGTCTTATAACATATAATGTTATATTTTATAAAAGTTATAAAATATAAATAAGATTTAAAATTGTTTAAAAGAAATATTTGAATTTTTTTTTATAAAACACCAAGTGGGCCGTCCCCTGGTCTTCCCAAGACCAATTTTGGTCCAATGACATTACATGCAAATGTCATATCTAGATACCTTGTGATTAGATACTATGGGTGGCTAATCTCTCTCATCCTTTTAAGACAATTTTGTATGACAAAATTGTTTCAACACTTGAAAATTCTATGACCATTTTTTCAAGTGGAAGACTTGAAAATGCTCTCTAAAAATCGGCCAACACAAGGTTGTCCAAGAGGTTTTCAAGATCCATTTTCAAGTGCAATAACTCTAATTTTTTGTCACACCCCCAAAATCCACACGCGGGGTATCACCGCTTGGAGGCGTGACTGACCAGGATCAAGCCACCAATCATATCAAACGTAATAAGAATTTAATGTAATTTAGACCAAACGATATGAAAGGTGACCCAACAAAACATGTTAAGTGTATAGCGGAAGCATAAAATGTAAACCCAACGTAAGTAATAAGTTCAATGTTTGATGTTTCAATATAAGATCCACAATCCGTGCCCACAACGACCTGCTCCTCCCTGTGCAAGCTCCAATGTACCTAAGATCCTGCAAGGCATGCAGCAGAGAGTCAACAACTAGTTGAGCGAGTTCACAGAAAGTAAATGCGTAATAGTAAGTTCGTATGTAACATGTGGCTCTACTGGGCCGATAGTACGTTCTATTGGTGGGGGCTTCCCATGTTGTATATCCACTAGACTATTCGTAACCATAAGTATCCTTCCCAATCCGAGGATAGTAGCAAGTAAAATTTTACGTAGGTTTTACGTAAGTGCCCTTCCCAACCGAGGACAGTACGTAGCGAGTACGTAGGTTTAGCGCTGGCGTCCTTCCCAATCCGAGGACGGTAGTACGTAGGTTTTACGTAGGTTTAGTGCTGGTGTCCTTCCCAATCCGAGGACAGTAGTACGTAGGATTTACGTAGGTTTAAACACTAGTGTCCTTCCCAAACCGAGGACAGTACGTAGGCTTTACGTAGAGTTTGGCACAGGCATCCTTCCCAATCCGAGGACCGTGGTAAGTAGTCTAGTGGTGATGTAAGTACAAGTAATCATTCAATCCCATTCCCAACCCACCGGGGAATCCCATGCCTTGGTAAGAGTGTGAACTCACCTTGGTTTGCTCGGTATGCTATGTATGTGCTCAAAGTAAATCAATCACGTCCTAGATTATTCACGTATGCGAAATCAGTTTACGTACGAGTACAACATGGTATCACCGAGTCAAAGATCATCACGTAGCACATAACACATATTCAAACACATACGGAACATGCAATTCAGTTAACAGAAGTTAATTAGGTCAGTTAAGTTCTAACGGAAACAAACCAAGTTACAACAGGTTCCCCACTCGACGAAACACCATCAGTTTCGTCGAGAGTCCCTTCGGCGAAACAAACCCCAGTTTCGTCGTTTGATTCATTGACGAATCAAATCCTGATTCATCATATTTCAGATTCGTCATTAAGTTCCGATTCGTCAAACGTCAGTTACGTATCACCTCAGTTACGTCATAATATCACAAAAACCCTAAGTCGCCGACATCAACAGCAACCAATCAAGACCATTCTCATAGGGTCATCATCATTAAATAATCTGATAAAATTCTATTGAATGCAATGGCATGATTGGACCATCTAAAGGTCTGATTACATGCCCACAAAGTTAATGAAATTGATCCTTTTTAAGTTCGAAGCACACTGACAATCATATGATTACTTGAAAACTATTGGACCTCACCTAACACCACATACAAATCGGTTCAATCACATCTACTAGACATGTTACCCTACCCTAACTATATGCCTAATCAAATCATACTGTTACCCACAACTCATAAATCGATTCACATGTACATCTGACAAGATTCCAACAACTCATGTTCATAATTTTTGATCATATAATATTTATATTATGATGCATACATGTTACATAGATTAACCCAACATTCACAACAAAGTAATAGATAATTACTAACCGCAAGGAAGAATCGGTGGGATGCTGCCTCGAGGGGGGGGAGGGGTGGTCTGCCGTCGCACTAAGAGAGCTCTAGGGTTTCAAATTTTGCCAAAGATATGAAAACAGAAGTCGGTTCACGTTAATATTTGCGATTTAACGTTCTGGGCCCGAACTGGGCTTTTGGCGAAACTGGGCCGGCGAAACCGACTTCTGTTTCGTCGACGTGCTCTTGACGAATCAAGGGCCTGTTTCGTCGAGAGGTTGTATGGCGAATTACATTTGATTCGTCGGGTCCTTAATGGGCTTTTAGGTCCGTAATGATTTAATCAGTTAAGTTCACATGCCCCAAACAAACACATAACCATACAAACCCAAAAACACATACTCATGCAAACACAATGCAATTAATCTTATTACAACGGTTTCAGTTATAAGTCAATTAAACAAACAACTAATAATCACATTCAACAGTCAAAGTCAACGTGCATTAAATGCGAAAGTGAAAGTCGGAAACTCGAGTTGTCACATTATCCCCAACTTGAAAGAAATTTCGTCCCGAAATTTAGCATGCGGTTACTGAGGAAGCTAGGTAAGTTGTATCGTTCACTGGTTTTCCTGGGGTGTCACATCATCCCCCCGTTGATTTGGAATTTCGTCCCGAAATTCTGCAGTAGTAGCTTCAGCCTCAGTAGTAGTTGCATTGTCTTCACGCTCCCAGGTGAACTCTGGGCCCCGACGGGAGTTCCAACGAACTCGTACAAGAGGGATTCTCGTGTTCTTGAGGACCTTAACATCCTGGACTGTGATTTCAACTGGTTCTTCGACGAACTGCAACCGCTCGTCGATGGTGAGTTCCTTCAAAGGAACTGTGTGGGTCTCATCTGACAGACACTTTTTCAGATTCGACACATGAAAAACGTTGTGAACTGCACTGAGTTCAGGTGGTAAATTCAGTTTGTAGGCCACTTTGCCTATTTTCTCTGTGACTTCGAAAGGTCCGACATAACGCGGATTGAGCTTGCCTCGTTTGCCAAAACGAACCACACCCTTCCAGGGTGAAACTTTAAGTAGCGCTCGATCTTCAACCTGGAATTCGAGTAGTTTCCTGTCTTTATCAGCGTATGCTTTCTGACGGTCACGAGCTGCCGCCATGCGTTGTCGTATTTGAGCAATCTTTTCTGTAGTATCAACTAACATTTCTAGACCTGTGATTTGACTATCTCCCACCTCTGCCCAACAGAGAGGTGACCGGCATTTACGCCCGTACAATGCCTCGAATGGAGCAGCTTTAATGCTGGTGTGGTAGCTGTTATTGTATGAAAATTCCACAAGTGGCAGATGTTTCTCCCAACCATTGCCAAAGTCAATTACGCACGCCCGAAGCATGTCTTCTAGAGTTTGAATAGTGCGCTCAGACTGCCCATCGGTCTGAGGATGATACGCCGTGCTCATGTCTAAACGAGAGCCAAAAGATTTATGCATTGCTTGCCACAGTTCTGAAGTAAAACGTGCGTCACGATCAGAGATGATGGAGGTGGGCACCCCGTGCCTCGAGACCACTTCTTTTAAGTAAATGTCTGCTAAGGTAGAGAACTTGTCTGTTTCTTTGATAGCCAAGAAGTGAGCAGACTTTGTGAGTCGATCCACGATCACCCAAATAGTATCATTTCCGCGCTGAGATCTAGGTAGGCCAGTAACAAAGTCCATGGAAATTTGCTCCCATTTCCATTGTGGTATCTCAGGTTGTTGGAGTGGTCCTGACGGTTTCTGATATTCTGCCTTGACTCTCGCACAAGTCAAGCATTTGCTAACGTATGTGGCCATGTGGGCCTTCATGCTAGGCCACCAATATGTAGTTCTGATGTCGTGGTACATTTTATCCGAACCTGGATGTACCGAGTAGCGAGACTTATGAGCTTCATCCATTACAAGCTCGCGTAAGTTACCATAAAGTGGAACCCAGATGCGTCCTGTTACGTAGTAAGCACCATCTTCCTTTTGTTCCTAACGTTTTCTTGAGCCACGTAGGGCTTCGGCCCTGACATTTTCTGGTTTCAATGCTTCTACCTGAGCATTTCGTATCTGGGAAGGAAGACTAGACTGTATAGTGAGTTGTAAAGCTCGCACGCTTAGGCGCGGTGTCCTTTCGACTGAGGGCGTCAGCCACAACATTGGCTTTGCCTGGGTGATACCTGATTGAGCATTCGTAGTCATTTAGCAGTTCGACCCATCATCGCTGTCGCATATTCAGTTCCTTCTGTTTGAAGATATGTTCAAGGCTTCTATGATCAGTGTAAATAGCACATTTGGTACCATACAGGTAGTGTCTCCATATCTTAAGTGCAAAGACAACAGCTCCCAGTTCTAAATCATGCGTAGTGTAATTCCGTTCGTGAATCCTAAGTTGGCGCGAAGCATAAGCAATGACTTTATCCCTTTGCATCAATACACATCCAAGACCCTGGATAGATGCATCGCAATAGACTACAAAATCGTCCGTGCCTTCAGTCAATGAGAGGATAGGTGCGCTACAAAGTCTATCCTTTAAGTGCTGAAACGCTGTTTCCTGTGCATTACCCCAACGATAAACAACACCTTTCTGTGTTAGTAGTGTAAGTGGCTGTGCGATCTTTGAGAAATCTTTGATTAACCGTCTGTAATAACCCGCCAAACCCAAGAATTGGCGTATTTCTGTTGGTGTGCGAGGTGCAGGCCAGTTCTTGATCGAATCTACCTTGGATGGATCAACATAGATCCCATCCCTGTTTACCACGTGGCCTAAGAAGTGGACTTCACGAAGCCAGAAGTCGCATTTCGAAAACTTAGCGTATAGCTGTTCCGTTCGAAGAAGTTCCAAAATAAGTCGTAAGTGCTGCTCATGTTCCTCCCGACTCTTCGAATAGATCAGGATGTCGTCGATGAAAACAATGACGAACTTGTCGAGGTAAGGTTTGCAAACCCTGTTCATAAGATCCATGAAAACCGCAGGCGCGTTCGTTAATCCGAATGGCATGACCAGAAACTCGTAGTGGCCGTAGCGTGTTCTGAACGCTGTTTTGGAGACGTCCTCATCCCGGACTCTCAGTTGATGATACCCCGACCTTAGATCAATCTTCGAGTAATAGCTCGACCCTTGCAACTGGTCGAATAAATCGTCGATGCGTGGAAGAGGATAGCGATTCTTCACAGTCACCTTGTTCAGTTCGCGGTAGTCTATACACATGCGGAAGGTACCGTCCTTCTTCTTTACAAATAGTACTGGGGCTCCCCAAGGCGAAGAGCTAGGACGTATGAAACCCTTTTCCAAGAGTTCTTGCAGTTGCTTAGACAGTTCTTCCAGTTTAGTTGGAGCTAAGCGATAAGGTGCTCGAGCTATGGGTGCTGCTCCAGGAGCTTGTTACTATGAGTTACCAAAGGTTCTTAACCAGCACGAGGAATGCGGATGATCTTCTCCTTGCATAGGATCTCTGCTTGCTGTCGGGATAACCAGTCCATACCAATGACGATGTCGGAACCATCGCAACACTAGGGTTATTCCTAGTATCACCCTGATCAATCACGAACACTCGACCCCTGGCACCATTGCCGTCGTTATTACCCCCGTTGTTGTCTTCCCTAATTCCCGTTTCCTTGGTTGTGGTTCTGATTCTGGTTCTGGTTCAACCGTGGGCAGTGTCTCTTGAAGTGACCTTCAGCGCCACACTGATAATATCCCTTGTTACCCTGCTGTTGCTGCTAATTCTATAGATCTTGTGGCTGTTGTTGTTGGTTCTGGCTTGCAGGACGTGAGTTCCTACCATCTTTGGCTCCATGACCAAGCTTGTCGCATCATTGACAATGATTTCGGTTGCACTGCCCGCTGTGGTGCAAGTTACATCGTTTGCACTTGGGGTGGTTTCCCCCTGTATCCACCCTGCCCTTGACTACTAAAAGGTTGCTGACCAGGACTTTGGTTGTCATCGATCTTTCACTGCTGTGCCTGGGATGGAATCGTAGTCGAACCCTTGCTAGGGGTTCCATCCCACTTTCATTTGTTGTCACTGGGAATAGCAGAAGTAGTAGTAGTAGCACCAATACGCCTGGTCTGTGAGACGACGAGCAAGATGAGTAACATCTTGAATAGTAGCAAGATTAGCAGTCATCTCATGACTTTGAATTTCTGGTACTAAGCCTTTGAGGTACCGCTCTCGGTGCGTTTGATGGGAGGTTCCACCATAGTAGGGCACAAAGTTGCCAGTTCGTTAAATCGCTTCGTACACGCCTCTATTTCTGACCCCGTCATCTTCAGGTTAAAGAACTCCACTTCCAGCTTGTGGATGTCATCATAGTTACAGCATTCTAGTTTGATTAGTTCCTTAAAATCATTCCATGGGGTGGCATTAGCAGCCGCCAGCCCCAGCATCGTTACTTGCGCGTTCCACCAAGTTAACGCAGTGCCTTCGAGAGTATCAGTGGCATATTTCACCTTACGAGCCTCAGGTCATTCGCATAATCGAAGTCCGATTCGAGTTCCTCGAACTAATGGAGGAGTCCAACAGCTCCTTCAGTGTCGCTGAAAGTAGTAGGACGACAGTCCATAAAGGTCTTGTATGTGCATACAGGTGGCTGAGCGTGTTGACTTGTCGTGTGCGTAAGAGTAATCAAAATTAAGCACCAGTGTTGAGTTACGAGAGTAGGATCTAAAGATCCTAGAGTAAGTGGTGATGGCAGGTTACACCTCCTGCCTGGGCAGCTGCGAGTGCTGCAGTAACTTGTTCAGTGATCGAAGCCGCCAACTGGGCTTGAGTTAGGTTAACGTGTCCACTCATGATCTTGACATCAAGGAGAACATGTGGGTGAGAGGTTCGCGAATAGTGCGAAGAGAGTGAGCACACAAGTATTCTCGTGCAATAACAAATAGTGAGCAATGTAATCTAAGCATACCACGAGCAAAGTTCTATGTAATTCTAGCATGTAGGCAATAAACATAAACCTTATTACCTAGGATGTTGAGTCTTGCACGTGGAGCGAAGCGTCGTTGTGGATCGTTGAGCACTGTACTGGTTATAGTCTGGTTTTAATAAAAATCATTTTCCCCCATATTAAAACCTAATTCTCTATAACCAATGGCTCTGATACCAATCTGTCACACCCCCAAAATCCACACGCGGGGTATCACCGCTTGGAGGCGTGACTGACCAGGATCAAGCCACCAATCATATCAAACGTAATAAGAATTTAATGTAATTTAGACCAAACGATATGAAAGGTGACCCAACAAAACATGTTAAGTGTATAGCGGAAGCATAAAATGTAAACCCAACGTAAGTAATAAGTTCAATGTTTGATGTTTCAATATAAGATCCACAATCCGTGCCCACAACGACCTGCTCCTCCCTGTGCAAGCTCCAATGTACCTAAGATCCTGCAAGGCATGCAGCAGAGAGTCAACAACTAGTTGAGCGAGTTCACAGAAAGTAAATGCGTAATAGTAAGTTCGTATGTAACATGTGGCTCTACTAGGCCGATAGTACGTTCTATTGGTGGGGGCTTCCCATGTTGTATATCCACTAGACTATTCGTAACCATAAGTATCCTTCCCAATCCGAGGATAGTAGCAAGTAAAATTTTACGTAGGTTTTACGTAAGTGCCCTTCCCAACCGAGGACAGTACGTAGCGAGTACGTAGGTTTAGCGCTGGCGTCCTTCCCAATCCGAGGACGGTAGTACGTAGGTTTTACGTAGGTTTAGTGCTGGTGTCCTTCCCAATCCGAGGACAGTAGTACGTAGGATTTACGTAGGTTTAAACACTAGTGTCCTTCCCAAACCGAGGACAGTACGTAGGCTTTACGTAGAGTTTGGCACAGGCATCCTTCCCAATCCGAGGACCGTGGTAAGTAGTCTAGTGGTGATGTAAGTACAAGTAATCATTCAATCCCATTCCCAACCCACCGGGGAATCCCATGCCTTGGTAAGTGTCACACCCTGGCTTTGCGGAAGCGTGGTTAATTTTGGTGTGACTTCTTAATACCATAGCTTAATCATACCCAAGCTATATGAGTTAAAAACATGCAAGATCATCCATTAACTTTTGAAAACCAAATACAGTACCATTGTTTTAACCAACAACCATAACCTTGTTCAACAACATTACAAACTGAAACATAATATAAACATGGTTTAAGGACTGTGTCTTGTCCAGGAAAGAGACACATCCCCTAAACCCCGGATGACCTCGGAAACTAGTGCAGCGGAAAACATGCCATACCGTGCCAGATCTCGTTAATTTCCTGAAATACATGTGAGTTGAAAAATCAACAATAATGTTGAGCGAGTTCATGTGCAAGTGAGTAAGTAAAACACTTGTAAGTATAAAAGTTTCCTGGTATGTAGCAGTGTAAGAGGACTTGTGATCACCAATGGTTTGCAAGGCCATTAGCATGTCGTGAAATGCAAGTAAGTAAGACACAACCCTAGCCGATTTTGCGTTGGGTACCAAGTCACTCCGAATCCGTTCTGTTAGTCCTCTGAGAGGCCTGTTCTGTTGGACCGGGAGCTGGGCTCGCTACACCCAAATAGATCTACCGCTCGAGTCCCTCGGGGTTCTAACTACCCATTCACATGATCTAAACCTCCTTACGTTATTCATACCGTGTATAAAGTACTTGTAAACAAAGTAACATGTATTTCACCCCCGCAGTTAAGAAAACTGAAAACAGTTAGAGAAAAGGGGGACATGAACTCACAGTGGATGCGTAAACTCTATCAAGCGTCTCTGAAGCAGTAATCTGTGCAACGACCTACAAGTGCTAATTCTATTAGACGGACGGCCGTGCTTTAGCTTTACAGTTTATGTTTGCGGGAAATAGTTAGACAACTATTTCGTGTTACATTTTGTATATGCTTGATAGTTATTTTTCCTTCCCAAGGATGGGGGATACAATACAGGTGCGTAAGTTACGTTTTATCAATCTTGTGGTAATGTAATTACCGGTGTAACTTATATGTTAATGGAAGCGTTCGCAAAGTTTTGGAATCATTAACGCTTGTAAATATTATTTTCACTCTACAATAATATTTATGTATTTCACAAAATAATCATAAACGGTGTTGTGACAAATATATTTATCACGTTAATCTTTGTGAAAATCCCACCTCCGAATGTTTAGTCAAATATAGTACTGGCGAAATTTATGTTTCAAAAGTATGCCCAAAAATAGTTCTAACACTTGTTGTGTAAAAAGTCTAAGTGTTAGGTTTTTAGAAAATTTTGCCAGAGTTTCCTCTGTAACTGGAGGTGGCCACGCTTTCAAGCGTATCATTTTCTTTTAACAAATCAACTCAATCAACTTCTTTATTCAATCAAACAATTTCCGACACATCAAACTAGTCAACAAGTATGTAAATTTGCATAGTCGCATGAACTTGCAGTTTTTCTGCATTAATAATGTAAATCATCCTTATATATGTAGGTTTCTATATAAAGTAGCTTTAATCTTGTAAAAACCTCGTGTTTAGCGAAAACCGTCTTTACAACTTCTAGTAACAAGTGACAAATACACTTCTTTGTCGGATCTCTTTATTTCACAAGTGTCTATACACCCGTGGTTTATAAAATCATATTTATTAGTGCAAGATCCATCTTTAGAAAAACATGATTTCTTTAAAGTGTGGTCTTTCAAAAATACCACTTGCGGATACGTAGATCCGCTAGTTTTAAACACCATTTTACCGGTTAAAATACTTTTACACAAGTAAAATATTTCTCTACAAGTTCATGTCTCTAAAATGTGGTAGTGTTTCACTTTTAACCCTTGTATCTTTCAAAAACAAGCTTATGTGATGATACGTGATTTTACAAAGTCGGGTTAAACGAAGTTTTGAGTTACCACATTATAGATCGGGTCACAATAAGCACAAATTTCAAGTCCTACGACTTTTACACAAGTTATATGCTATTAACCACCATTTTTGTGATTTTACTAGACTTTAAAGGTTCAAAACGCATGTTAACGATATTTAACCGACGAAAGTTCTTTTAACCACTTTAGATATGTGTGAAAACGAGTTTTAAAGGTTATACCTCTAGCTCAAGGCTAGGGAAGAGTTGTGACGAAAACCGCGTGGATAAAAGCTATCGGTTGAGGTCCTTCGCGTTCCGCTTGCACCAAACCTTCTAATACGTGACTTGTGATGTTTGAATGATCTTGGAATGATGGAAGCAAGAACCGAAAGTGTGATGGTGGTGTGTGTGGTGTTCGGCCGTGAGCCACCAAGGGAGAAAGAGAGAGAGTGAGTTGGTTGTGAATTTTGATTATTATCTCTAAGTGCTAGTGTGTATATATAGGAAGTTTTAAGTGCATTGTCCAATGGTTATTATGTCCTAATGATACTAGACAACACAAGATCTTGGCAAGATTACAAGGTACTAGTGTGTCCCCTAGTTAGAGGGGCCGGTTACGAGAGCAAGGGGGGGGGGGTATCTAGTTCGATTTTAATTGGATAGTTAGTGATTAGTTTAGGTTAAATAAGTTAGGTTAAGTGTTAACCTCGTTAGTTATAAATAGCGTGTTATGACGGGTGTTAGGGTAATCAGGGACCCTAACTGGCTCAGAAAAATAGTCATAGTGAAAATACTAATATTTTCATGTTCCGGGTAAAGTCCGGGTGTCCGGTTGGATAGTAATCCGTTAAAGTGTTACAAAAGACTTTAAAGTGTCGTTATTACCTTTTAGTGACACATTTCGTTTTCCCGACACTTTAGAAAGTGTCTAGTGATATTTTCTCATTTTCTGGCACTTTACTAGTCAGCTAGAAGCTGGTTAAATTGTTAAAGTGCTGTGTTTGGTACTTAAAGTACGTTTTAGGCACATCCGTATCAGTGTATCTTATCCCCTAGAGACGCGGTAACACAACCCTTATATCCTACACTCACTACCAGTGTAGCCAAAATATATGAGGCTCTTAACAGGCCTTAGAGGCAGTATCTGCCTGATGCTGGTTATATCAGCATGTTCACTGTGTATCCGTTTAGTGCTACTGTGCTTTTTGTGCATCAAGTTTGTCACTAGGGTTCAGCATGTAATCAATGTAGTGACAGCAAATAAAGTATGATGCAAGTAAGTGCATGTATCAGTATGCAGGTAGCAGTTCATCAGCTAGTTTCAATCAAGCACAGTAATCAAGTAGTAATTAATCATTAATTAAGTTGTACGGATACCTGGTTTAGTGCGGGTTGTCACATTCTCCCCCCGTTAAATAAATTTCGTCCCGAAATTTAAGTTCTGCTTGTAGAAGCAGGGTTCTTAGGAAATAAGTGGGGGTACTTCTCTTTCATCCGGTCCTCACGTTCCCAGGTAAATTCAGGACCATGTCTGGCATTCCAACGTACCTTGACGAGTTTGACACTGCTCCGGCGGGTCTTGTTAACTTTCCAATCCGTGACCTCAACAGGTTCTTCAACGAAGTGGAGCGTGTCGTCAATATGAATCTCGTCGATAGGAATGGCAACGTCAACTTGAGTTGGACTCTTCTTTAAATTGGATATATGAAATGTATCATGAACGCCATTTAGTTCAGCGGGTAGGTCCAACTTGTATGCTACCGTCCCAATTCTTTCTAGAATTCTAAAGGGACCAATGTAGCGTGGATTCAACTTTCCTCGCTTTCCAAAGCGCGCTACCCCTTTCCAGGGTGAAACCTTCAATAATACCATCTCTCCGACTTGGAAGTCCACATGCTTCCGGTTTGGATCCGCGTAGGCCTTTTGCCTGTGGCGAGCGGCTTCGATGCGTTTGAGTATTTGCGCGATCTTATCTGTCGTCTCTTGGACGATCTCGGGACCAGCAAGCTGCCTATCACCTGCGTCAGACCAACATAGTGGGGATCGGCACTTGCGTCCGTATAGGGCCTCAAAAGGCGCAACACCAATACTGGTGTGGTAGCTGTTGTTGTACGAAAATTCGACCAAGGGTAAGTGTTTATCCCAGCTACCTCCTAAATCCATAACACATGCCCTCAGCATGTCTTCCAACGTTTGTATTGTTCGCTCGCTCTGGCCATCGGTTTGCGGATGGAATGCAGTGCTCAGATTCAATTGTGAGCCAAAAGATTCTTGGAAAGATTGCCATATTCTTGACACAAATCTTCCGTCTCTATCAGAGATGATCGAGAGTGGTACTCCGTGAAGTGCTACGATCTCTCTCATGTAAATTTCCGCAAGTTTACTAGTACTGTCTTTCTCCTTGATTGGCAGAAAATGTGCGGATTTTGTTAGGCGGTCAACAATCACCCAAATCATATCATGGCCTCTTGGCGTTCTTGGCAGTTTTGTAACAAAATCCATTGAGATTTGTTCCCATTTCCACTTGGGAATCTCCGGTTGTTGCAGAAGTCCCGAAGGCTTCTGGTATTCTGCCTTGACCTTAGCGCACGTTAAACATTTGCTCACGTAAATAGCAACGTCGCCTTTCATCCTAGGCCACCAATAGTAATCTTTAAGATCCTGGTACATCTTATCCGATCCAGGGTGGATAGAGTACCGTGACTTGTGCGCTTCGTCGAAAATAACTTCCCTTAATCCACCAAATAGAGGAACCCAAATCCTTTTCTCAAAACACAACGTTCCTTCCTCGTTTGGTACCAAAAGCTTCTCCATTCCACGGAGATATTCTTCCTCAAGGTTTCCCCCCTCGAGAGCTTCCTTTTGTGCAGCGCGAATGCGCAAGGAAAGATCGGTTCGTATGATCATTTCCAAAGCCCTAACCCTTATGGGCTTGATTCTTTCTTTACGACTTAGGGCATCGGCAACTACGTTCGCCTTCCCTGGGTGATACTTTATCTCGCAGTCGTAGTCGTTCAATAATTCGACCCATCGTCTTTGCCTCATATTCAACTCCTTTTGGTTAAATATATGTTGTAGGCTCTTGTGATCTGTGAAGATTGTGCATTTCGTACCATACAGGTAGTGTCTCCAGATCTTTAGTGCAAAAACCACTGCGCCAAGCTCTAAATCGTGTGTGGTATAATTCTTTTCGTGCACTTTCAGTTGGCGTGATGCGTAAGCAATGACCTTTTGGCGTTGCATCAACACACAACCCAATCCCTGACGCGATGCGTCGCAGTATACCACAAAATCGTCGGTACCTTCCGGTAGAGCTAAGATTGGCGCGTTGTAGAGCTTATCTTTCAATATCTGAAACGCTCCATCCTGTTTGATTCCCCAAACAAACGTCTTATCCTTCTGGGTCAGGAGGGTCAACGGTTGAGCGATTTTCGAAAAATCCTCGATGAACCTTCGATAGTAGCCAGCCAAACCCAAGAATTGTCGAATCTCGGTTGGCGTTGTAGGCGTCTCCCAATTCTTGATTGCCTCGATCTTTGTGGGATCAACATGAATTCCATCCCTATTAACCACATGTCCAAGAAACTGGACTTCGCGTAGCCAAAACTCGCACTTGGAAAGTTTGGCGTACAACTGTTCTTTCTTTAGCAGCTCCAGAATGGCTCTTAAGTGCTGTTCGTGTTCGGCCTTTGTTCTTGAATAAATCAAGATGTCGTCAATGAATACAATCACGAACTTGTCGAGGCATGGTTTGCAAACTCTATTCATCAAATCCATGAAAACTGCAGGTGCGTTTGTCAAACCAAACGGCATAACCAGGAACTCATAGTGCCCGTATCGAGTTCTGAAAGCCGTCTTCGGGATACTTTCTTCTTGAATCCTCAGCTGATGGTATCCAGATCGAAGATCGATCTTAGAGTAACAGCTTGAACCTTGAAGTTGATCGAACAGATCGTCGATTCTTGGCAGAGGATATCTATCCTCGATCGTTAGCTTATTCCGTTCTCGGTAGTTGATGTTTATTGAAAATCATCGTCCTTCTTTTTGATGGGTAAAAGGTGGGGTTACCCTAAAAGGAAATTTTGGTCTGTTATCTTCCTTCTCTAACCATTGCTAACACTTCTCTGTCAGTCCTTGCATCTCTTGAAAATGTAAGTTGCTATGATGCATCGACTACGGGTGCCGTGCCTGGAATTGAATCGTCGTGAAACTCTACTTGCCTCTGAGGTGGCAGTCCGGGTAAGTCCTCCGGGAAGACTTCCGGATACTCCCTTACGACAGGGATGTCCTCGATTGTTGGCTCAGCAGCCTTCTTATCTACGATGTGTGCCAGAAAAGCAACACATCCCTTCTGTAAACACTTCCTTGCCTTCAAGCAGCTGATAAATCTTAGCGGCGTGTCGCGCTTCTCTCCGTGAACCACAATTGTCTCACCATCATTAGTTGGAATACGAACAGCTTTCTCGTGACATACTATCACAGCCTTGTTTCCGGATAACCAATCCATTCCTACCACCACGTCGAAGCTTCCCAATTCGACTGGTAGTAGATCCAAAGTAAACTCACGTTCTCCCAGTTCTATCACACAGCCTCTGATTACTTCGTTGGCTTCAACTACTTTCCATTAACTAATTCGATCGAGTAGGGGTTATCTAACTTACTAGCGGTTAAACCAAGTATATTCTTAAATTCTAATGACACGAAGACACAACCGGCACCAGCATCAAACAAAATAGGTGCAAAAGTTTTGGTTGTTAGAGAACGTACCAGAAATCACACCTGGATCCTGGCATGCCTCACAAGCTCTGATGCTGGATTTTCTCTCACGGTCTTGTTTCAACTTCAGGCATTCCCTTTTATAATGTCCAACTTCCTTACAATGGTAGCATCCTCTCATTCGGCCATCTCCTTTCCCATTTCCACCTAGAGCGTTGTTACTGTTTTCTCCTTGTATGAAACTCTTCATCCCACAACCTTCCTTGTTGTGTCCTTTCCTCCCGTACCAAGGCTTCTGACATCCACCATCACGGTGACACTTGCACTCAGCACATCTTGGTTTGATTTCTAAGTAAATCTTATCATTGGCCTGTTTGTTGTTAGGGCAATCTTTCTTGAAATGCCCTTTGTCCCCGCAGTCAAAGCAACCTCGAATAGATCTTTGTTCATTGTTGTTCATTTGGGTATCTTCGGTAAGCTTCCTTTTGTTCTTTCCAGACGACTCTACCTGAGTTTTCTTGTCAGGGTTTGCAAGTTTTTCTAGTCTATTTGCTTCCGTAATGAGTGCCAAACCCATCCTACTTGCAACAATGGTGGTTGGTGGCGTAGATGCTGTCATCAAGCTCAAGACTTGAGGCGCCAGTTCCCAAATGAATTGTTCCAATTTCTTCAGTTCTGGTTTTACCAGGTATGGAAAAATTTGTGACAGATCATGGAGTCGTTGCACGTACTCCAATACCTTCGGACCTTCCATCATTAGGCTCCGAAATTCATCTTCCCACTTCTGGGTTTCCGTGTGGGGGCAATACTTCTTATGCATCATTCCTTTCAACTCATCCCAAGTTAACGCGTATGCTGTAGTTAGGCCCATTATTCGAACCTGAAGATTCCACCATAACCGAGCTCCATCTTGAAACAACTCAGAAACGTATGGGACCTGTTGTTCTGGCGTACAGCCACTCATTCGAAAGATGGATTCCATACTTTCAATCCATTTTACAAAAGTTATGGCACCCCCAGTGTCGTCGAACGTCGGAGGCTTGTAGTTGAGGAAGTGCCAGTAGGAACAATCGTTATTTTCTGAGGTACCTTTGATTGGTTCGGAGCGTAGGGCCTCGTGCTGCGCTATAGCTGCAGCAATTATCTCTTTAAGTTCTGCCTCAGAGGTGGGCATGCGCATTTCGCGTCTTGGCGGCATCTTCTAAAAGATGTTTCACATAGGTTAGTGAAGTGTACGTATGCATTCAACAATACCAACACATAACATTTCATGTTATCAACAAGTCAATCATATAGCCTCTTATGTTATAGGACATAAACAATAGATTGAACATCGCATGTGATGAGAACACTTCGATTGTATTGCCACAATTCGAGACCACAATGAAAAGCTCACAAGTACACCACTCTATCATACTACATTAATGACTTAGTAGGGGACGACCCTAGACAAGTCGTGCGATCGCCGATCATGTTCAGGAGTCTCTGGTTCGTCCTTTCCCCAAATTTCAGGACTCCACGTCAAGTTTCTGAATTTCTGTCCTAAAACATCATTTCTCCTCAATCGTTTCCTTGAGCTCGTCCCAGCTCAGTGTATAAGTAGCGTCTGTGCCAAGGGTCTGAACCTGGAGGTTCCATTAAGAGAGTGTGCCACCTAGAAATATCCCTGAGAGGTAGGTAACACTCAGTTGGCGATCAGTTGCTCATCCTTAAAATGGAGTCGGTCTTTTCGGACCAACGAATAAATGCAATGGTGCCTCCTGTTCCGACAAAGTTCAAAGGCTTGCAGTTCAGGAACTGTTTATAGGTGCAGCCAGTTGGAGGATTATCTCCAGTAATGCCATCGTTGTACTTAGAGTGGAGGGCTTCATGTCGTGCATTTATCTGTGAGATGCGTTCTTGCAGCTCGTCCTCTGTCCTCAGTAACGTACCGGTGCTTGTGTCACGTCTGGGTAACATCCCCTTTTTGTCGAAATAGTGTGAAGCGGGTTGGACAATGTTTCAATTGTCCATGGGGTATATATAGCAACGTAAGCCATCATGTAATCACCCCATTTCACACGCAAATATACTCACTGTAATAGTGGGGGAATAAATTCCTGAGCCTTCACATAGGTTCGTCAATTTAGCTTGTTGCTTGTAATAGAATGAACTCGAGGCTACATCGCCTAGGTCATTTGTGTTTAGGTTATCATTAGCTTGACCTGCAGAGTCCACCAGGATTCCTGTGCACTACAAATCGTTATTACGTGGGCCCCCGTAATAATAAATTGTCTTGCACAGTTACCCCAAATTTTCTCTCATCCAAGCAGATGATCAATCAAGGAGCAACAGCCGGTGCATTGGCATGAACAGGGTCATACTCCAATGCGGGGTCAGGAGCAACGCCTGGCTCAGGGGCCACGGCTAGCTCCGAATCAAAACTCCATCTCAAAATCAGCTGGATCAACAATCACAGGGGTTACAGGATCCCCCAAGGGCTTGTCTAAGTGCATGAACTCAATGTCATGGTCTGGATCAACACCAGGCGGAAAAACAGAATTGTCCTCATAATTACGATCAAACTCAAAACTGTGTGCGGGATCCGGTGCAGCTAGTGATGCCGTATCAGGGTCGGTGTCGTGTAAGTAGTGCTGCATTCCCTGTATGTGCGAAGATGCGGGTGTCAGAACTCAAATGAGCCTGGGATAGGGGAATGGTCATAAGTTTCCCCTATAGGAGCGTCCGCATGTAGTAGTCTAATTCCAGCAGTAATAAGGCCCTGCCCTCGAATGGGTCCTCCTTCAGTAGATCGTTATCGTCTTCAGAGGCCTCGTTGGGAGGGCGTATTATCAACAGGATAGGCGGCAAGGGGCACAGGAGCAGGGATCACCGCCAGTGGTAAAATCCCAACAAGATGGCCATCAGTAGGCTCTGCTACGACTTCAGGCAGTGCACAAAGGGCTGAAAGTCGTCATTGTCTGTGCCGGTAGTATCAGAAATGTACACCTCGTGCTTTGTTGAACTATGCCGTCTGATACTATGGTCATGGGGTTCGTAGTGCCCATCCTTCTAGTACTTGATGAAAGCATAACGTTTGTAACACAAACACATATACGTATAATAATCAATCATATAATCAGTTAATCACATAAGTCACCAAGTAAGGTATCACATACTTTTCCTAGCTTTACTAGCCAATTTCATTCAGTCTACAAGACTGCTCTATCCTTCACTTAAACCAAACCTCGATCCTCCAGATCGATCCTATAACAAACCAACGTGTTCAACTGCCTTGACCATATCGATCCTCCAGATCGATCCTATAACAAACCAATGTGCTCAACTACCTCAATCACTTCGATCCTCCAGACCGATCCTCAGCCCTCCAAGCTGAACTTATAATTAATAAAATGTGCTCAACATTTGTTTGTAAAAAGTGTGGATCTGGACTTAAGTGGTATGCAGAAAATGTTTTCGTGAGAGCCCTAGTGATCATAGTCTAGACTCGAGACAGAATCCTAGTTCGCTATGATCAGAGCTCTGATACCAAGCTGTCACACCCTGGCTTTGCGGAAGCGTGGTTAATTTTGGTGTGACTTCTTAATACCATAGCTTAATCATACCCAAGCTATATGAGTTAAAAACATGCAAGATCATCCATTAACTTTTGAAAACCAAATACAGTACCATTGTTTTAACCAACAACCATAACCTTGTTCAACAACATTACAAACTGAAACATAATATAAACATGGTTTAAGGACTGTGTCTTGTCCAGGAAAGAGACACATCCCCTAAACCCCGGATGACCTCGGAAACTAGTGCAGCGGAAAACATGCCATACCGTGCCAGATCTCGTTAATTTCCTGAAATACATGTGAGTTGAAAAATCAACAATAATGTTGAGCGAGTTCATGTGCAAGTGAGTAAGTAAAACACTTGTAAGTATAAAAGTTTCCTGGTATGTAGCAGTGTAAGAGGACTTGTGATCACCAATGGTTTGCAAGGCCATTAGCATGTCGTGAAATGCAAGTAAGTAAGACACAACCCTAGCCGATTTTGCGTTGGGTACCAAGTCACTCCGAATCCGTTCTGTTAGTCCTCTGAGAGGCCTGTTCTGTTGGACCGGGAGCTGGGCTCGCTACACCCAAATAGATCTACCGCTCGAGTCCCTCGGGGTTCTAACTACCCATTCACATGATCTAAACCTCCTTACGTTATTCATACCGTGTATAAAGTACTTGTAAACAAAGTAACATGTATTTCACCCCCGCAGTTAAGAAAACTGAAAACAGTTAGAGAAAAGGGGGACATGAACTCACAGTGGATGCGTAAACTCTATCAAGCGTCTCTGAAGCAGTAATCTGTGCAACGACCTACAAGTGCTAATTCTATTAGACGGACGGCCGTGCTTTAGCTTTACAGTTTATGTTTGCGGGAAATAGTTAGACAACTATTTCGTGTTACATTTTGTATATGCTTGATAGTTATTTTTCCTTCCCAAGGATGGGGGATACAATACAGGTGCGTAAGTTACGTTTTATCAATCTTGTGGTAATGTAATTACCGGTGTAACTTATATGTTAATGGAAGCGTTCGCAAAGTTTTGGAATCATTAACGCTTGTAAATATTATTTTCACTCTACAATAATATTTATGTATTTCACAAAATAATCATAAACGGTGTTGTGACAAATATATTTATCACGTTAATCTTTGTGAAAATCCCACCTCCGAATGTTTAGTCAAATATAGTACTGGCGAAATTTATGTTTCAAAAGTATGCCCAAAAATAGTTCTAACACTTGTTGTGTAAAAAGTCTAAGTGTTAGGTTTTTAGAAAATTTTGCCAGAGTTTCCTCTGTAACTGGAGGTGGCCACGCTTTCAAGCGTATCATTTTCTTTTAACAAATCAACTCAATCAACTTCTTTATTCAATCAAACAATTTCCGACACATCAAACTAGTCAACAAGTATGTAAATTTGCATAGTCGCATGAACTTGCAGTTTTTCCGCATTAATAATGTAAATCATCCTTATATATGTAGGTTTCTATATAAAGTAGCTTTAATCTTGTAAAAACCTCGTGTTTAGCGAAAACCGTCTTTACAACTTCTAGTAACAAGTGACAAATACACTTCTTTGTCGGATCTCTTTATTTCACAAGTGTCTATACACCCGTGGTTTATAAAATCATATTTATTAGTGCAAGATCCATCTTTAGAAAAACATGATTTCTTTAAAGTGTGGTCTTTCAAAAATACCACTTGCGGATACGTAGATCCGCTAGTTTTAAACACCATTTTACCGGTTAAAATACTTTTACACAAGTAAAATATTTCTCTACAAGTTCATGTCTCTAAAATGTGGTAGTGTTTCACTTTTAACCCTTGTATCTTTCAAAAACAAGCTTATGTGATGATACGTGATTTTACAAAGTCGGGTTAAACGAAGTTTTGAGTTACCACATTATAGATCGGGTCACAATAAGCACAAATTTCAAGTCCTACGACTTTTACACAAGTTATATGCTATTAACCACCATTTTTGTGATTTTACTAGACTTTAAAGGTTCAAAACGCATGTTAACGATATTTAACCGACGAAAGTTCTTTTAACCACTTTAGATATGTGTGAAAACGAGTTTTAAAGGTTATACCTCTAGCTCAAGGCTAGGGAAGAGTTGTGACGAAAACCGCGTGGATAAAAGCTATCGGTTGAGGTCCTTCGCGTTCCGCTTGCACCAAACCTTCTAATACGTGACTTGTGATGTTTGAATGATCTTGGAATGATGGAAGCAAGAACCGAAAGTGTGATGGTGGTGTGTGTGGTGTTCGGCCGTGAGCCACCAAGGGAGAAAGAGAGAGAGTGAGTTGGTTGTGAATTTTGATTATTATCTCTAAGTGCTAGTGTGTATATATAGGAAGTTTTAAGTGCATTGTCCAATGGTTATTATGTCCTAATGATACTAGACAACACAAGATCTTGGCAAGATTACAAGGTACTAGTGTGTCCCCTAGTTAGAGGGGCCGGTTACGAGAGCAAGGGGGGCGGGGGGTATCTAGTTCGATTTTAATTGGATAGTTAGTGATTAGTTTAGGTTAAATAAGTTAGGTTAAGTGTTAACCTCGTTAGTTATAAATAGCGTGTTATGACGGGTGTTAGGGTAATCAGGGACCCTAACTGGCTCAGAAAAATAGTCATAGTGAAAATACTAATATTTTCATGTTCCGGGTAAAGTCCGGGTGTCCGGTTGGATAGTAATCCGTTAAAGTGTTACAAAAGACTTTAAAGTGTCGTTATTACCTTTTAGTGACACATTTCGTTTTCCCGACACTTTAGAAAGTGTCTAGTGATATTTTCTCATTTTCTGGCACTTTACTAGTCAGCTAGAAGCTGGTTAAATTGTTAAAGTGCTGTGTTTGGTACTTAAAGTACGTTTTAGGCACATCCGTATCAGTGTATCTTATCCCCTAGAGACGCGGTAACACAACCCTTATATCCTACACTCACTACCAGTGTAGCCAAAATATATGAGGCTCTTAACAGGCCTTAGAGGCAGTATCTGCCTGATGCTGGTTATATCAGCATGTTCACTGTGTATCCGTTTAGTGCTACTGTGCTTTTTGTGCATCAAGTTTGTCACTAGGGTTCAGCATGTAATCAATGTAGTGACAGCAAATAAAGTATGATGCAAGTAAGTGCATGTATCAGTATGCAGGTAGCAGTTCATCAGCTAGTTTCAATCAAGCACAGTAATCAAGTAGTAATTAATCATTAATTAAGTTGTACGGATACCTGGTTTAGTGCGGGTTGTCACAGTAAGAGTGTGAACTCACCTTGGTTTGCTCGGTATGCTATGTATGTGCTCAAAGTAAATCAATCACGTCCTAGATTATTCACGTATGCGAAATCAGTTTACGTACGAGTACAACATGGTATCACCGAGTCAAAGATCATCACGTAGCACATAACACATATTCAAACACATACGGAACATGCAATTCAGTTAACAGAAGTTAATTAGGTCAGTTAAGTTCTAACGGAAACAAACCAAGTTACAACAGGTTCCCCACTCGACGAAACACCATCAGTTTCGTCGAGAGTCCCTTCGGCGAAACAAACCCCAGTTTCGTCATTTGATTCATTGACGAATCAAATCCTGATTCGTCATATTTCAGATTCGTCATTAAGTTCTGATTCGTCAAACGTCAGTTACGTATCACCTCAGTTACGTCATAATATCACAAAAACCCTAACTCGCCGACATCAACAGCAACCAATCAAGACCATTCTCATAGGGTCATCATCATTAAATAATCTGATAAAATTCTATTGAATGCAATGGCATGATTGGACCATCTAAAGGTCTGATTACATGCCCACAAAGTTAATGAAATTGATCCTTTTTGAGTTCGAAGCACACTGACAATCATATGATTACTTGAAAACTATTGGACCTCACCTAACACCACATACAAATCGGGTCAATCACATCTACTAGATATGTTACCCTACCCTAACTATATGCCTAATCAAATCATACTGTTACCCACAACTCATAAATCGATTCACATGTACATCTGACAAGATTCCAACAACTCATGTTCATAATTTTTGATCATATAATATTTATATTATGATGCATACATGTTACATAGATTAACCCAACATTCACAACAAAGCAATAGATAATTACTAACCGCAAGGATGAATCGGTGGGATGCTGCCTCGAGGGGGGGGGGAGGGGTGGTCTGCCGTCGCACTAAGAGAGCTCTAGGGTTTCAACTTTTGCCAAAGATATGAAAACATAAGTCGGTTCACGTTAATATTTGTGATTTAACGTTCTGGGCCCGAACTGGGCTTTTGGCGAAACTGGGCCGGCGAAACTGACTTCTGTTTCGTCGACGAGCTCTTGACGAATCAAGGACCTGTTTCGTCGAGAGGTTGTATGGCGAATTACATTTGATTCGTCGGGTCCTTAATGGGCTTTTAGGTCCGTAATGATTTAATCAGTTAAGTTCACATGCCCCAAACAAACACATAACCATACAAACCCAAAAACACATACTCATGCAAACACAATGCAATTAATCTTATTACAACGGTTTCAGTTATAAGTCAATTAAACAAACAACTAATAATCACATTCAACAGTCAAAGTCAACGTGCATTAAATGCGAAAGTGAAAGTCGGAAACTCGAGTTGTCACATTTTTCCTCTCATATTTTCGGCCAAGGGTTGGTTCCAAGAGGGAAATTTTCAAATGAGTTTTAAGTGTAAAATCCTACTAAAGAAAAGTGTTTGTTGGAAGGCTTGGGGTATACAAGCTTGAGGTCTTCTACACTTGAAGATTACCATTCAAGAAGCATCATCTTCTTCATATCATTTACCCTTGGAAGGTAGTATTCTTGAAACACTCTATGGTTGTGTTTTAATTTTTGATAGCATGCATGTTCGTATATGGATCCGAGGATTGGGTTTTACATATAAAATAGGTTTTATATCAAGAAAGTAACATGTTTTAAATAAATATTCCGCTGCGTTTTTATTTTATAAGGATAAAATAACTTTGATAACATGTGAAAACCCCAACAATGGTATTAGAGCCGCTTATATGAGTACATGCTTCATAGGATATGAAATTTTCGGGTTTCGGGTTTGGTTAAACCCTATGGCCGAATTTTTCATCATGGTTCTCCTTTTGTTTTTCAAGATTATTTTCCTACATGCATAAAAATATCTTGAAAATTGTAGGTTGTAAAAGGAAACCATTTTTGCTTCTTGGATTATATATATATATATATATATATATATATATATATATATATGTGGATATATATTTTGGTGTTCATAACCTAGACATAACCTTGTGTGAATATGTTGAATGTTTGTGTTTGTGATTTATATTTAATTATTTCAATGGGTTGTAATAATTATTATTTTTGTTCTTCCATTTGTAAAAATATGTAATTTATTTATTTTCATTTGGCATGTAAATAAATAGATTAGTTCCATTTTTTTTACTAGAAAAAATGTATTAGGATAATTTTTTGTAAAAGAAGATGCATACAAAAATGCGGTTTTGGTTTTGGTTTTGGCTAATTTTGGGCCTAAAGGACTTCATAGTTCTTAACGGGATTTTAGCCCGATAACCAAAACACATTTTCGAAGTCCAAAGGAGTTTGGAGCTGAATTTAAAGACATTTTGGAAGCCCAAAGAAAGTGAAGAAATCACAACACAAAAAGAAGACTTGAAGCATTTGGATGCGGGATCAAGTGGGAGTTTAACGACACATTATTTGTGTCTATATTCACCCTTTAGAAAGGACCTTTTGGCACACTTGTTTTGGCTAACAAGTGTGGTAAAAAATAGTTGGCTATGGTTATGCACCTATTGTTATTTGTGCTTGTGTGGTTGCTTATTTTTTTGTTTGGATGATATTTGGATATGCATGCTTAACAAACTAATAATAAAAAACATGCTTAAAAATGGTTCTTAAAAAGATCATTAAAAATGGTTAATAAAAGGTTATTAAAGGTGAATGATTTTATAATAAAATGGGTTTTATTAAAAGAACCTTGAAAATTGGTTTTCACTAAAGTACCATTGATTTGAATGCATGCAAATGTATGGTACATAAAGTTTTCTAAACTAGAATTTTGAAAACTCAAAATCCCTTTTATAAAACAAGTCAAACACCATCCTTTTATGCAACACTCAAATCACTTGGGAACTCTTTTGTGGGATAAAGGTCACCTAACCACATTTGAGGGAACTTGTATGTTTGAGGTGGGGTTACCATGTTTGTGGAATCAAGGTCACCTAACCACTTATATGTGTAAACTCACATGTGTGTGTAAGTTGGACGACTTGATTTGGAAACCATGAACTTAGGGTCACCGAAGCATGGGGAACAAAGGTGTTGATGGGATTAAACATGCCAGCTAAGCATAAAGATGTTTAACCGATCCCATATGGCTAGAAGTTGCAAAGAGTTGCAATCGTCAAACGTTGACTACCTTATTACTTTAAATAATGGGATAAAGGTCACCTAACCAATATTTAAATGTAACATTGGATTCTAGATTTTAATTATTAATTGTCTATGAGATATAAAAGGGTATTAATGATTAATATATAATAATATCGAAAATACTAAAATTGAACCTTGTTAAATTTTGTAGATAGCCGCTAACAATATTACCCAAACCGTCCGTAACCTATCACTAAAAACAATCCTTGAAAAAGGATCGTCTCAATCAAAACTTTATGGATTAATATCGAAACATAAGAATCGTTCTCAAGTAAGAAAATATATCCTATGTGTTGAACGATCCTAATCCCGATGAACATCTTACGGAAGATAAGGTTGCCTATAACGATTGGATTAAGTACATCGAGGATACTATGCAAGCCTCTTGCCTCATGTTAGGAACTATGATTCCCAAGATTCAAAAGGATTTTGAAAATCATGGGCATACGACATGATTACCCAATTGAAGGAAATATTCCTACAATATGCAAGGGTAGAACGCTTCGAGCGCTCCATGCATGTCGAATGGAGGAAACCCAATCAGTCTCGTCTTATATCCTTAAGATGAAAAAGCCATATTGATCACCTCGAAAGGCTCAATATGGGTAAAAGGGGTTTACCCATTTTAACGATCAATGAGGGTGGCAACAAGAAAGGGCATCACCCCAACACCAAAGCAAATGTTGCAAATGGAAACGGGCACATCAAAGGAAAAAGAAAAAGAAAGACGAAAACGGAACCACCGAAACCAAAAGAAAAGAAGGCAAAGGTTGCCATGAACGATCCATGCTTTGAGTTTGGTGAGATAGGGCATTTGAAAAGGAATTGTCCAACCTATCTCAAAGAGTTGAAAAATAAGAGGGATGCGGGGCAAACCTCAGGTACAATCTTTATGATACATGTTGACCTTAATATTATTTCTTCTAACACATGGGTATTAGATACCGGATGTGGAACTCATGTTTGCAATTTGTTGCAAAGGGTACAAAATGTGACAACTGTAAAAAATCCAGGTATCCGTACAATTAATTAATCTTGATTAATGCTTAATGACTGTGCTGAATTATACTTAACTGCCTTCTGATTACTGTATCATACTTACATGTGCATCATATATTGCATAATGCCACATCATTATTACTTGCAAACCATATAGACATAAATGATGCACAAAGAACAGTTAGCACAGCGGATGACTCAGAAAAATGCTGACAGAACTCAACACATAGACAGACAGTGTTTTGAGACCTAGTATGGGCCAGAGACTAAGTACTACACTAGTATGGTGTGTAGGGAAGTAAGGACCACAAAATTGCATTCCTAAGTGATAGTTTAAGTGCCGGAAAGTGCCTAAAACTCACCCAAAGTGCTGAATTCAGCATAATTCAGCAAAAATCAGCATTTTAACAAGCTAGTATCATGCAAAAATATGACTAAATGGTCCTGAGTGCTTTCCTAAGTGTCGGGAATTAAAAGTGTCACAAAAGAGTACATAAAGAACACTAAAATGTATAGTTTAGCACTTTAACGAACCGGTATCTAACCGAACAACCAGACACTACCCGAAACATCAAAATTACACTAGAAGCATTGTTTTAATGTTTCCAAGCTAGTTATGATCACCGAACACCCTAACAAACTATATAACATCATATTAACTAAAACACCTAAACATATACTTGAATTTCAACTAGTTCTCTTAACCATCCATTACATCCCAACCCTATACCCCCCCCCCCCCTTAGGCGACGGTCAACCCTTGATTTTCCTTGTATATTTTTTTAGATCTTGTTTGTGGATTATGAAGCACTTTACACAAGGGATTATGGGGAAACATGGTTATAAGTAAGTTATGCTAGACCATAAGCTCATTATCTTTCACCCACTCAAACACACACTTACTCTCCTCCCTCTCCTCTCCCATTCTCGGCCGAGATCACCCACAAGCACCACCACCATTGTCAAGCTTCCATCATCCAATCTCAAGTGTTACAAAGGTGTAAGAAGGTACACAAGTAAGCTTGGAGCTCTTGGAGATTGAAGGACCTCTTTCATTTGCTTTTATCCATCACATTTATCATCTTCCTCAACGTGTGTTCTTCCCTAGTCTTGAGCTAGTAGTAAGCACACTCTACTCTTCATTTTACATCATGTTTAAGTGGTTAAAAGAAGATGCTAGTTGTTAATCTCAAAGAACATCAAGAACCATGAACTTAAAACTTTAACATAAGCTTAAAACCATAAGAATACATGTTGATAAGTGTTGTTTTGCTTCTTGATTGTTGATTATTTGTGTTTATTATGTAAGACATCATATGAAACCTACTAGAATGTGATTAAACACATGATCTAGTAAGTTAAGGTGATGATCTTGTGAAAGACCAAGATGATCATACTTTATGTTTCTCATGAACTTGAAAATAAAAATGATTTTGTGTATGATGAAGTATGAAGCATGTTAGAAGTCTTGTAAAAAAGTAATTCTAAACCTAGTTTTCTCAAGTAACCAAGTTCATTTGCAAGATTTACCTAATCATGGATTTTATAGAAACTAACCATGTTTTTATTGGCGAATCAAGTATAGAAATACATTGTTAACAAGAAAAATACAAGAAGATTGATTTTTGAAAAATCATCATACAAGTTGTAAAAGACTAAATTTTACAAGAATAAGATTTACAAACGAATAACCATATTTTTAAGGGTAACAAGGCTTACTTAACAACATAGTAAGTTACTACAAGTTTTTAAAAAAGTCCAAGTTCATGTTGTTGTATAAATTGCATGATTTTGGCACTTGGTAAGTGTTGATGGAATTGTTGATGATTGATGATGATTTTAAAAGAAAATGATATGCTTTGAAAGCATGGAAACCTCCATTTTTAAGGAGAAACTATGGCAAAATTTTTGTAAAAATTAAATACTTAGAGAAATATTTTAAACAAGTATTTACAAGTATATTTTAACTATGGTTTTTCATATAAGAGTTTGCCATGATTTTTGTTACAAAAAGGTATAAATATTGGAGGCTGGTTACTCACATAATATTGGGAAACCGAACGAAAGAATGTAACTTACAAAATATTCCGGAAAATACATTTATAAATATATTTTCGGTAAATAATATTTTGGACAAAAAGAAATGAAAATATAATTTTTATGATTATCACAAAGTTGTATCATATTTTGAAAAGAAGGAAATATATAATTTTTGGTGAATAAAAATATATATGTTTTCTTGGAAATTACTAGGAGATATAATATTTTTGGGAAAATATATATTTTTCTTGGATAAACTTTAAATACATTATTTTTGGATAAAAATAAGTTTATATATATTTTCTAAAGTTAGACTTGAAAATATATTATTCTGGAACTACAAATATTTTTGCCAAAAGGAAAAATTATAAATAATTTTTCTAAGTAATAAATATGTATATATTGGGAAATATATACATATGTGGACTTTTATTAGAAATAATATTCCGGAAAGTTTAACACAAAATTAAGTAAAAGAATACTTAATTATTACAAAAAGATACGTACTCTCGTACGTATAAATACACGCCGGAATACGACACCGATACATGCCAAAAATATACAAATACAAATATACCCACCCTTGGGAAGGAAATGCAAGTGTAAATACTTGAGAAGTATTGTTACAAAATATCGTTTAACGATTATTCCAAAAAGTAATAAATACAATTTTAGTTGAAATATTAATTATTTTGACAATAATTATATAAATGGGAATGATATCAGAAACGTAACTCAAAAACATTAATACTAAGACAAGGCACGACCCGTTCGTCTAATAGACCTTAGTACATTGTAGGTAGTCGTGTTTGCTGAAGGAACTTGAGTTACGCTTATCAAAGACGCAAGACAGTGAGTTCATGTCCCCCTTTTCTTTAAACTGTTTTGTTTATTAACTTCGGGGGTGAAATACATGTTACATAATGATTACATACAATTACAATTGGTATGGTTAGCCTAGGAAAGTACAGTAGATCATGTGAATGGGTAGGCGCACACTTAAGACCATTAATCCTCGTATAAGGACCGAGGGGCATGAGTGATAGATCTATTTGGGTGTAGAGAGCCCACACCCATGAGGACTAGGGTGGCCAATGAGGCCTTGCAAACCATTGGTGATCTGTTTCTTTGTTTGCTTTCATACTGGGATTTACAAACATACATACATATACTGTTCACAAAGGTTTCATACATATATATAGACAGACACATGAACTCCCTCAACTTTTGTTGATGTTTTCAAACTACATGTATTTCAGGAAATTAAGTGGATCTGGCGGGTGTTTGCATGTTCCAAGCTGTGTTTTGAATAAAAAGATGTCATCGGAAGTCATTAGGGTTTAGGAGATGTATCTTAATCCTGGACGAGATACATGGTTCTAAACTCGGTTTTTATATTAAGGTCTTTTGTCGAGTCTTCGTGAACTCTTTAAAACATGTTGTGGTTTGTAATTTAGATTTGGAGTCTACGTTTCAGACAATTATGTTGTGATGTTTTCAAACTTAATTTATGGATGAACATCTAATGGTTTAATCATATACTGTTGTTATGATTGTATGCAATGGTATTAAGAAGTCACACCATAATCACGCTTCCACAAAAGTCAGGGTGTGACAGCTTGGTATCAGAGCTTCGATCGTAGCGAACTAGGATTCTTTCTCGAGTCTAGACTACGATCATTAGGGCTCTCACGAAAATGTTTTCATAACATATTTTCATTGCATACATGACACGCCCAGATCTAGGAAACAAACATTTTTACAAATAAAAGACACGAAACCCATTTCAAGGAATTCGTTTATGGTTCAGTCTGAGAGACTGGGTAGTTCAGTCTGAGAGACTGGGTAGTCAGTCTGAGAGACTAGTTGGGACAGTATGATAGACTGGGGACTTTAGTATGAGAGACTAAGTAGTTCAGTCTGAGAGGCTGGGTGGGATACTCTGGGAAGACTAGGATGAACACATGCTTACATTGTTATTACTTATATGCTTATTGATGATTGTTGATATATGTGCATATGTTGTGATCGTTTTGTAACAGACACCATGTCCTTGTAGGTCCCGAAATCTGAGGATCGATAAGGAAAACCAAACCCTTGTTTATAACAAACAATGTCACGGGTGCGGAATCCCCGTAACGATGCAAAACCAAACACAGTTAATAACAGACACGGTATAACCAATGAAACGCAATCTATTGATTAAATGAGATGAGAACCAAGAACAACTGATACACACACAGTTTTACAGAATAACTCTCAGGGTATGCTCTCTTCTAGTTTCAAAGTGAAACTAGAAAGTGTTTATATAGCAGCCTGGGCCCTAACATCGACGAAACACAAAAGGGCCTGACGAAACTCTACTTGGGCCAGACATTGGGCCTGAATAAATCCAGCAGACGACGAAACCTGGGGGTTTCATCATGCTTTTGTCCTGTAGTGTGATGAAACTCTAGGAGTTTCATCGTGTTTTGTCCTTTAGTGTGATGAAACCTTAGAGTTTCATCATAAAGGGGGTTTCGTCATATCATCAGGGAGTTTCCCCGTGATGAAGTTTTGGCCCAAGAAGGTTTTAGGCCCAAGGAGGGTTTTGGCCTAGTGAACTAAATAAACACACACATACTACATAACTAAATATGCAACATGCACAGTCATTTAAACATTACAAAATAAACGGGACAAACTTTTCGAACCCAAGTTGGATAGGAGGATATCCGACTTGGTCTTCATTCCGTTAAAGGCTCGAACCGAACGTGCCGCGTCCACACAAAAGTGTATCAACAAACTCCCCCTTGGACGCTGCTATGATGGTTTGTCTTCCATGTCTTTTGTGTCGGAGGATCTTCAAAGTCTTCACATGTCGTAAGTAGAAAGTGTATCAACAAACTCCCCCTTGGAAAGAACTCTCCATTGAGTCATGCTCGTGAATCTTTTGATCGTCAATTCTTCAGATCCTTGTGGTGTTGATGAAGGGTCAGCGGCAACTCGATCATCTTTATCTTTTGAGTGCCTCCACGTCGTGTCTTCATTCCAAAGCTCGTCTTCTATCACGTTATCTTCGCCTTTAGCTTGATTGAATGTAACATCTGCACATGCAAGAAAGCTAAACGCGTAATGAGAATAAACGCTTGGAATATAGTTAACATAAACAAACGACACATATGAGATCAAATCTCAATCAAACACCGGCCGACAACGGTTTGAAAGTTTAGAAAATGATCAATTGTAATCCTTTAACTTTCAAAATCTATTAACATCGACTGTTTATGAAGATGCAATTGTTTTCCGGCTTACAATCAGGATTTTGGGTAGGATAGACTCGAGTTACAACATTGGACAATCAAAAATAAACTAGAAGCAAAATCTTTTTGGCTTTTATAAAGTTTATATTAAAACACACCTAAATTATTTTTGGTATTTTTCATTTTTCAAATGTAAAGACGGAAAGCAATAAATAAATATATACAAAGATGCAGAAACTAAAAGCAGTAAATAAATATTTACAGACATTCTTTTGCGAGTTTCAAGGGTAAGAGAATCATATCAGTGTACGGTCAAACCAAAACGATCTTGTTTTTCAATTAGTTCACATTAAGATAAGCATCCTATAACAATTATCGGTATTGTTGTCCACTTAAGCTCAACTTATCAGATGTAATCATGGCGAGGGGATACGATTAGTGTATGATTTATACTTACCGACCGGTGTTCATCCACACACGACACATTCCCGTATCAAGGTATGCACGAGAGTTCATCTTACCGGTGAGTATACCGTTTATCATCTGTTTGACCGTATAAAAGAATGTGAGAAACTCACTTATTTTGGTTGAAAACAAGCCCTATGTGATAGAATCACTTATTGATGAGGAACTTGGTTTTCAGATGCATGAAGGGCACAGGATCAAGTCCGTGAACAGGTCAGTACTTTCGTACAACAAAGAGACGAACTTGACTCCCGGATAAATGTGATATATTATCACTTATTTGTTTGGACATGTGATTGTTGATCACTTATTAAGGTCTAATGCAATATGTACACGTATGTATAGTATCATGGAAGATCTTAGACTTCGTCTCCGTTATTTTTACGGTAAAAGAAAAAACCATGATACCCAGATGATAAACAGCATAAAGACCGAATATCTCTGAACCCCGGCAATCTCTTAAACGAAATATCGGTACTGAGACCATATGCCAATGTGTGGTTCCCACCTGGTCTTCAGTCAATTTAGGATTTATATCACCCTGCACACTTTAATATGATTGTGAGCCTACCGATACATCTTATATAGAGCTGGTTAACATTTTTCATTTTGCATTTCAGTTCGAAGAGGTTTTGACAGACCACTGATGTACTATCATTTTCTCTTTTTCTCGCCAAGAAACTCATTTTTGTTTTTCCAATGTATTTGCGTTTAGAAAATTTTCACTGTTTTTGAATTTTTCAAATTTTGATTTACTCCCCCTTAAATCAACAAACTATGATAAATTTTAAAAACCTGAAGATATTTACAAAGACGATTTTCCGATGTCGGTTAACTCATGTTTTACCTCAATGCCGTTTATCAAAATTAATTTAATCAGAAATGATTTTATCGAATTTTGGGAAAATGAGTTGGCACGTCGGTAAGCGGTGTGGACCAGACAACATTGATGAGTTTTGTGACAACTCGTATTTCCGAACTTATCTATGTGCTTAATCTAACGTATGTGAACTTACTGTAATTATTTGATATGTTGATTTAATGAGATGATATGTGTTGTATGTTATGAGACTTTATGTGTGAATTATGTGAACATGTGTACGTATATATATATATGATAAACCGATCGCACAATAGGAACTCGAACGCACAAGACTTTGGGCTTTATTACTCTCGGCCCACACCTCTCTTGTGACTGAACTGAATGGGCAGCCCATTAGGAGGGTTCAGCCCACCCCCTTTGTGTCGCATAACCCATGAGTGGAGGGTATACTTCCCATTTGTTTGCTAAACACACAACACCACTCAAACCCTAGTGCTCTCTCTCTCCCTCACGAACCCGACGGCAGCCAAACATCCTCTCCATCGAAGATCATAGTGTTCGGATCACTCTCTTGTTCGGATCATTCCCGTTTTACACTCACAACCGGTTAGTGTTTTGTTAGTATTTGATTGTTTGTTATGATCTAGGTGATGATTTAGTAATATCTTGTGATCTATCATGATATAAACTGTTGAATCTTAGTGTTCATGAAAGCGGCTTGCATATGTGTATTTGATAATGTTCATATTTGCATGATAATGATTGAGAACTGAATGCTTGATAATCGGCTGTTATGTTTCTATTATTCGGATTGTTAGCTTAATGATGTTCTAAGTGAATCGGATGTGGATAATGTTTGTTAATCGGCTGCATTGTTGCTGAAATCGGGTTAGTTGTTGGGTCGATCATGAGGTGTTACATGATGGTTTGAAACTCATAGATGGATATGTTTAAGTGTCTTGATTATTGTTCATGATTATGATCACGTTAGGGTTCATGAGAATTGGTATTAAAAACAATGATTTGATCGATTTCTGTTTGGTTTGGAAGTTGTTAGCATTTATTGATAAATTGTGAATTTGGAAACTAATTGAATAGATGTAACTGATTGCATGAATCACGAGAATTAGTTAGCCATTCGCACAAGACCTCTTGGTCGCACAAGAGGTCCATTCGCACAAGAGGTCACCAGTCGCACAAGGCTGTTGGATCGCACAAGTCGTTGTGTTTGCTTAGCTGTTGGGCCGGGTATACATGTTGGGCTTGGACTAGTTCCAATCGCACAACCCAAATGGATCGCACAAGCTATCCGGATCATACAAGCTCATCCGGATCGCACAAGACTTTTGCATGTTATTAGAGTGGGCCGTGTATTTTATGTTTGGCCTTTTGACTAATTGGGCTGGGTGTTTATCTGAATCGCACAACATGATGTGGGTCGCACAAAGCTGTGCCGACCGCACAACATGTTAGGATGAAGTGTTTAGTTAGGTTATGTTAGTAAATTTCACAAATGGTTCGTCCCAATACATCTTAAATCGTACAAGTATGAAAATGCTATGTTCTTGACTGTTATGTGTTTGCCATAATCTGTGCATGTTCGTAACTTGCTATCTCTGTGTAAACATACGTGCACTATTTGAACCTAGACCTAAATTGTATGGTAACCATGTTAGGACGTGGTTGACCTCTAGCAGCTTGATTGACCTTTCGTTTATCTGCCGAGCTAACCTAAGGTGAGTTCACACATTCTACAAAGCATGGGATTCCCAGGGGTTGGGAAGGGGGTTAAGGAACATGGATTCCTCGTCCTTTCTTGGGTAGGATAGTACTGGTTCAGGAAATGTAATTTCCTCGTCCTCATGGACAGTTAAACTTTTACTAGACCAAAACTTTATCACGAAGTCCCTCCTTTTTATATCGACTTAATCGCCGGGCCAATGGCGAGCGGGTCATTAGTTAGATAGCGCTATTTAGGTCTGACAAGCCTCACACCGTGCCGCAGAGGACGGGCGTGAACTAATGGATCTGGGCACGTCAATGATGATAGACATTGACAGTTCAGGGCACATAAACATGACTACAGTCAGCAGTCGATATGGTAACGAGTCTAGTGTATACATGGGGTAGCCCCCACAGCCGAAAAGCCAGATAACTAAACATGGGGTAGCCCCCACGGCTGGATTGCCAGAGTTAATGGGTTAAACAAATTACGTTTTCAACTATGGGGTAACCCCCACGGCAGGGATGCCAGTTAAAGGAACTGTTTTTGGAACAACTTAAAACGAACACCCAACTGTGAACTCGCTCAACATTATTGTTGACTCGTTACTACATGCTTTGCAGGTCAATAGGTTCTTAGCTGGAGCTTGCATGGGGAAGAGTCGTTGTGGGACATGGACAGCTGTGTGCCATGTTAAACCTTGGGATATTTAAACTTATGTTTTGGTTTTAAACATTATGCTTCCGCTTACAACTTAAACTATGCTTGTTTTGGACACCAATTGTGTTGGTTGGACTTTTACAATTAATTACTTGCTTGTTCAATATGATTGGTGGTTTGATCCTGGTCAGTCACGCCTCCAAGCGGTGATACTCCGCGTGTGGATTTTGGGGGTGTGACAGATTGGTATTAGAGCCATTGGTTATAGAGAACTTGGTTTTAATAAGGGAAAATGATTTTTTGTTAAAACCAGACTATAACCTGTACAGTGCTCTACGATCCACAACGACGCTTCACTCCACGTGCAAGGCTCGACATTCTAGGTGATATGGTTTATGTTTTATTGCCTACTTGCTAGACTACGTAGAACCTTTGCTTTTGGTATGCTTAGATAAACGTAGCAACTGTTAATTGAAAACACATGTGTGCTTACTCTCTTCTGTCATCGCACTTTCGCGAACCCTTCTCACTCATGTTTCCCTTGATATGAAGATCATGTCTGGACGCGTTAACATGACTCAAGCCCAGTTGACAGCTCTGATTAACGAACAGGTTGCTGCGGCACTTGCAGCCTCACAAGCAGGAGGTATACCCTGAAGTTTAAAACTCATTCTAGGAGCTTTAGGTCCTACTCTCGTGAACCTACCTTTGTGTTAAACTTTGTCCTTTCTTACACCCACAACAGGTCAACATGCTCAGCCACCTGTGTGCACCTTCAAAACCTTTTTGGATTGCCGACCAACTACTTTTAGCGGCACGGAAGGAGCTGTAGGTCTCCTCCACTGGTTTGAAAAGCTCGAATCTGTGTTCGAGATGTGTGAATGCCCTGAGGCTCGCAGGGTGAAGTATGCTACCGGTACTCTAGAGGGCTTAGCGCTCACGTGGTGGAACGCTCAGGTTCAAATGCTGGGGTTGGTTGCTGCTAACGCCACCCCATGGAACAACTTTAAAGAAATGATCAAGGAGGAGTACTGCAATCGTGATGACATTCATAAGCTGGAAGTCGAGTTCTTCAACCTCAAGATAACGGGGTCAGAAATTGAGACGTACACGAAAAGATCGAATGAGCTTGCTATTCTGTGTCCTACTATGGTGGACCCTCCAATTAAGCGTATCGAACTTTATCTCAAGGGCTTAGTGCCAGAAATCCAAAGTCATGTGACTTCAGCAAACCTCGCCACCATCCAGCAGGTTGTTCAGTTGGCTCACCGTCTCACTGATCAGGCGGTGGAGCAGAACAGGTTACCAAAATGTATTAGTGCTACAGCTACTTCAGATGCTCCTACTGACAACAAACGGAAATGGGATGGAGCTTCAAGCAGAGGTTCAACTTCTATTCAATCTCAGTCTCAGCAGAGAAGGACTGATGACTACAAGAGTCCTAGTCAGCAATCATCTTGTAGTCAAAGTCATGGTGGGTACAAGGGAAATCACCCCAAATGCAATCGCTGCAATCTACACCACAGCGGGCCATGCACCAGGGGTAACTGTCATCGGTGCAACAAGCCAGGCCACGTAGCAAAGGATTGCAGAAGTTTATACCCCGCAAACCAGAATCGTCAGTAACAACAAGCTCAACAGAATCAACGCCAGCAACAGCAGCAAGGTAACAACAATGGGTGCTTTCAGTGTGGAGCTGAAGGCCACTTCAAGCGAGATTGTCCCCAACTGAACAGGAACCACAACAACAACAATAACAACAACAATCAGGGGAATGGGAACAACGGGGGTAACAATGGCAATGGTGCAAGGGGTCGTGTGTTCGTTATTGGCGAGGGGGAAGCAAGGAATGATCCCAATGTTGTGACGGGTAAGTTCCTTCTCGACGACTTTTACGTTTCTGTCTTATTTGATTCGGGTGCTGATACTAGTTATGTGTCCCTAAAAGTTAGTCAACTGCTTAAGCGTACCCCAACACCTTTGAACCCCAAGCACGCTGTAGAGTTAGCTAATGGTAAAAGTCTAGAGGTCACACACGTAGTCAAGGGTTGTAATCTTGTTCTTGCTGATCACACTTTCTCTATCGACCTACTTCCTATCACACTGGGTAGTTTCGACGTTGTCATTGGGATGGACTGGTTATCCCAACACCAAGCAGAGATCCTTTGTAACGAAAAGATTGTCCGTATTCCTCGCCCAGGTGATGAACCTCTCATGATTCGTGGCGACAAGAGTGGTGCTGTTGTGAGCATCATCTCTTTCCTTAAGGCCCAAAAGTGTTTGCGTAAGGGCCACACTGCCATTCTGGCTCTCGTTACTAACACCTCGAAGAAAGAGAAGAAGATAGAAGATTTTTCAATTGTACGCGACTATCCTGAGGTATTTCCTGAGGAACTACCTGGCCTTCCGCCGCATCGCCAAGTCGAGTTTCAGATTGAACTAGCTCCTGGAGCTGCACCAATAGCTCGAGCGCCTTATCGTCTAGCCCCATCAGAAATAAAAGAGCTGTCTACGCAACTACAAGAAATCTTGGATAAGGGTTTTATTTGTCCTAGCTCTTTGCCCTGGGGAGCTCCAGTTCTATTCGTGAAGAAGAAAGACGGTACCTTCCGTATGTGTATCGACTACCGTGAACTCAACAAGGTGACCGTGAAGAATCGCTATCCTCTTCCATGCATTGACGACTTGTTCGACCAGCTGCAAGTGTCGAGCTACTATTCAAAGATTGATTTGAGATCAGGATATCACCAGCTGAGAGTCCGAGAAGAGGATGTCTCTAAAACAGCCTTTAGAACCCGTTATGGACACTATGAGTTTTTGGTCATGCCTTTTGGGCTGACAAACGCACCTGCGGTCTTCATGGACTTGATGAATCGAGTGTGCAAGCCGTACCTAGACAAGTTCGTTATTGTATTCATCGACGACATCCTGATCTATTCTAAGAGTCAGGAGGAACACAAACAACATTTACGACTCATTTTGGAACTTCTTCGAGCAGAACAGCTATACGCCAAGTTTTCAAAATGCGACTTCAAGCTTCGTGAAGTCCATTTCTTAGGTCATGTGGTGAACAAGGATGGGATTCACGTTGATCCATCCAAGGTAGACTCAATTAAGAACTGGCCTGCTCCTCGTACACCAACGGAAATTCGCCAATTCTTGGGCTTGGCAGGTTACTACATGAGGTTCATTAAGGATTTTTCCAAGATTGCTCAACCTCTCACCTCACTAACGCAGAAAGGCGTTGCTTATAGATGGGGAAATGCACAGGAATTAGCATTTCAGCACTTAAAGGATAGACTCTGCAGCGCACCTATTCTTTCATTGCCAGAGGGCACAGACGACTTCGTGGTTTACTGCGACGCATCAATTCAGGGTCTTGGTTGTGTATTGATGCAACGGGATAAAGTTATAGCCTACGCCTCACGCCAACTCAAAGTTCATGAAAGGAACTACACTACACACGACTTAGAGCTGGGAGCTGTTGTTTTTGCACTTAAGATATGGCGACATTAACTGTACGGTACCAAGTGCGCCATCTACACTGACCACAGGAGTCTCGAACATATCTTAAAACAGAAGGAACTGAATATGCGACAACGACGATGGGTCGAACTACTGAATGACTACGAATGCTCGATCAGGTACCACCTAGGCAAAGCCAATGTTGTGGCTGACGCCCTCAGTCGAAAGGACACTGTGCCCAAGCGCGTACGAGCTTTACAACTCACTATACAGTCTAGTCTTCCTTCTCAGATACGAGATGCTCAGGTAGAAGCATTGAAACCAGAGAACATCAGGGCTGAAGCCCTATGCGGCTCAAGGCAACACTTAGAACAGAAGGAAGACGGTGCTTACTACGTAACAGGACGCATTTGGGTCCCACTTTATGGCAACCTATGAGAGCTTGTGATGGATGAGGCACACAAGTCTCGCTACTCAGTACATCCTGGTTCGGATAAAATGTACCACGATATCAAAACTACGTATTGGTGGCCTAGCATGAAGGCCAATATAGCAACTTATGTTAGCAAGTGCTTGACTTGTGCGAGAGTCAAGACGGAATATCAGAAACCCTCAGGCCTACTTCAACAACCAGAGATACCACAATGGAAATGGGAGCAAATGTCCATGGATTTTGTTACTGGCCTGCCTAGATCTCAACGTGGTAACGATACTATTTGGGTGATCGTGGATCGACTCACAAAGTCTGCTCACTTCTTGGCTATCAAGGAAACGGATAAGTTCTCCACACTAGCAGACGTATATCTTAAGGAAGTTGTCTCGAGGCACGGGGTGCCCACCTCTATTATCTCGGATCGAGATGCACGTTTTACTTCAGAACTGTGGCAAGCAATGCACAAGTCCTTTGGCTCACGTTTAGATATGAGCACAGCTTATCACCCGCAAACGGATGGGCAGTCTGAACGCACCATCCAGACCCTCGAAGACATGCTTAGGGCATGTGTAATTGACTTTGGCAACGGCTGGGAAAAGCATCTGCCACTTGTGGAATTTTCGTACAACAACAGCTACCACACCAGCATTAAAGCTGCTCCGTTTGAGGCATTGTATGGGCGTAAATGCCGGTCACCTCTTTGTTGGGCAGAGGTGGGGGATAGTCAGATTACTGGTCCAGAACTTGTGGTAGACACAACAGAATGAATTGCTCAGATACGACAACGAATGGCGGCAGCTCGTGACCGTCAGAAAATCTACGCCGATAAGGGTAGGAAACCACTCGAGCTCCAGGTTGGGGAGCGAGTGCTACTCAAAGTTTCACCCTGGAAGGGTGTGGTTCGTTTTGGTAAACGAGGCAAACTTAACCCACGATACGTTGGACCTTTCGAAGTCATTGAAAAATAGGCAAGGTGGCCTACAAACTGAACTTACCAGCAGAACTCAGTGCATTTCACAACGTTTTCCACGTGTCAAATCTGAAGAAGTGTCTGTCAGATGAGACACACATAGTTCCTTTGAAGGAGCTCACTATCGACGAGCAGTTACAATTCGTCAAGGAACCAGTTGAAATCACGGACCGGGATGTTAAGGTCCTCAAGCGTACTAGAATACCTCTTGTTCGAGTTCGTTGGAACTCACATCGCGGCCCAGAGTTCACCTGGGAACGCGAAGATCAGATGAAACAAAAGTATCCCCAACTATTCGCAAACGGTACAACCACTACTGAGGCTGAAGCTACGGAATTTCGGGACGAAATTCTAGATCAACGGGGGGAGGATGTGACACCCCAGGAAAACCATGCAACTTAACTAGCTTCCTCAGTGAGTACGTGCTAAATTTCGGGACAAAATTTCTTTCAACTTGGGGATAATGTGACAACTCGTATTTCCGAACTTATCTATGTGCTTAATGTAACGTATGTGAACTTAGTGTAATTATTTGATATGTTGATTTAATGAGATGATATGTGTTGTATGTTATGAGACTTTATGTGTGAATTATGTGAACGTGTGTACGTATATATATATGATAAACCGATCGCAAAATAGGAACCCGAACGCACAAACCTTTGGGCTTTATTACTCTCGGCCCACACCTCTCTTGTGAGTGAACTGAATGGGCAGCCCATTAGGAGGGTTCGGCCCACCCCCTTTGTGTCGCATAACCCATGAGTGGAGGGTATACTTCCCATTTGTTTGCTAAACACACAACACCACTCAAACCCTAGTGCTCTCTCTCTCCCTCACGAACCCGACGGCAGCCAAACATCCTCTCCATCGAAGATCATAGTGTTCGGATCACTCTCTTGTTCGGATCATTCCTGTTTTACACTCTCAACCGGTTAGTGTTTTGTTTGTATTTGATTGTATGTTATGATCTAGGTGATGATTTAGTAATATCTTGTGATCTATCATGATATAAACTGTTGAATCTTAGTGTTCATGAAAGCGGCTTGCATATGTGTATTTGATAATGTTCATATTTGCATGATAATGATTGAGAACTGAATGCTTGATAATCGGCTGTTATGTTTCTATTATTCGGATTGTTAGCTTAATGATGTTCTAAGTGAATCGGATGTGGATAATGTTTGTTAATCGGCTGCATGGTTGCTGAAATCGGGTTAGTTGTAGGGTCGATCATGAGGTGTTACATGATGGTTTGAAACTCATAGATGGATATGTTTAAGTGTCTTGATTATTGTTCATGATTATGATCACGTTAGGGTTCATGAGAATTGGTATTAAAAACAATGATTTGATCGATTTCTGTTTGGTTTGGAAGTTGTTAGCAATTATTGATAAATTGTGAATTTGGAAACTAATTGAATAGATGTAACTGATTGCATGAATCATGAGAATTAGTTAGCCATTCGCACAAGACCTCTTGGTCGCACAAGATGTCCATTCGCACAAGAGGTCACCAGTCGCACAAGGCTGTTGGATCGCACAAGTCGTTGTGTTTGCTTAACTGTTGGGCCGGGTATACATGTTGGGCTTGGACTAGTTCCAATCGCATAACCCAAATGGATCGCACAAGCTATACGGATCGTACAAGCTCATCCGGATCGCACAAGGCTTTTGAATGTTATTAGAGTGGGCCGTGTATTTTATGTTTGGGCTTTTGACTAATTGGGCCGGGTGTTTATCCGAATCGCACAACATGATATGGGTCGCACAAAGCTGTGCCGACCACACAACATGTTTGGCCGAAGTGTTTAGTTGGGTTATGTTAGTGAATTTCACAAATGGTTCGGCCCAATACATCTTAAATCGTACAAGTATGAAAATGCTATGTTCTTGACTGTTATGTGTTTGCCATAATCTGTGCATGTTCGTAACTTGCTATCTCTGTGTAAACATACGTGCACTATTTGAACCTAGACCTGACTTGTATGGTAACCATGTTAGGACGTGGTTGACCTCTAGCAGCTCGATTAACCTTTCGTTTATCTGCCGAGCTAACCTAAGGTGAGTTCACACATTCTACAAAGCATGGGATTCCCAGGGGTTGGGAATGGGGTTAAGGAACATGGATTCCTCGTCCTTTCTTGGGTAGGACAGTACTGGTTCAGGAAATGTAATTTCCTCGTCCTCATGGACAGTTAACTTTTACTAGACCAAAACTCTATCACGAAGTCCCTCCTTTTTATATCGACTTAATCGCCAGGCCAACGGCGAGCGGGTCATTAGTTAGATAGCGCTATTTAGGTCTGACAAGCCTCACACCGTGCCGCAGAGGACGGGCGTGAACTAATGGATCTGGGCACGTCAATGATGATAGACATTGACAGTTCAGGGCACATAAACATGACTACAATCAGCAGTCGATATGGTAACGAGTCTAGTGTATACATGGGGTAGCCCCCACGGCCGAAAAGCCAGATAACTAAACATGGGGTAGCCTCCACCGCTGGATTGCCAGAGTTAATGGGTTAAACAAATCACGTTTTCAACTATGGGGTAACCCCCACGGCAGGGATGCCAGTTAAAGGAACTGTTTTTGGAACAACTTAAAACGAACACCCAACTGTGAACTCGCTCAACATTATTGTTGACTCGTTACTACATGCTTTGCAGGTCAATAGGTTCTTAGCTGGAGCTTGCATGGGGAAGAGTCGTTGTGGGACATGGACAGATGTGTGCCATGTTAAACCTTGGGATATTTAAACTTATGTTTTGGTTTTAAACATTATGCTTCCGCTTACAACTTAAACTATGCTTGTTTTGGACACCAATTGTGTTGGTTGGACTTTTACAATTAATTACTTGCTCGTTCAATATGATTGTTGGTTTGATCCTGGTCAGTCACGCCTCCAAGCGGTGATACTCCGCGTATGGATTTTGGGGGTGTGACAAGTTTTAATTTGAAACAATCACGTGTGAGGTGATATTCGAGATCAACGTGTCAGGTCATAGAGTGCTGTACTAGATAATAATTCACAAAGCAGCTTAAATATCGACAAAGATAGGAGAGATTGGAAATTTAAAACCGTAATCCTGTAACTTCTTAATGCATTGGCAGGAATCTGAGCACTCTCCTAAACTGGATATCCTCCCAGGGTGGACTTCAAAGTCGATTTTGTAGCTACTGAGAAATCTCTTCACAGCAACAAGATCATAGACCTCTGGGTCCGGCTGGTCTTCCACATTGCACCAGCGAAGGTCTTTGTCTTTCTCTTTCAGAAGTAGTGTGCGGTTGTTCAATCCACGCCAAGGCATCCGCACACCCGGTTGGTTTGTTCAACAAACACATTTTCTTCAATCACACTGCAAAGAAATGTACACTGCACGTTTATCGTGCTGCAGAGGCGTACATTTTGATTGAATCTATCCTGGGGACCCGATTAAAGCCTTTAACAATCAAACTTTGAAATGATTTTCATTTTGTCGAAGCTTTTCAATTTCTTTCCACAGACAATTCTGTGTTCTTTTCTTTTTCTCTCCATCAAAGGCAACAATTTCTTTGTCGCCGATCTTGCGCATGGACACTCCACTATCAACAATCCGATGACTATCGATAGTTCCTCCTGGAACATCCTACACACTCACTCAGAGATTAGTTGGAGAGGGGGACCCAAGCCTTGATAGACTTGGGTTGCCCCTGAGAATCAAGAAATGTAATTTCAATTTCTTGAAGTTCCTTAAATTGCAAGCCTCCCCCTGAATCCTCACCTGTTTTTGGTATCCAAGCCTGTTTCCTTTTACCGGATTGTATATCATTTACAGATTTAGAAATCTCCGGTTTTAACGGGTGCGACAAAATTGGTTTCCTTTTAACAGTTTCTGGTTTTAAAGCCTTTTCGATCACCTTCACATTTTGAAGTCGTTGTTTTGTTTCCTGTTCTTTAACAGTGCGTTTGTTAGTTTTTGGTGACACAGGACGACGTTGTTGGTGACCTTGTTCAGAAGAGGCTCTTTCTACAAAATTTGGTTTCGGAGAGTTTGTGCAATTTCTGATAATGTGGCCAAACTCCCCGCATTTAAAGCAAGATCTCCTTTCAACAAATTTAGGAGATTCTGTTCTATGGCCTGACGTTGAAGTTGTAGACCCAGAGGTACTAGCTTCACACCAGTTTGTGTGTTGGGTGTAATTGTTATCACTATTACGTTTCAAAATGTTAACCTTTTGAACAAAATCGGTATTTGACTTATTTTCAAAAGTCTCCACTTTATCGGTACCTTTGGAGGCCACAAATTTAACGTCTTTTGCTTTCTTCTTGTAACGAGCTCCTTTTGATTTAACCTTGGCCTTAGGATTTGGAGCTCATTGTTGTTGTTGTTTACCCTTAAAAGCGATAGGTCATTGCTTTGTCGATAATGTTTGATTTCCATACTGTTTCCTAACTTCAGCTTTTGGAATGGGATCACACTAAGTTACTGAAACTCTCGGGATCGCTTTTCTCAAAAAATTTGTTGTATTATCTTCAAACACTTTATCAATCAAGGATTGATTGACGTTTTTGATTAGAAAATCTTTGTCTGAATAAATTTTACTATCACCGACCAAAGTATACAACACGTTATCACTTTTAATGGTAGACACTATCTCAGTGATAGGATATATCTCTTGTTTAGCACCAGTTGATTGCACAGCAGGAGTAGGAGGATCACACAGAATGTGATTCTCAAAAGGCACTTCTACTCCTTTTCTATCGTCAAGAGATTTATCCTCATCACTCACATCTGATTCATCATCCGAAGAATCATAGTCCTCAATGGTTGGAGGGCTTTGATTTGAAGCACATGATGACTTTTCCTTGCTATCAGATGAGCCCTCCGATGAATTGTCTGTTTTGAACCCTAAGCCAGTTGTAACTTCCTCATAATCAAGAGGTACACTTGGCTCAAAACGCGGCATTTACTCCTCATCGGGCATTCTGGTATAGTTGTGTCTCAAAGGAGGCGGACACGACTTATACCCAACGCCTTTAACATTCCCTTTCAGCTTTTGAACATCTATGATGTGATCAAGCACATATCGGGAGTTTGAGTAACTCTCCAATTTGAGCTTGATCGCATCATGCTCACATTTGGCAACGGCTAGCTCCTTTTTGGTTTCCTCGATGATATTAATGTAATTGTTAATACCAATTTGCTTATTGAAAACAATTTTGGTCAATTCGGAAACACTTTTCTTTAAGGTTTCGATTACTGATTTGAAATCCTTTTCATTGCGAGCTAAGGCCATGTTTGCCTCTTTGCATTTTGACAGTTCAATAACTAAACTTTGATTATGACTATGAATCATTTCATTAGCACATTCATGTTTCATATCAGCACAATCACTACATATGCTAGGAGTTTCAGATTTTACCTGACTTGTAGAAGCTGTGACATTAGCCATAAAGGCAGTCTGAGAAGAGAAAGATCCATCTTCAGTGAGAATCTTCTCCATTTCTTCAGATGTAGCATCAGCTTTCTTGATCAAGTCAGAATTTTGACATTTCATCTCCTTGGCACCATTCGACAAACTATCAGCTTCAGAATCCATTCCCTCCTTCACGTCAGATTCTGAACTGTAATCACTCACACCTGAGCCATCTTCATCAGTACTACCACTATATCCTGAACTATCATCATTTCCTGAAGGTTCACCATCGCTGACATTCATGACAATTTCAGCATAAAACGCAGTTCTTGTTTGATCACCGTTTCCCAATTGTATGGCCGGGCCACAATCGACACTTGGATAGAATTGAGGTTGTGTTGTGGAAACTTGAGGTTGAGGTTGGGGTTTAGGGAGCCACACATTTGCATCGAATTGAGGTTTTGAGAAAGATTGTGAAAGATAAGCACTTTGATTGAACTATGGTTGAGTAGTGGTAACTTGAGGTGGAGGTTGGGGTGTTGGTAGCCATGCACTTATTGATTGTTGAGGTATGGAATTCATTAACAATGCGGCCAATGAAGTCTGATTTTGACCTGGTCGTGGGTCCGTACTCCAATCCCATGGACTCGTACAACTCATAATTTGTGTATGAAAGTGAAAACCTGGTCACACACTTGAAACAGACAGTTAAATCACTTTTAAAAGTCCTCTATTGAAAATGACAAAGGATCACGACGAAACTCCTTCCTACGAAACTCAGAGGTTTCGTCGAAATGCCTTTGACGAAACCTAGGTGCTGACCCAATTCGACGAAACTCTGTTTGTGTGTAATGACGAAACTCTGAGATAACAATTTTCAATGAAAGCCTAGTGATGTTGATGACGACGAAACCTTGATCTTGTTCAAAGACTCGACGAAAACTGTTGTTTGTTTGTATTCGACAAAACATGTTTTAATAAAACGACGAAACCTTGATCTTGTTCAAAGACTCGATGAAAACTGTTGTTTGTTTGTATTCGACGAAATTTGTTTTAACAAAACGACGAAACCTTGTTTATTTAATTATGGCGACGAAACCTTGGAATGATTGATTTTTGGCGAAACCTTATGTATTCTGTGAGTGAACGACGAAACTGATTTGAATATAATGTTGACTCGACGAAACCCTTAAGTTAATGATAATGAGTTTCGTCGACCAAGGGATAAGAACAGATTGTTGATAAGGTTGGTGAGATATTTCAAGCACAAATCTTATATTTTCTGACAAAGTTGGTGACAATTTTCAACCTACACATTACTTTTTGCTGTTTCGAGACTTCCTATTTTCAACAAACCAACATAAATTTGTCAACTTAATATATTATATTCCACAAACACTTTAACTCAAACAAAAATCCAGATCAAACACAGATTTTATAGGAAGAATATTATGAACTGTATGAAGATCTCATGAACAACATGAAGAACACCAATAGTTTACGATGAGTTTTTGAGTTTACCGGCCACCGGATAAATTTTCAGAAACAAGATTTTTGCATAAACTTTCAACAAAAACCAAATGCTAACAAGTAGACATGCAAAATAATAAAGTTTTCACAAAAACTTATAGCAAAACAACACTTCAAACACTGATTTTCAGTAAATATTTCCAGAAAATATGAATTTTTAAGAACAAGAACTGAAAATCCCAAGAACACACTTGATAAAACACTAACAATGTTTGGTTTTAAACAAGGAAAAGAGCCAAAGCTCTGATACCACTTGTAGGTCCCGAAATCTGAGGATCGATAACGAAAACCAAACCCTTGCTTATAACAAACAATGTCACGGGTGCGGAATCCCCGTAACGATGCCAAACCAAACACAGTTAATAACAGACACGGTATAACCAATGAAACGCAATCTATTGATTAAATGGGATGAGAACCAAGAACAACTGATACACACACAGTTTTACAGAATAACTCTCAGGGTATGCTCTCATCTAGTTTCAAAGTGAAACTAGAAAGTGTTTATATAGCAGCATGGGCCCTAACATCGACGAAACAGAAAAGGGCCTGACGAAACTCTACTTGGGCCAGACATTGGGCCTGACTAAGTCCAGCAGACGACCAAACCTGGGGGTTTCATCATGCTTTTGTCCTGTAGTGTGATGAAACTCTAGGAGTTTCATCATGTTTTGTCCTTTAGTGTGATGAAACCTTAGAGTTTCATTATAAAGGGGGTTTTGTCATGTCATCGGGGCGTTTCCCCATGATGAAGTTTTGGCCCAAGAAGGTTTTAGGCCCAAGGAGGGTTTTGGCCCAGTGAACTAAATAAACACACACATACCACATAACTAAATATGCAACATGCACAGTCATTAAAACATTACAAAACAAACGGGACAAACTTGTCGGACCCAAGTTGGATAGGAGGATATCCGACTTCGTCTTCATTCCGTTAAAGGCTCGAACCGAACATGTCGCGTCCACACAAAAGTGTATCAACAGTCCTTATCTGAGAGTGGACTGTCAGATACTGTCGACCCCATGGCCATTGTTTCGGACGATGAGATTGTCCCAGACCCTGAGATTTTTACCTCTGACACTGAGAGTGACCCGGAGATGATGTCGGCTGATGACGACGATTTCCAGCCTTTTGCATTACCTGACTTCAGCGACGATGTACCGCATGCTGATGGTTTACCCGACGAGGATCCCTTTCTTGTTCCTATTCCTGACCAGGATTATCTCATCCTCGGACATCCCGATGATGAGCATGTCGTGGTTCCAATCCTCGCCCCTTTGCCTCTTGCGGCTTTTCCTCTCGTGGATTTGCCTTTTGATGACTTGTCTGATGATGATGTCAATCTTTTCATTGATGGTCCCCCTGATGCTGCCCAGGGTGATGGAGTTCCAGCTGATGATGTCATAGTTGCTCCACTCGTTGAGATTCCTATAGTTGAGGTTTCATCTGATCATTCTGGTCCGGATTCTTTCGAGTCTGTATCATCCACCACTTTGCATGCACTGGGATTGCAGTGTTACCCCACTGATTCTGATTCTGACACGGCCCTGTCTGTTGCACCTGTTATTCCACACGACTTTGATCATGCCGTTGAGCCTGGACATGAGATTGACTTTGTTCCCGATGATCAACTTTTTGATGCACCCGCTGATCTTGAGCTGATACCCGCTGATTCTGAGCAGGCGCTTGCTCCTGAGCCGATGCCAGCACCCGAGCCTATACCTGCTCCTGATCCTCTGCCTGATCATGATCATGTACCTATTGCCATACATGTTGTTGCACCACTTGTACCAGATCCGATCCCTGCACCCACTGACCTTGCTTATTTTGCCGATCAGGTAGACCCCAGTTACGCATTCACTAGCAATGGGTGGATAGAGGATGATGATGATATGCCACCTTTTGTCGAGCCTGTTACTCCCCCTCATTTGCATGCACCTGTTGATATGGCCCCACTTCACCCGATTATATCCGATGTTCACCGCACTGACCTGCCGATCACATTCTTATAGGATATCCCTCCACCCCGTCCAAGGGAAGGTCCGTCCAGCCAGCAGCCTGGCTATGTTCCACACATGTCAGCCGCATTTCCCTACATGCCACAGTATACACCAACTACTCATTTTACTTCTGCACCGTCAGGCGAGCCACTCATATGGTTTCCGCCGAACACTATGCCTGTTTCTGATCCATACCATCCCTCTCACTTTATTGGCTACACGAGGGATGATTTACTTTTGTCATTGCAGCTTCAGCGGGAGATCCTATGTCGTAGAGTCATGGAGCTAGAGAGGATTCCACGTCGTCCACCTTGTTCATGTCAGTCAACTTTTGTGACTCCACTTGGTCCTCTTTTGCCTTATCCAGATTTTGACGTTCGATTTCTTACCATGGAGCAGTAGATTAGTTATCTGTTGCGTCGCGTTCATGCTCTTGAGGAGGAGTTAGCGCATGTGCGCAGTTTACTTTTTGTTCCTCCACCTCCTCCTCCTCCACCATCAGCATAGCCGGTTTTTGGTTTTATGCAGGTAGCTTACTTTTGATGAGAGTGTCGCTATTGAGCCTAGCTTACGAAGCCTTTTGAAGACCGCATTTTGATTTTATGACTGTTGTAGACTGATAGACATTTTGGACAAGGGTGGTATGACCCTGTAGTCCCTTTTGATGTGATACGATACATTTATAGAACATGTAACTGTATTTGTGGTCGATGATTTATACAAGCTCAATCGCAATATTCTCATTATATACATTGTTGAATTATACATTGGTGATATGAATGTGATGTTATGTGTTTACTTGCGTTGATAAATGTTATTACATACACGTACTATATACTTATATGCATAAGACCTGACCTATATAATCTTCTTTAGAAGATGCCTCCTCGAAGAGACAACCAGCTGCCCACAACAGAGGTTGAGCTACAAGAACGGATTTCACGAGCAGTAACACAACACGAGGCCTTGCGCTCTAAACACAGCGGAGGTTCCTCAGGAAGTAACCCACCTCTTGGTAATGTTTAAGTCACTCATTCCATGTGCGTTTGCTAATGCTTTCTATGAATGATGTTACTTGTACAGGCTGTACCTACAAGCAGTTCCTTGACTACAAACCTCTGAATTTCGATGGCACCGGGGGTGCTGTAGCTTTTGTTAGATGACAGAGAAAACTGATTATGTGCTAAGAATGAGCAAGTGTGCACCGGAGTACCAGGTCACCTACATCTCTGGATTGTTCTTTGACGGCGCGCTATCATGGTGGAATCTCCAAGTTCATACTCTGGGGGAAGAGGCTGCATATGCCATGACATGGGATGAGATGAAGGAACTCATGCGCAAGAAGTACTGTTCGAGGGCAGAAATCCAAAAGTTGGAAACTGAATTCTGGAACCTCAAGATGGATGGTCCAAAGATTGCTGAATACGTGCAGAGATTTCACGACCTATCTCGCGTCGTTCCTTACATGGTTGATCCGGAGTTCAAGCGAATCGAGCGTTTTATTTGGGGATTGGCACCCCAAATCATGAGCATGGTGACGACATCAAAGCCTGCAACGATCACTGAGGCTATTAATTTGAGTGTGGCACTAACTGAAGAAGCGATCAGGTTGAACAAGTTCTCGATTTCTAACCAAAAGAAGAAGGAGACTCACGTTGAGTCATCAGGTGAGAACAAAAGGAAGTTCTCAAATTTCAAAAAGGGTACCGGCAGTGCTAACAAGAAGAAAGAGGCGAACCCACCAGCTGAGGTCAAGACTGGTGTTGAAAACAAAGGAAAAGGGTATATGGGCACCTTGCCCAGATGCGATATGTGTCACTTTCACCACACTGGACGATGCCGAGCTGGAAAGTGTGAGACGTGCGGAAAAGTTGGCCATGCCATAGAGACATGCTGGTATGGTGCCGGTCGTGGTAGTGGCAGTCTGAGAGGTAATGGCAACGGGAATGGAAACGGTAACCGTGGTGGAAGTGGGTATGGAAACCGCAATCAAGGAGGAAATGGCGGTAATGGTAATTGTGGTAATTTTGGAAACCAAGCTGGAAGTGGAAACCGCAACCAAAACAACAACCAGGGTGGAATTAGAAATGGAAATGGTCGGGGACCAGGTTGCTTTAACTGTGGAGATGTTGGGCATTTCAAGAGAGAATGCCCAAAGATCAACCAAGCTCAGGGGAGAGTCTTTAACATAGGAGCGAGGGAAGCTCACCAAGATCCGAACGTAGTCACGGGTACGTTCCCTATCAACCAACACTTTGCATCTGTACTGTTTGATACTGGTGCCGATTATAGCTTTGTATCTCTAGAATTTATGAAAATACTAGGGTTGGAAGCTAGTAAGCTAGATATTCCGTACTCGATAGAACTAGCTAACGGAAAGCTAGTAGAAGCGAATGAAGTCATTAGAGGTTGCGTGATAGAACTGGGGGAGCATGAGTTTATGCTTGATCTTCTGCCAGTCGAGCTGGGAAGCTTTGAGTTGGTAGTTGGAATGGATTGGTTGTCGAGCAACCGAGCGGTGATCGTTTGTCATGAGAAGATCATTCGCATTCCGATGGCGAATGGAAAGACGATTGTGGTGCATGGAGAGAAGCATGATACGCCTCTAAGAATTATCAGTTGTTTGAAAGCCCGAAGATGTTTGCAGAAAGGATGTGTTGCCTTCTTGGCACACATTGTGGACAAAGAAGCCTCTGAGCCAAAGCTGGAAGATATCCCAGTTGTGAAGGAATATCCTGAAGTCTTTCCCGAAGACTTGCCAGGATTGCCGCCACAGCGACAAGTCGAATTCCACATTGACTTAGTTCCAGGAGCTGCGCCTGTAGCTAAGGCACCTTATCGACTTACGCCTTCCGAGATGCAAGAGTTGTCGACGCAACTTCAAGAGCTTTTGGACAAGGGATTTATCAGACCAAGCTTCTCGCCTTGGGGAGCTCCAGTTTTGTTTGTCAAGAAGAAAGACGGTAGTTTCCGCATGTGTATCGACTACCGAGAGCTAAATAAGTTAACCATCAAGAATCGGTATCCTTTGCCGAGGATTGGTGACCTGTTTGATCAACTACAAGGTCCGAGTTTCTACTCCAAGATCGATCTTTGATCAGGGTATCACCAGTTGAGAATACAAGAAGAAAGCATACCAAAGACTGCCTTTAGGACTCGTTATGGACATTACGAGTTTTTGGTAATGCCGTTTGGTTTGACTAATGCGCCAGCAGTATTTATGGATTTGATGAATAGAGTCTGCAAGCCATATCTCGATAAATTCGTGATTGTGTTTATCGACGATATTTTGATTTATTCAAGGACGAAGGAAGAGCATGAACAACACCTAAGAGCTATTTTAGAGCTGCTTAAGAAAGAGAAATTGTACGCTAAGTTCTCAAAGTGCGAGTTCTGGTTGCGCGAGGTTCAGTTCCTTGGTCATGTAGTAAATGAAGATGGAATCCATGTGGATCCCACCAAGATCGAGGCGATCAAGAATTGGGAAACTCCGAAGACGCCAACCGAGATTCGACAGTTCCTAGGTTTGGCAGGATATTATCGCAGATTCATTGAGGATTTTTCAAAAATCGCTCAACCACTGACCTCCCTTACTTAGAAGGATAAAAAGTACGAATGGGTAGATAAACAAGAGGAAGCTTTTCATTTTCAATTGCTGAAGAACAATCTTTGCGATGCACCTATTTTGTCCCTACCCGAAGGCACTGATGACTTCGTGGTATATTGCGACTCCTCGCGTCAGGGACTGGGCTGCGTGCTGATGCAGCGACAGAAGGTTATCGCTTATGCTTCGCGCCAGTTGAAGGTTCACAAGAAGAATTACACTACGCATGATTTGGAATTAGGTGCTGTGGTGTTTGCATTAAAGATTTGGCGACATTATCTGTATGGCACCCGATGCATGATCTTTACTGATCACAAGAGCCTACAACATATATTCGATCAGAAGGAGCTTAATATGAGACAGCGATGATGGGTTGAGTTGTTAAACGATTATGATTGCAAAATCAAGTATCACCCAGGAAAGGCGAAGGTGGTGGCAGACGCCTTGAGTCGGAAAGAAAGAATTAAGCCCATAAGGGTTAGGGCTTTGGAAATGATTATACAGACGGACCTCTCACTGCGCATTCGTGCCGCGCAGAGAGAAGCTCTTAAGAAGGAGAATCTTGTGGATGAATACATCCGTGGGATGGAGAAGTAGTTGATACCCAATGAGGAAGGAACATTGTGTTTCATGAAACGAATTTGGGTTCCCCTCTTTGGTGGTCTTAGAGACGTTATTTTCGATGAAGCACATAAATCAAGGTACTCGATCCATCCCGGAGCAGATAAGATGTAACAGGACTTGAAAGACTTCTACTAGTGACCGAGATTGAAAGGTGATGTTGCAACGTATGTTGGTAAATGTTTGACTTGTGCCAAGGTAAAGGCCGAATATTAGAAGCTTTCAGGTCTTCTGCAGCAACCTGAAATACCCATGTGGAAATGGGAGCAGATTTCAATGGATTTTAAAACAAAGTTGTCAAGGACACCCAGAGGTCATGATACGATTTGGGTAATCGTAGACCGTCTTACAAAATCTGCACACTTTCTGCCGATCAGGGAAAAGGATAACACTAGTAAGCTTGCTGAGCTGTACCTCAGAGAGATAGTTGCACAACATGGAGTGCCTATCTTGATTATATCTGATAGAGACGGAAGATTTGTGTCAAGGATTTTGCAATCCTTCCAAGAAGCCTTTGGTTCTCAGTTGAATCTGAGTACTGCTTTTCATCCGCAGACAGATGGCCAGAGCGAACGGACGATTCAAACGCTAGAAGATATGTTGCGAGCTTACGTAATGGACTTGGGTTGCAGTTGGGACACTCACCTACCTTTGGTAGAATTCTCGTATAACAACAGCTACCATGCAAGCATTCAAGCTGCACCGTTTGAAGCCCTCTACGGACGCAAGTGTCGATCACCGTTATGCTGGGCAGATGCGGGTGATAGACAGCTTGTTGGTCCCGAATTGGTTCAAGAGACGACAGATAAGATTATACAGATCCGAGAGCGCATTAAGGTGGCTCGTGATCGACAAAAGAGCTATGCGGACCAAAGAAGGAAACCTTTGGAGTTTGAAGTGGGAGATATGGTTTTACTAAAAGTCTCACCTTGGAAAGGGGTAGCACGCTTTGGGAAGCGTGGAAAGTTAAATCCACGATATATTGGACAGTTCAAAATCCTTGAGAGGATTGGTCTTGTAGCTTACAAGTTGGATCTATCTGCGGAACTGAATGGAGTTCACAATGTCACACCCGCTCATAGCGGAAGCGCGAGGTGTGATCTGATCGGTTCTCATTGCATAACAATATAAGTGAACATACTAAATGAATAAAAACAAGCTCTAATGCCATTGTCATAATCGTTTCAAAAGAACGCAACATAAGTTAAATGTATTGGTTATAAACCATCAAATGAAAATAAGTTGTCATTGTTTTATACATCAAAATGTAAGTCTTAAAATGTCAAGGCTTTGACCACTATATCACCGCAAAGAGGCGGTATATAACAGGCAAACCCTTCAAATGGTGGCATGGAGTCTTGATACTTGCTTTCCTTGACTGAAATGTCTTCATGGTCCACTAATTCCCTGAAATACATGTGAGTTTGAAAATATCAACAAAAGTTGGCGAGTTCATGCAGTTTAGTTGTATAAGATGTATCTTGTAAAATGTGAGTTGTATAAAATGTATCTGTAAAATGTGAGTTGTATAAAATGTATCTGTAAAATGTGAGTTGTATAAAATGTATCTGTATGTAAAGATGTAGTATGTAAAGCGTCAATGAAATCGTTGATCATTAATGTTTCGCGAGGGCATTAATATGTGTAACGAATTAGGAAGCAATCCAAACCTAGACGATTTCATGTCGACTACTATCGACTGGGACACAAACGCACTCTTCTGTATGGGTCCACGACCAAGAGTGGGGCTCGCCAAAACCCATTAGATCTAACCCTCTGTACCTAGGTCCAAACTGGATTAATGGTGCTTAGATGTATGAACCTAATCGCACATGATCTAAGTTGTTTCATTCCATTACTTAACATACGATTGAACATGTATTTTCCCCGATAGTTGTAAAGTTGTAAAGCATTTAAAATGAATAGGGGACATGAACTCACAGAATCGCGTCCGTGAATATAAGTAACTATTATCTCACGTGTGGTCGTCCTGAATAGTGTTGCGACCTACAAATGTTCTTATATTTGTTAGACACTTCGGTCTTTATAAATGACTTGAGTACAAGTCTTGTGTCTTGAATGTGTGTAAGACTTGTATGTCTTTGTTTTTCGTTGAACTGTGTATTAGATGTATGATTTGTTAAACTGTTATATATATATATATATATATATATATATATATATATATATATATATATTTCACCAAATATATATGTAATCTTGTATCTTGTGAGTTGTATCATCGGGTCTTGTCCTCTTGATTTCATGTCTTGTATGAATAAATTGTATTATTGTATTTTCATCAATTATATGTCATTGGGCCGAGCCCATGTCTTAATGTTATTCGGCCTAGCCCATGAATTTATGTTATTGGGCCATAATATTATTGGGCCTAAATATTATTGGGCCCAATGTTATTGGGCCTTAGCCCATATGTTTTGACATTGGGCTTAGCCCATGTATTCATGTTATTGGGCTTAATGTTATTGGGCCTTAGCTCATATGTTTTGACATTGGGCTTAGCCTATGTATTCATGTTATTGGGCTTAGCCCAAGTATTTTGATAAGCCCATTTATGAAGATAAGCCCAATTGTAAATATAAGCTCATTTATAAAAATAAGCCCATTTGTAAGTATAAGCCCATTTTGTAACTATAAGCCCATTTATAAAAATAAGCCCATTTGTAATTATAAGCCCATTTATAAAACATCTTTCATTTTAGAAAAATCACCATACATGGAGTTTTTAGTTAAATAGAAGACATATAAGTTTTTATAAGTTTCTAAAATTTTGACTTTTGTTAACGGTAATATATATGTATCCGCGTCGAAAGATCGACTAAGCGTCGTAGTAACTCCTCGGAATGGCGATATGTTTATAGATTCGCCCGTCGTCCGTTTTGACCATAAGTTGTGTCCGAAGGCTCGGAATGTCCGTAAGTTGTTTTTAAGGCGTATTTACATGTAGTCTTGTAAGACTTTAGTCGAAATGTACATTGTGTTTATTTGTACAATTGTATTCAAGTTCCTAGTTATCATACATATAACTAATACAAACAAATAACACATAGCACATAAGTTGTTAAGTTAACTAAACATATATTTTCTCAAAAATATATATTTATATCAAACTTTGCTTTTATAAAAACTATTCTTTAAAATATTTTTAATCTAATAAATATTTTGTCAAAAATAATAGCTTTTATAACTTATGATTTTTAAGAAAAATGGCCATATTTCCTTTGAAATATATACTTTGCCATGTTTATATAAAACATATCTTTTTCTTATAAAATCACCAATAAGCTTCTCATATTTTTCTTAATAAAAACATATGAGATTTATATCAAAATATTAACAAGATGAGATCAATAACATGTAGGGTTTTGGTATGATCATAACATAAGTTAACTAGTTCAAAATCCATGCTTTACTTCTAGTTTTAACAAACTTTTTATAAAAACCCATCTTGTATGTTTCTTTTTTTAACTTTGTAAAACTATTATTTTTAGTGAAAAACCTTATATACTTTAACAAAATCAAAGATTATGATCATCCATCTAAACATTTATGTTTAACAAAGCCCTTAAACATTTTCATGTACACTTGTTAGATTATGTTTTTAAACATCATCTAACAAGTTATTTGTATGCTAATCATCAAAACTAGATCAAATATGCAAGTAATCATCTTTAAATCACAACATAAACACACTTTTATATCATGATTATTATTTTGCTTCTTTGTATTTTCATATTATTTTGTATGATTATTTAGTTTATTACATGTTCTTTAAACAAATAATGCATAAATAACTATGAAAAAGAGATTTTATAAGCTTACTTCTAGCACTAATGGCTAGGGATGATCTTGATGATGATTAAAGAAAAGAAAAAGTGTGGATCTTGGTGTTTGGAAGCTATGGAATGGATGGAATGGCTTGCTTCTTCTTGTTGTTTCTTTAGATCACCTTAAGTAACTTCAAGCTCGATTTTGATCATCAAAAAGTGTTAAAATGGTGAATGATTTTGGTGGGTGTTCTTGGCTAGGATATGAAGGTTGAGAGAGTTTTCTTAACTAGGTGAAAGTAAAGGTGAAAATGAGATGAATGTGGTTAGTGATTATGGTAAGTAGTTGTTATAAGTCTTCACTAACTTCACCACTAGGCCCACTTGCTTCACCAACTTGCATCAAGGGTAACTAGCAAGATATTTTTGGAAACAAGGTAAAAAAAAAGGGCCCCACATGGTTTTATAACCGTGAATGAAGGGGGGGGGGGGTACCATTGCCTTGTGAATTTGTTTCATGACTTTCCTTGTTAAAAAGTGTTAGGATTATTGAGGAAATTGTTTAGGAAAGTTATATATATAAGTGTTTAAGTGTTTAAAGGGTGTTAAATGACCATTAATAGACCATAATGATCCAATTAACACTAGATGGTCACTAAAAAAAGATTTGTTATTGTTCGGATATTCGTTTCGAATTGTTTCGGTTAGACGTTATTTGAACGCTAAGTTGTGTAACTTGTGTGAATTGATGTAGTTATTGGTTCGGATGATACCCGAAGGTATCATTATATGAATTCTATGTTAAATAGCACTTTTACATGTTGCAAAAATATTAAATGGCTGATTTCTGCAGAATTTTTGCGAAAAGTGTTGAAATCGTCGCTTTTAGTGCTTTTCGGGCAGTTTTTAGTGTTATCGGATTGCGGGAAGATTTTAAATCAAAATCTTGCATTCCTAGTTAGGTTTTAATGTATATTAGATGTTGGACTTTCGTATGAGTCCTAAAGATGTCATTTAGATGGTTTCTGCGGATCCTGCGTTTTCGTCGGAATACTAGTTTACTAGGTGCTTTTCTGGTAGTTTCGATGCATTGTTTAAACTGTGTCAAATGTACTTAATAAAAATGAATCATATGCATCCTAAGTAAGTATTCCCTGAGTATTCTAAGTGTATGTCACGAAATACGCAGTTCGAGTGTTCAAAATGCATAAAAATGTAGCTAAAATGAGTACTTTAAGTGTAAGAAAGTTACCGAAAAGTGGCAGTTGTCACATTCTCCCCCTGTTATTGAGAATTTCGTCCCAAAATTCATGCTGAGTCATCCTTTGCAGGAGTATTCTCGAACAGGTGGGAGTATTTTGGTTTTGATTTGATCATCACGTTCCCAAGTATATTCGGGTTCGTATCGAGAGTTCTAACGAATTTTTATTAATATGTTACGACTCCTTCGTGTTTTCTGGACCTTCCGGTCCATGACCTTAACAGGTGCTTTGTGAATTGGAGTTTGTCATCAATGTGAATCTCATCCTCTGGGATGATAACTGTTTCTTGCGTTGGACTCTTCTTGAGATTCGACACATAAAATGTGTCGTGCACATTGCTTAGTTCTTCTGGTAACTTCAACTTGTAGGCAACGGTGCCAAATGTTTTCTAAGATTTCAAATTGCCCTACATAACGAGGGTTAAGCTTTCCACGGTTACAGAACCTCGCTACGCCCTTGCAAGGCGAGACTTTCAATAAGACTTTGTCTCCGACCTCGAAAGATAATGGCTTCCGTCTCTTGTCTGTGTAGCTCTCTTGTTGATCCCGAGCCACCTTGATACGGTCTCTGATCTGACTCCAGACCGATTAGTTGTTTATCGCCCACTTCCACCCAACATAGCGGTGAGCGACACTTTCGACCATAGAGAGCTTCGAATGGTGCAGTTTGTATACTTGTATGGTAGCTGTTATTATAGGAAAACTTAACCAAAGGTAAATGAGTATCCCAGTTGCCGCCTAAATCCATAACACCGCACGAAGCATATCTTCGAGTGTTTGGATTGTTCGTTCGCTCTGGCCGTCTATTTGTGGATGATAGGCCGTGCTTAGATTTAAATGAGATCCAAAGGCCTCTTGAAATAACTTCCATATTCTTGAAACAAAGCGACCGTCTCGGTCTGAGATGATTGAAATAGGCACTCCATGACGAGCCACTATTTCTTTGAGATAGAATTCTGCCAGTTTCTCTGTACTATCCTTCTCCCGAATCGGCAAGTAGTGTGCGGACTTTGTCAATCTATTAAGGATTACCCATATCATGTCATGGCCTCTTGAGGTCCTGGGTAACTTCGTAATGAAGTCCATTGATATTTATTCCCATTTCCAAACGGGATTCTCGGATTGTTTCAGCAAACCCGAGGGTTTCTGATATTCTGCCTTGACCTTCGCGCAGGTCAAGCATTTTCCAACATAAGTTGCGATATCCTTTTTGAGGTTAGGCCACCAATAGTACTCCTTTAAGTCTTGGTACATTTTGTCTGATCCTGGATGGATCGAGTACCTAGACCTATGAGCTTCCTCAAAAATAAGATCTCGAAGGCCTCCAAAGAGTGGAACCAAATTCTTCCTACAAAGTACAAAGTTCCATCCTCTTTCAGCACTAACTGTTTTTCTATGCCTCAAAGTGATTCTGCTCTAAGATGTTCTTCCTTAAGCACTTGTTGTTGTGCATCATGAATTCGTGTGGTATGATCCGTGTGAATCGTCATCTCTAATGCTCGAACTCTCAAAGTTCTAACTCGTTCCTTGCGGCTCAAGGCGTCTGCTACAATGTTCGCCTTGCCCGAATGGTACTTTATTTTGCAATCATAGTCGTTCAGCAATTCAATCCAACGTCGCTGACGCATATTTAGTTCTTTTTTATTGAATATGCGCTGAAGACTTTTATGATCCGTGAAAATTGTACATTGAGTACCATATAAGTAATGTCGCCATATTTTCAAAGTGAATACCACTGCGCCTAACTCGAGGTCGTGAGTGGTATAGTTCTTTTCATGAACTTTCAGTTGACGCGATGCGTACGTGATAACTTTCTCCCGTTGCATACGTACGCAACCCAATCCTTGATGCGAAGCATCACAGTAAACTACGAAGTCATCGGCACCATCGGGTAGTGATAAGATTGATGCATCGCACAACTTATCCTTGAGAAGTTGAAATGATTCTTCTTGTTTCTCGATTTGGGTGAGGGAGGTTAGCGGTTGAGAAAATTTTAGAAAAATTCTCTATAAATCTCCGATAGTACCCTGCTAATCCCAAGAATTGTCAGACTTCAGTTGGATTCTTGGGCGCTTCCCAGTTCTTAATTGCTTCGATCTTCGAGGTGTCTACTTGAATGCCTTTCTCGTTCACTATCTGCCCGAGAAATTGTACTTCACGAATCCGAAACTCGCATTAGTGTCTCCTTCTTGAGTAGTTCTAAAATGGTTCTCAAATGTTGTTCGTGCTCGTCTGCCGATCCTAAGTCTATCTTGGAGTAGAAGCTTGAACCTTTCATAAACCATGTTAGTTGGAAATTTATTTGTAACATGGTTTAGAAATATGAATTTTCGTTCATTGAAATGTTGTGCACTTTTGCAAAACTTGCATCTCTCCCCCGAAAACTTTTAAAAAGATGTAGAATGATAAAGAGTGGGGGTTATGAACTCACAACATCCTTATTTGGTCAACTACAAGGTTTAAAAGGTGCTAATCGATATGGAGATTTGGCTACGGGTGCGGTTCCCGGTACCAAGTCGATATGAAACTCGTCTTGTCGATATGGTTATAGTCCCGGCAAGTCTTCAGGAAAGACTTCAGGAAACTCTTTTATCACTGAAATATCTGTCAGCTTCGGCGTAACGGCCTTCTTGTTGACAACATGTGCTAGAAAGGTAACCCAACCTTTCCGTAAGCACTTCTATGCCTTCATGCAATTGATGATCCGCAATGGTGTGTCGTGCTTCTCTCCGTGAATAACAAGTGTCTCTTTGTTCAGTGGTGGTAGGCGAATGACCTTCTCATGACAAAAGACTTCGGCTTGGTTATCGGATAACCAATCCATGCCAACCACTACGTCAAAACTACCCAACTCAACGGGTAAGAGATCGATATTGAATTTTCGCTCGCAAAGTTCCAAGGAACATTCTCTAACAACTTCCCCTGACTCGACTAGTTTACCGTATGTCGATTCTATATAATGAGGGGACGATCTAGCTTACTTGGCTCTAGGCCAAGTACATTTTGAATTATGTGTGGCGAGGACTTTACTGTATAGTTTTAGGAACCCTATGTTTAAATGTAGGATAACCCAATCCATATGTTTAGATGTAGGATAACCCAATCCATATGTTTAGATGTAGGATAACCTAATCCGTATGTTTAGATGTAGGGTAACCCAATCCATATGTTTAGATGTAGGATATCCCAATCCCTATGTTTAGTTGTAGGATAATCCAGTCCCTAATTGTAGCTAGGACATTCCCATCACTAGCCATGAAACTCATTTCACATGCATGAGTTTTATTGGTAAGAAATGTGTCGGGTAACTACTGTTTGAGTGATCGAGGTAGGGTGGAATGATGCGGTCATGCCTCGGATCTCAGAGGCTAAATCCTAAATGTAACGCTCAATGCGTTTGAATTTGGGTGTTACCCAGTATGGAACAACCCTTGGGAGATCGCGAAAGCCTCGAGTGTAACCAACAACATTGGCTCTAGTCAAGATCGAGTTCTAGAATTCGTTCCCAACCTTTGAATTTAAAATCAGCAAGCAATACTCTTCTCGTATAAGATCCTTGAGTTCTTCTCCCGACAGCTTCTTCAGTGTATCACTTCCTAGCGTTTGTACTTGGAGATTCCCCCAAGTTAAGGCTGAGTTCAGCAGGAGACTTCCTGTGTATCTAATTGTCTACTCAGGAATACGTTTCCTAGTATGACTAACTGACTTCATTGTCTTTATTTGGCGGACATAACCTACCGCATCTCTCGTATTAACGAGGTCTTATGGCTTATAGTCCGGAAAGGCCTTAGACTTAAAACCTTGTGTTGTCGCATCTTCCGGTGTTGCATTGCTACTCATTCCCGATCCATCGGGATTTGAACCACTTGAACTACCAGTACCACCAGTACTGTCACTAGTGTCATATCGATTAATCTCATGTTGTGCAATTTCTACACCCTCGTGTTGTTCCATAAGAACTTTAGTTCAACTTTATCAGTAACTTTTTTGCCGTAGATTTTCTTTTAGCGCCATGTTACTTTTGATACTTAGTATCAAGGAATTTAGACTAATATTTGGGTAATATAGTCTATCATGTGCCCACAAATGAAGAATGAAATCAGTCATGGAAACCTCAAGATCATATTGTTCATACATGTTCTAATAGATGATAATGTGGACAACCGCAACTAAATGCGTAGTGCCTCTTGCGTGTATTAGTCATATGTCTAAGTGGAAAACGAAATAATTCATTGAGGAGGGGAAACCAACCAGTGGCCTCCGTCCCTATAGTATGCATTCCATACTACATAGGCTTTGATCATCCGAAGTAGAGAGATTCCTTTGTTGTACTTGTCCGTGTGATGAATATGGTAATAGTGCTTGAGCTTCATGAGCTCCAACGAGATCATTAAAATCTCCATAGATGTCGAATAGAATGTAATGAGGGAGTTGTAGCATGGCTCATGCCATACTATCCCTTTTGGATAAGACAAATGTCAAAATGACAGAATTTATTGTATTCATTTCCAATAAATAAGATAAGGTGTCATAGACACCAAAGAACCAACTCATGTACAAGAATTCTAGAATGTTGAGGAAAGATCCTCCATGAGTGGTTAACAAGTTTTGTTTGTTTAGATGACTAGTCTTGAACAACTCGTGTTGTAGACCGAATGTTAGGTGCGAACAATACGTATCGTCTTCCTGTATTGTATCGTAGGGTGTTATAGTAATCATCTCGGTTAGTGTTCTATTGGATAGAAAAGACTGAATTTTAAGTAACAACTTAAAATTCTTGAATGAATAGTGATCATTAGCTTGACCCGCAGAGTCCACCAGGATTTCCATGTACTACAACTTGTTATTACGTGGGCCCCCGTAATAATAAATTGTCTTACATGGTCACCCTAGCATTCTCTCGTTCAAAGCAGAAAATCAGTCAGAGAGAGGACACTATTGTCGATGTTTAACACAGGAGGGAACTTCATGATAGTTCATGTGTCAACGTCCGTTGTCATTAATCGGAATGACACGATGTTAGATGAAATAAAAATAGAGAGATTTTGTAAAAATAACAACTGGAGGGGCACCTTTAAGATGAGTAATTCGTCTTCCTTGTCTGGACAAGTGTGTCGTCAATCGCGATTTGTAAGAGTCATAGGGACCTTGTCCCACTAATGGAGTTGTTGTCCAAGGCTACCACTTCCACCTCATCGTCACTACTGAATTCAGGCATCTCAGCATCCGCGAGAAAGCAACCATCTTCCACGGGATCAATGCTTTATGGTCTTACTTAGGAACTACGTTCGCCATAAGCTCCACAATAGATGTGAGGTCGATATTCTCATGGAAGATGTATTGTATAAAATATGTTATGTTCTGAAATAGAGTATCATTTCTTGTGTAAAAGATGGCGTGTCTTAAGGATGTTATATGTGTCAAGGATGACAATGGAATTCGAAGTCGAAGGCATTTTGTTCTTGCCAAATATTTTGTACAACACATATATGAATAACTTATATGTATAATCATGTAAAAATCCTATCAATCTAGGATTTCTATCTTATATAAGCTGAACTTGTAAACTGTTTATAATGCGTAAAATGATAATGTAATGTGTTGTAGGCACATAGTCTGTTGATGTAATGTGTCTATTTCTCATAGACTTCACCCATGGAAATGTCCTCGCTTGATTTATGTGAAGTGAATTTTTGTTGTAGTGGACCTTGAAAAATGTTTATGCAATGAAAACCTTTTGACCTGTCCAATTTTATTTATAATTTGTTCAACATGAACAAGAGGTTTTCGTGAGAGATCCCTAGTGATTGTAGACTTAGACTCGAGAAAGAATCCTGGTTCACTACAATTGATGCTCTGATACCAATCTGTCACATCCGCTCATAGCGGAAGCGCGAGGTGTGATCTGATCGGTTCTCATTGCATAACAATATAAGTGAACATACTAAATGAATAAAAACAAGCTCCAATGCCATTGTCATAATCGTTTCAAAAGAACGCAACATAATTTAAATGTATTGGTTATAAACCATCAAATGAAAATAAGTTGTCATTGTTTTATACATCAAAATGTAAGTCTTAAAATGTCAAGGCTTTGACCACTATATCACCGCAAAGAGGCGGTATATAACGGGAAAACCCTTCAAATGGTGGCATGGAGTCTTGATACTTGCTTTCCTTGACTGAAATGTCTGCATGGTCCACTAATTCTCTGAAATACATGTGAGTTTGAAAATATCAACAAAAGTTGGCGAGTTCATGCAGTTTAGTTGTATAAGATGTATCTTGTAAAATGTGAGTTGTATAAAATGTATCTGTAAAATGTGAGTTGTATAAAATGTATCTGTAAAATGTGAGTTGTATAAAATGTATATGTATGTAAAGATATAGTATGTAAAGCGTCAATGAAATCGTTGATCATTAATGTTTTGCGAGGGCATTAATATGTGTGACGAATTAGGAAGCAATCCAAACCTAGACGATTTCGTGTCGACTACTATCGACTGGGACACAAACGCACTCTTTTGTATGGGTCCACGACCAAGAGTGGGGCTCGCCAAAACCCATTAGATCTAACCCTCTGTACCTAGGTCCAAACTGGATTAATGGTGCTTAGATGTATGACCCTACGATTGAACATGTATTTTCCCCGATAGTTGTAAAGTTGTAAAGCATTTAAAATGAATAGGGGACATGAACTCACATAATCGCGTCCGTGAATAGAAGTAACTATGATCTCACGTGTGGTCGTCCTGAATAGTGTTGCGACCTACAAATGTTCTTATATTTGTTAGACACTTCGGTCTTTATAAATAACTTAAGTACAAGTCTTGTGTCTTGAATGTGTGTAAGACTTGTATGTTTTTGTTTTTCGTTGAACTGTGTATTAGATGTATGATTTGTTAAACTGTTATATATATATATATATATATATATATATATATATTTCACCAAATATATATGTAATCTTGTACCATTGCATACGATCATAACAACACTATATGATAAAACCAGTAGATATACATCCATTAATTTAAGTTTAAAAGTAGTACAACATAATTGTCTGAAATGTCGATACCAAATTCAAGTTACAAACCATAACATGTTTTAAGGAGTTCAAAAAGACTCAACAAAGATTTTAAAACAAACCCGAGTTTAGGACCACGTATCCCGTCCAGGATTAAGATACGTCTCCTAAGCCCTAATGACTTGGATGACATCTTTATTCACAACGCAGCTTAAAAACTCCAACGCCCGCCAGATCCATTTACTAATTCCCTGAAATACATGTAGTTTGAAAAATCAACAAAAGTTGAGCGAGTTCATGTCTAAGTGAGTATGTATAAACCCTTGTAATGTGTCTGTATATATGAAAATCCCTGGTATGTAGCATTAAGGAAAAAGAGATCACCATTGGGTTGCAAAGCCAATGATATGTGTGAAGTGATGCAGGAAGACTCAAACCTAGCAGATTTGTGCGTCGGGCACTTAGTCACCTCATGATCCACTCAGCGGACTCAAGAGTGGGGCTCGCTACACCCGAATAAATCTATCACTAATGTCCCTTGGTCCTACAATAAGGATTAATGGCCTTAAGTGTTGTGCCCACCACTCACATGATCGCGTAGTAAAAACCCTCCTTAAGCTAACCATACCATATAAATAATTGTCTGTAATAATTGTAACATGTATTTCACCCCCGAAGTATAAAATTGAAAACAGTTAAGAGAAAAAGGGGGACATGAACTTACAGTATTGCGTCTTCGGTACTTGTAACCCAATTCTCTTCAGTCACACGACTACCTACAATGGTCTAACGTCTATTAGACGAACGAGTCATGCCTTGTCTTAGTATTTATGTTTTTGAGTTACGATTTCTTGACATGATTCCAAGTTATAATCACTAGTTAACATTTGGATTAATTGCAAAACAATATTTCATATTCCTACTTCTCAAGTATTTTAACTTTGTATTTTCCTTCCCAAGGATGGGGGTATCTCATACACGTATTTTCGTATTCTTGTGTTCGTGTAACTTGCCATGTATTGGCGTCGTATCCCGGTGGAGTATTCCAAATAATTAATATACCAATATATTCTCAATATATTACCTCAAAACAATATATATTCTAAATATATATTTAACCATTTTCATGTACAAAACCAACCTCCAATAATTTGTATTTTCGTTACAAAAATTGTGGCGAGTTTTATGTTTGAAAAACATAGTCTAAATATACTAGTAAACACTTGTAAATGGAGGTGTCCATGCTAACCAGCATATCATTTTCTTTAACATATATCCCGTAGATTGTTCTCACATAACCAACCCGACAATTAGACATGCAATATACTACTTATGTCATTTCAGCTTTATTAATCAAAACTAGACTGTTTTCGAGCATTTTAATAAAATAGTTAACCTTCTCCAAAAATTCCCAAATTTTTACAGAATGTCATATACATTCTAAATTTTATTGTGTAAAAATATCGGGTCCAGTTCATTAACAATATTTTATAGAAATTCATTTACCGGACTGCAATCAGATTTGTTACTTTCTGACTGCAGTCTACGGAATAATTCACTAAAAATTAATCGTAGGTCCGATTGACGAAATTCCAGTGGGAGAATTACGGCGACAACAGTGACCATCTACAGAAAAAATTCCATGAGCTAATTCTACTCAGTTTTTAAGTATTGACTCCGAATACAACACACTTTTTCTGTAGTAAAAACACAGCTTGAGCTGCTGTCCAAAAATAGTAAACGACGTCGAAAAATTACGATTCTAGTGCCATTTGATCCGTTTTTCAAAGGTGCATATTTTAGGCCTCAGAAAATCAGGTTTTCGATTTATAATGATCTAGTTACAGCCTGTTGAAGTTGGCTGAAAATACTAATCAGCATGCTTTTTAGAGTGTAAATGTTACTAAAAACGCGTCAACAATTTTTCTAACAACGGGTTTATCGAGAAATTAATGATCAAACAACATGCATGCTTATACCAACATAATCCAACCAGATTTTATCGTTATATAAGTTCATGTTTAGGTTCCTTGTTCATTTTCTCTTTGTGTTCTTATTTTAAACTTCAAACAACAATGTTTCGAACAAAAAACGTAGAAGTGATTCAAGAGTCAAATCGAAGACTTACAACTAGCACAAGGGCTAGGGATGAACTTGTGAACAAGAAATGATGATGAAAATGGCGGGAGAATGCAAGGGGTGATGTTTCTTCAAGACTCCAAGCTCCAAGCTTCACAAGGTTCCTTCTATCACTTGTTTTGGACTTGAAAATGGATCAAAGGAGTGAATGTTGAAGTGATGGTGGTGGTGGCGGATGTATGTAGCCGAGAGGGAAGAGAGAGAGTGAGTTTGAGGGTGGTGGAGTGAACTTATGAGGTGAGGAGTGAGAAGTAGGAAGATATATAAGGATTTCTTGGAAATCCCCTTTGTCATAATTGTGATCATTACAATATATCTTGGCCAATCCAACACGCAAAGATTAAAAAGAAAAAATCAAGGGAATATATGCTGATGATGGCCGAAATTTAGGCTAGGGGGCTAGTTGTAACATTTGATATTAAGTAGGTAAATATCTAGGAGGTAAAGTGTATTTTCTAATGTATTATGTGTATGACATATTTCTATAGTGTTTTGGGATTTTTGGAACCATTATTGGTTGAAAATGTAACATCTGTGTCTGAAATCATTGTAAACAATTCAGTTATCAATAAAACAATGTTATTTGATCCCAATGTTTGTTTGGTTGTGTTTTACATTTTTCATGTTTTGACTTTTATTCAATTTCAAACTCTATATCGCTTTCTGGAGAGTTATACGCAAACTGGTGTGTAAACGTAATCAGTTTAATGTGAAAAATACTCCGTAACATAAACATATACTTAACATACCTTAAATAACCTTTACATAACTTAGAAATAAGTTTTGAAGGCTTTGGTATGGCAAAAACAAGTTAATTCGCTTACAGGGACTAAACTTGACAAACTGCAAAAGTATGCCAATTTGAACTGTAACTAACATTCCGTAACATGACCATAAGTTAAACACACCTTAAATATCCTTTATATAGCTTACAAATAGGCTTTGAGGGGTTCGGTGTGCTAAAATAAACTTTTGGGTCATTCAGGGACTAAAAGCGTCAAAAAGGGCACAAGTTTGCATTTTCGCGCATAACTTACGTTCTGAATACCTCCGGACATCCAAAAATTTATGTAAGCACTAAAATATTTTATTTTAGTGTTTGGCATAAGAAAAATCCATTCGTCGTGTCATTTGGATCGTTTTTCGCGCTTATGCGCATTCCGTCGTAATTAAGCAAACATCGCGATCGTACGACCAAACGAACCAACATCCGACATATTTTTGAGCATGTTTCATGTCCACAATGTTTAGGCATCATTTTAGGGCCTTAAAATTGGCTTAACGGGCTTCAAACATGTCGGAATTGGCCTTAAAACACAACAGGGACCAAAACTGTCATTTTTGAAACTTGGTTTCTGATCAGAAGGCCCAGGCGGCCCGCGTAAGCCCAGGGTGATCCTTTATGCAGCCCGCGTCAGACTCCCAGACCAGATTCAATGTTTTAAACAGCCTGTTAACAGCCTTTCAAACACCCCAAAGGCCAATGCCACATGTCAAACTCTTGTGGTGGGGGCAAAATGAGCTACCACAACATTCCGACAAGTGTACGGGTGAGATCAAGGCACGATATTCAAGAAACGATCCTAACGGTTCGAAGAATTCTATAAATACCCACCACATTTTCACCTCATTCCTCATAAATCTGATCAAAAGTGCTCTAAGTTGAAGCAAACACTTCATACCTGAGCTATTCGATCAAGATTTACTAGCGGGGACCTTTGTAAGTCTTCCTTCGTTCTTTTATCGCTTTTCTAGTCCGAAAGTCGAACTATGTTTGAATTTCTGCGTTGACCAGTTTATGGTCAACACGAAGTTCGTTTGAACTTCATAACGTGAGCGTGATCACGATGGTTATAGTCCCTAGTGACTATACCTACTGATTACCACGTTATCTAGGCTCAGTGACGAGCCGTAGTTTCGGCCAGAATACGTATTCTTGCGTATTTTGTAACCAAACTACTTATGGGTATCAAAACCATTTGTTTTGATACCAAACTTGTTTTCTAACTTAGTTAAGCATGTTTTAACATGCTTAGCTCGTCACTTTTAGTTTTGTGCTTGTCTAGGGTCGTAAAGGTAAGCGATCTGATCAATCGCTTATACTTTCGAACCCGACCCATTTGGTCGATCATTAGGATCCGACCAAGCACATTAGGTGGCCATATTATATAGGGAATAACCTTCCAAGGTTATACCTTATGGTCGCTTCGTTTAAGTAGTTGTATGATAGGTAGTTTATATGCCTTAGGTAAATTACCAAAATGCCCTTTTTACGCCAAAATTCATTTTAAGCATATGTAACATAAGTTTTGGTATCTAAACTGATTTGGTAACAATATTAGACATGTTAAGGCATATTTTACTTATCATAGGGCTAGTTAGGCGTTCCGAACGCGTTTTACGCGAACGACACGTTAACGTAGCATAAGCTACCTAAACGGGTCGTAATGGGTCGTAAGCACTTAGGTTAGGTTTCATTTAGTATGTAGGCTTTGTTAAACCATATGACATGAGTCTCTATACTCGTTTGGTTTACGAACCCTCATTCTATCTAAATCCTCCGATATAGGTCTGGTTTATTAACATAGTTACCTATAATAGGTGCCGTTTGATTCCGAGATCTCTAGCATTGCTTGGTGGTTATCTTAGGACTTCTGAGCAATCTCATGTGAGTACATAGAACCCCCTCTTTTACTGTTTTCCAAACATTTTGGGGTGAAACACATATGCCTACTTGTTACTTTCATGCTTTCCATGTTTTCACATCATATACCTGCTATGTTCGTTAGTACATTATAGTACATGATTTCATTACATTTCATGCTATGTATGCCCATTGTGTGTGTACTTAGTACATCTTTTTACATTACATTTCATGCTATGTATGTCCATTGTGTGCATACTTAGTACATTGTTTTACTTTGCATTTCTGCTATGTATGTTAACTGATAGCATGCTAGCACATTGATTTACATGACTTTTCTACTTTGTATGTTAACTTAGCATACTTAGTACATTGTTTTCATATGACATGTATACAATTGCTATAACATTTGGTTTGCACAAACGAGACTTATATACGTTCATTAACATTAGCTAAGCCGCTCGGTAGTAAGTAGTGGTACCATAGGACTTGACAAATCCCATTCCTGACATCTCGGGTTTGTTTGGATGTAAGGAATGACTGAATCCGAAAACATTTCTTTTGATAACCTTGACTGAAAGGGTTATCCGACTGCCTCAAGGCTTGAATGTATGCGTTAACTTACCACATAAATGTTTGTATCAATGTAACATGCATTACTTTGCAAAACGTAACTTTTTGATATATTCAAAATACTTTGTTTTGTACATTTCTACATTTGGTTTATGTGACAATACTTTACTTACAATAAATAACATTTGTTACACATTACTTGACTACATCTGGACTTTTTAACATTTGACATGGCTTATACAAGGACTTTTTGACAATTGGTTTAAACATGGACTCTATACATTGGTGGTTTGTTTAAGTGATTTAAGTAACGAGGCGTGTGTAATATGATACAAGCATGGTGGATACGCCGCTGGTACTTCCTATATATAAGTGTTTGTATGGTATTACATATCGTAGCGTTATTTGAATCATTTCAATTTAGACATATAACATTTTATACAAATAACATATCTTTCACAAGAAATTGCTTTACAAACAACCTACTTTATACAACACATTTTACTTGGTTATACATTTAACCATACATTACTCTTTTATTTATACATATCCTTTGATCTTACCGCTTTTTAAATGATTTACAAAACAAAACAATTTACAAGGTTCATGACTGACTTTTGCTAAACAACTTTCTCTTAAACTTAAGTCATGAATCCCATTTTCACAAAACCTATGTATCTCACAGGCATTTTTATGCTGACGTACCTATTTTCACATGTGTTTTCAGGAGCTTTTGCATAGGATGATGATCGTGACACTAGGGCGGACCTGTGCCTTGGAGACTTAAAATAAAGATAGAACTAGTTTAATTATGTTCTGAACTCTTTATTTCCTGTTTTGAGACAATGTAACACTCTTGTTTGATAAATAAAATATAACTTTGTATGCCATGGTTGTGAAACAAATAATTCTGTTACAACACTCCCCGACGTTTCCGCCACGATTTGATGTTTTACGTGGTCGGGGTGTGACAGAAGAGTTGGTATCAGAGCCAATGGTTATAGGGAATTAGGTTATTTGTAATTCTTTGACCTAGACTATAACTTTTCTAGGACCCTAACACAAGTTGTCTTGTTATTAGATTTTAAAACATGCACTTCACCTATGTTTTGAACCCTCTGTTGTAAGGTTTTGAACCCTTCCAGTTTGATTTTGGCCTTGTGCCTTTCAAATCTTCAAAATCTCGTCAAAGTTTTGGGTTTTAAATAGTGTGAACACGTGCAAACTGGAAGAGTGAATGCCTGTACCCTGGGTTTTCTGTCTAAGGCTAGAGTGTTCGTACAAATCCACATAATCGGACCAGTCACTCTTACCTTGGAACTCTTGGGGTGAGTGTTCACTTATAGGCGAGCATGTCTTCGCGATACATTATTTTTGACCCATTTACTTTGATTGGTCACTGTGTGTCGTTTGTTTGCTTTGTTATGCGGACGAATGACCACCATCTTTGCTTTTGTTGATTTTGTTTCATCTCATTCTCTTCATCCAATCATCTCACTCGTTTCCTTTCATGTTTTCCTCTTTTAGAATGCCTCCTCGATGCGAAAACCAGATAGCAACTGCCGAACTGGCAGAAATCATTGCGCAGCAAATGGCTGCTCAATTCCCAAACCTCTTTGCTCAATGGAACCAAGCCAACAACAACAACAATGCTCCATGCAAATTCAAGGATTTTAACTCGGCTAAACCACTCAAGTTTAGTGGTTCTGAGGGAGCGACTGGGCTTCTTCAATGGTTCGAGAGCATTTAGAATACTTTCTGCCACGTGCAGTGTCCTGACAATCGCAAGGTCGAGTTTTCTTCGAGTGTGTTTCAGAAGAGGGCTCTCACATGGTGGAACGGGGTTATGAGAGACCGTGGTGCAGAAGTTGCTCTAGCACAAACTTGGGCCGAACTTAGGGCTCTTATGATGAGGGAGTTCTGTCCTCGTCATGAACAGCGAGCGTTGGAGAAAGAGTTTGTTGACTTGAAACAAGACAGTGGCGAGCACAGGGCATATACTGATAGATTTGAGGAGTTGAGTCTGCTTTGCCCAACAATGGTTACCCCATTCGACAAGGCTATCGAAAGGTACATCGACGGCCTACCTGACTCAGTGCAAGACATCATTACTGGTAGTATGTCACACCCCCAAAATCCACCTGCGGAGTATCACCGCTTGGAGGCGTGACTGACCAGGATCAAACCACTAATCATATTGAACAAGTAAATATTTAATGTAAAAGTTCAACCAACAAGATTAATATCCAAAACAACATAGTTAAGTTATGAGCGGAAGCAAAATGTTTAAAACCAAATCCAAAGTTTAATTATCCAAATGTTTAACATGGCACACAGCTGTCCATGTCCCACAACGACTCTTCCTTGTGCAAGCTCCAGCTAAGTACCTATAGACCTGCAAAGCATGTAGTAACGAGTCAACAACTAGTTGAGTGAGTTCACGTTTGGTTGTCCAGTTTATAGTTATTCCGAAAACACAGTTGGTCCTTTACCAGCTATCCAGCCGTGGGGGTTACCCCATAGTTCGAAAAACGTTTATTAGTTACCCGTTCTTACGTTGGCTATTCCAGCCCGGCTCTATAGCCGTGGGGGCTACCCCATGTTTAATTCACCAGACTCGTTACCATATCGACTACTAACGTTCGTCATGTATAAGTGCCCTAACGTCTATGTCTATCATCACTGACGTGCCATAGTCCATTAGTCCACGCCCGTCCTCTGCGGCACGGTGTGAGGTTTGTTAAACCTAATAGCGCTATTTAACTAATGACCCGTTCGCCATTGGCCTCGGCGATTAAGTCGATATAAAAGGAGGGACTTCGTTGATAGAGTTCTAGTCTAGTATAGTTTAATCCGTCTCATACTGGATGAGGAATCTATGTTCCTGATTTCGTCTCAACAGGACGAGGAATCTATATTCCTTAACCCATTCCCAACCCCTGGGAACCCCATGCTTTGTAACGGAGTGTGAACTCACCTTGATTTGCTCGGCAGATTACACAGAAAGGTCACGTCTAAATGTTAGTGGTCAACCACGTCCTAACATGGTTATCACACATGTCAGGCTTAGGTTCAATTAAAGCACGTAGGATTACACATAGTTTAACATATTGCTAACACGTATCGATCATGGCAACATAGTACACACATAGAATGTTTTAAATGTTATCAGTTTAACATACGGATGAAGCCCACATAAGTCTCGGCCCAACACGTTGTGCGATCAGCACATCCTTGTGCGATTCACAGCGTGTTGTGCGATCAGATCGAGCCCGGCCCAAACATAACTACCCGGCCCAACAATTAAACCGAACAACACTTGTGCGATCGGTCTTGTTTCCCAGCCCAAAGCATATAATATACGGCCCAATAACAATAAACAACTAACTTGTGCGACCCAACTATGTTGTGCGATCAGGCCTGGCCCAACTCGTATAAACCTACGGTCCATTAACAATAAACAACAACTTCCTTGTGCGACTCAGGTACCCTTGTGCGACTGTATATATCTTGTGGGATGGACAGACTTGTGCGACTTGTTTAAAAATCCAGAATTTAAGGAAAGCAGTTACATAACTTTTATCTTGCAAATCAATTTACCAAGTTTCCATTATTGCATAAATAATCAATTAACAATTTCTATCCTACCTAATAATCGATCAAATCAATACTTTTAACAAATGTTTCACATAACTCTAACATCATGATTATGAACAACCACCACACATGATCATCATCAAATTAAACAACAATGACCGACCACTATTCAATCATCTCAAAGGTTATTGGACCGATTTCTTGATGGATTGATACACATAATGCCACTAACCTATGGGTTGACTAAAGAATCCTACTAGTCCCATGCAAGCCTTATCTTACAATCATGTGTCATTATGCTAGCATGTGCAACCTCATAAAACAATCGGTGTTAAAATCATTATTTCTAGAATCCATATGCTTGCAACAATCCCTAGGATCCTATAGACACCCATGTTAAATCAATGATGACACATATTCAAAATCATTAGCAATCGGATCTTGATAAACATAAACAAATATAACAATCAAATCAGCATAACAAGAAATCACCACCGATTATTTGAACACCAACTTTTCATACCATCAATCCGAAAGCAAAACATTATAACCGATTAACAATATCATATATATCCGGTTCTCAAATCATCATCATTCATACACACTATATCATGGCATTCATAATATCGTTTAACAACATCATAGATCACTAACCGGTTAAAGAAGGGACAAATATCGATCCGAACAAGAAAAGATCTTCGATGGAAAGAGAGTTTAGCAGCCTTTGGTTTCGTGAGGGAGAGAGAGAGAAGAGCTAGGGTTTGTGTGTGTGGGTGATTAGTAACAAATGAGAAGTTTTACCCTAACCCCTTAGTGTTATGCGACAAAGAGAAGAGTGGGCCGAACCCTCAATGGGCTGCCCATTGATCCGAATACAAAGTGTAGCCCAAAAAGACTCGTGCGTGTGGGTTGTGTTGTGCGATCGGATTAATACTATACAATACACATCATCACGTAATCATAACCACATAACATTTAATCAATCACAAAGTCACACATAATCTCATTAATTCAACATATCAACTAATTACACCAAGTTTAAATACGTTACATCAAGTACGTTGATAAGTTCGGAAAATACGAGTTGTCACATTATCCCCAAGTTGAAAGAAATTTCGTCCCGAAATTTAGCACGTACTCACTGAGGAAGCTAGTTAAGTTGCATGGTTTTCCTGGTTTCCCTGGGGTGTCACATCCTCCCCCCGTTGATCTGGAATTTCGTCCCGAAATTCCGTAGCTTCAGCCTCAGTAGTAGTTGTACCGGTTGCGAACAATTGGGGATACTTTTGTTTCATCTGATCTTCGCGCTCCCAGGTGAATTCTGGGCCGCGACGTGAGTTCCAACGAACTCGAACGAGAGGTATTCTGGTATGTTTGAGGACCTTCACATCCCGGTCCGTGATCTCCACAGGTTCCTCGACGAATCGTAACTGCTCGTCGATCGTGAGCTCCTTCAAAGGAACTACATGGGGCTCATCTGATAAACACTTCTTCAGGTTTGACACGTGGAAAACATTGTGAACTGCACTGAGTTCTGCTGGTAAATTCAGTCTGTAGGCCACCTTGCCTATTTTCTCAATGACTTCGAAGGGTCCAACGTATCGTGGATTAAGTTTGCCCCGTTTGCCAAAATGAACGACACCCTTCCAGGGTGAAACTTTGAGTAGCGCTCGATCCCCAACCTGGAATTCGAGTAATTTTCTATCCTTATCGGCGTAGACTTTCTGACGCTCACGAGCTGCCGCCATTCGTTGTCGTATCTGAGCAATTTTCTCTGTTGTGTCAACTACATATTCTGGACCAATAATCTGACTATCCCCCACCTCTGCCCAACAAAGAGGTGACCGGCATTTACGCCCGTACAATGCCTCAAACGGAGCAGCTTTAATGCTGGTGTGGTAGCTATTGTTGTACGAAAATTCCACAAGTGGCAGATGCTTTTCCCAGCCGTTGCCAAAGTCAATTACACATGCCCTAAGCATGTCTTCGAGGGTCTGGATGGTACGTTCCGACTGCCCATCCGTTTGCGGGTGATAAGCTGTGCTCATGTCTAACCTTGAGCCAAAGGACTTGTGCATTGCTTGCCATAGTTCTGAAGTAAAACGTGCATCTCGATCCGAGATGATAGAGGTGGGCACCCCGTGCCTCGAGACAACTTCCTTAAGATATACTTCTGCTAGGGTGGAGAACTTATCCGTTTCTTTGATAGCCAGGAAGTGAGCAGACTTTGTGAGTCGATCCACGATCACCCAAATAGTATCGTTACCACGTTGTGATCTAGGCAGGCCAGTAACAAAATCCATGGAAATTTGCTCCCATTTCCATTGTGGTATCTCTGGTTGTTGAAGGGGGCCTGAAGGTTTCTGGTACTCCGCCTTGACTCTCGCACAAGTCAAGCACTTGCTAACGTACGTTGCTATATGGGCCTTCATGCTAGGCCACCAATATGTGGTTTTGATGTCGTGGTACATTTTGTCCGAACCAGGGTGCACTGAGTAGCGAGACTTGTGTGCCTCATCCATCACAAGCTCTCGTAGGTTGCCGTAAAGTGGGACCCAAATGCGTCCTGTTACGTAGTAAGCACCGTCCTCCTTCTGTTCTAAGCGTTGCGTTGAACCGCATAGGGCTTCAGCCCTGACGTTATCTGGTTTCAATGCTTCTACCTGAGCATTTCGTATTTGCGAAGGAAGATTAGACTGTATAGTAAGTTGTAAAGCTCGTACGCGCTTAGGCGCAGTGTCCTTCCGACTAAGGGCGTCAGCCACAACATTGGCTTTGCCCGGGTGATACCTGATTGAGCATTCGTAATCGTTCAGCAGTTCGACCCATCGTCGTTGTCTCATATTGAGTTCTTTCTGTTTGAAGATGTGCTCGAGGCTCCTGTGATCAGTGTAGATAGCACACTTGGTGCCATACAAGTAGTGTCGCCATATCTTAAGTGCAAAAACAACCGCTCCCAGCTCTAGATCGTGTGTAGTGTAGTTCTTCTCATGAACCTTGAGTTGGCGTGAAGCGTATGCTATAACTTTATCCCGCTGCATCAAAACACAACCAAGACCCTGAATAGATGCGTCACAGTAAACCACGAAGTCATCTGTGCCCTCTGGCAATGAAAGGATAGGTGCACTACAAAGTCTATCCTTTAAGTGCTGAAACGCTAACTCCTGTGCGTTTCCCCAACGATAAACAACGCCCTTCTGCGTTAGTGAAGTAAGAGGCTAAGCAATCTTAGAAAAATCCTTGATAAATCTCCTGTAGTAACCTGCCAATCCCAAGAATTGGCGAATTTCCGTTGGTGTACGAGGTGCGGGCCAGCTCTTGATTGACTCCACCTTGGATGGATCAACGTGAATCCCATCCTTGTTCACTACGTGGCCTAAGAAATGGACTTCACGAAGCCAGAAGTCACATTTAGAAAACTTGGCGTACAGCTGTTCCCTTCGAAGGAGTTCCAAAATAAGCCGTAAGTGTTGCTCATGTTCCTCCTGACTCTTCGAATAAATCAGGATGTCGTCGATGAAGACAATGACGAATTTGTCTAAGTAGGGCTTGCACACTCTATTCATCAAGTCCATGAAGACTGCTGGTGCGTTTGTCATCCCAAAAGGCATGACCAAAAACTCATAGTGGCCATAACGGGTTCTAAAGGCTGTTTTAGAGACATCCTCTTCTCGGACTCTCAGCTGGTGATATCCTGATCTCAAATCGATCTTTGAATAGTAGCTTGACCCTTGCAGCTGGTCGAATAGGTCACCAATGCGTGGAAGAGGATAGCGATTCTTCACAGTCACCTTGTTCAATTCACAGTAGTCGATGCACATTCTGAACGTACCGCCTTTCTTCTTCACAAATAGCACTGGAGCTCCCCAGGGCGAAGAACTAGGATGAATAAAACCCTTATCTAAGAGTTCTTGTAATTGCGTAGATAGCTCTTTCAACTCTGATGGAGCTAATCGATACGGTGCACGAGCTATAGGCGCCGCTCCAGGAGCTAACTCGATTTGGAACTCGACCTGGCGATGAGGCGGGAGGCCAGGTAGTTCCTCAGGAAATACCTCAGGATAATTGCGTACAACTGGAAAGTCTTCTATCTTTTTCTCTTTCTTCGAGGTGTCAGTAACAAGAGCCAGAAAGGCAGTGTGGCCCTTACGCAAACACTTTTGAGCCTTAAGGGAAGAAATGATGCTTGTAACAGCACCACTCCTGTCGCCACGAATCATAAGAGGTTCCTCACCTGGGCACGGAATACGGACAATCTTTTCGTTGCAAAGAATCTCGGCTTGATGTTGGGATAACCAGTCCATCCCAATGACAACATCGAAACTACCCAGAGTGATAGGAAGAAGGTCGATCGAGAAAGTGTGATCAGCAAGTACTAGGTTACAACCTTTAACTACATGTGTGACCTCTATACTTTTACCATTAGCTAACTCTACAACATGTTTGGGATTCAAAGGTGTTGGGGTACGCTTAAGCAGTTGACTAACTTTTTGGGACACATAACTAGTATCAGCACCCGAATCAAATAAGACAGTAACGTAAAAGTCGTCGAGAAGGAACTTACCCGTCACAACATTGGGATCGTTCCTTGCTTCTCCATTGCCAATAACGAACACACGACCCCTTGCCCCATTGCCATTGTTACCCCCGTTGTTTCCATTTCCTTGATTGTTGTTGTTATTGTTGTTCTGGTTCAGCTGGGGACAGTCTTTCTTGAAGTGGCCTTCAGCTCCACACTGAAAGCACCCTCTGCTGTTACCCTGTTGTTGCTGCTGCTGACGTTGATTTGGTGGGGCTCGCTGTTGTTGCCGATTTTGGTTCGCGGGAAACTGACTCCTACATTCTCTTGCAATATGACCAGGCTTGTTGCACCGATGACAGTTACTTCTGGTGCATGGCCCACTGTGATGTAAGTTACAACGATTACATTTGGGGTGATTTCCTTTGTATCCACCCTGACTTTGGCTACCTGACGATTACTGGCTCGGACTCTTATACTCTTCTGTTCTTCTCTGCTGCGACTGGGATTGAACAGAAGTCGAACCTCTGCTTGAAGCTCCATCCCATATACGTTTGTTATCACTGGGAGGTTCAGAAGTAGCTGTAGCACTAATGCGTTTTGGTAACCTGTTTTGCTCCACCGCCTGATCAGTGAGACGGTGAGCCAACTGAACAACCTGCTGATAGGTAGCGAGATTTGCTGAAGTCACATAACTTTGGATTTCCGGCTTTAGGCCCTTAAGATATAGTTCGATACGCTTAATTGGAGGGTCCACCATTGTAGGACACAGTAGTGCAAGCTCATTCGATCTCTTAGTAAACGCCTCAATTTCTGACCCCGTCATCTTGAGGTTGAAAAACTCGACTTCCAGCTTATGAATGTCGTCGCGAGTGCAGTATTCCTCCCTGATCATCTCTTTAAAATTGTTCCATGGGGTGGCGTTAGCAGCAACCAACCCCAGCATTTGGACCTGAGCGTTCCACCATGTCAGGGCTAAACCCTCAAGAGTGCCGGTAGCATATTTCACCCTGCGTGCCTCAGGGCATTCACACATCTCGAATACAGACTCTAGTTTCTCAAACCAGTGGAGGAGACCTACTGCTCCTTCAGTGCCACTAAAAGTTGTGGGTCGGCAGTCCATGAAAGTTTTGAAGGTGCAAACAGGTGGCTGAGCATGTTGACCTGTTGTGGGTATAAGAAAGGACAAGGTTTAACACAAGGATAGATTCACGAGAGTAGGATCGAAAGATCCTAGAATGAGTTATAAACTGCAGGGTATACCTCCTGCCTGTGCGGCTGCAAGTGCCGCATCAACCTGTTCGTTGATCAGAGCCGTCAACTGGGCTTGAGTCATGTTAATGCGTCCAGACATGATCTTCATACCAAAAGAAGCATGTGTGAGAAGGGTTCGCGAAAGTGCGATGACAGAGGAGAGTAAGCACACACGTGTTCAAGTAACAGTAACTATACTAGCTAAGCATATCATGAGCAAAGTTCTACGTAATCTAACAAGTAGGCAATATAAAACGTAAACCATATCACCTAGAATGTCGAGCCTTGCACGTGGAGTGAAGCGTCGTTGTGGATCGTAGAGCACTGTACAGGTTATAGTCTGGTTTTAACAAAAACGTTCTCCTTTATTAAAACCAAGTTCTCTATAACCAATGGCTCTGATACCAATCTGTCACACCCCCAAAATCCACCTGCGGAGTATCACCGCTTGGAGGCGTGACTGACCAGGATCAAACCACTAATCATATTGAACAAGTAAATATTTAATGTAAAAGTTCAACCAACACGATTAATATCCAAAACAACATAGTTAAGTTATGAGCGGAAGCAAAATGTTTAAAACCAAATCCAAAGTTTAATTATCCAAATGTTTAACATGGCACACAGCTGTCCATGTCCCACAACGACTCTTCCTTGTGCAAGCTCCAGCTAAGTACCTATAGACCTGCAAAGCATGTAGTAACGAGTCAACAACTAGTTGAGTGAGTTCACGTTTGGTTGTCCAGTTTATAGTTATTCCGAAAACACAGTTGGTCCTTTACCAGCTATCCAGCCGTGGGGGTTACCCCATAGTTCGAAAAACGTTTATTAGTTACCCGTTCTTACGTTGGCTATTCCAGCCCGGCTCTATGGCCGTGGGGGCTACCCCATGTTTTATTCACCAGACTCGTTACCATATCGACTACTAACGTTCGTCATGTATAAGTGCCCTAACGTCTGTGTCTATCATCACTGACGTGCCATAGTCCATTAGTCCACGCCCGTCCTCTGCGGCACGGTGTGAGGTTTGTTAAACCTAATAGCGCTATTTAACTAATGACCCGTTCGCCATTGGCCTCGGCGATTAAGTCGATATAAAAGGAGGGACTTCGTTGATAGAGTTCTAGTCTAGTATAGTTTAATCCGTCTCATACTGGATGAGGAATCTATGTTCCTGATTTCGTCTCAACAGGACGAGGAATCTATATTCCTTAACCCATTCCCAACCCCTGGGAACCCCATGCTTTGTAACGGAGTGTGAACTCACCTTGATTTGCTCGGCAGATTACACAGAAAGGTCACGTCTAAATGCTAGTGGTCAACCACGTCCTAACATGGTTATCACACATGTCAGGCTTTGGTTCAATTAAAGCACGTAGGATTACACATAGTTTAACATATTGCTAACACGTATCGATCATGGCAACATAGTACACACATAGAATGTTTTAAATGTTATCAGTTTAACATACGGATGAAGCCCACATAAGTCTCGGCCCAACACGTTGTGCGATCAGCACATCCTTGTGCGATTCACAGCATGTTGTGCGATCAGATCGAGCCCGGCCCAAACATAACTACCCGGCCCAACAATTAAACCGAACAACACTTGTGCGATCGGTCCTGTTTCCCAGCCCAAAGCATATAATATACGGCCCAATAACAATAAACAACTAACTTGTGCGACCCAACTATGTTGTGCGATCAGGCCTGGCCCAACTCGTATAAACCTACGGTCCATTAACAATAAACAACAACTTCCTTGTGCGACTCAGGTACCCTTGTGCGACTGTATATATCTTGTGCGATGGACAGACTTGTGCGACTTGTTTAAAAATCCAGAATTTAAGGAAAGCAGTTACATAACTTTTATCTTGCAAATCAATTTACCAAGTTTCCATTATTGCATAAATAATCAATTAACAATTTCTATCCTAACTAATAATCGATCAAATCAATACTTTTAACAAATGTTTCACATAACTCTAACATCATGATTATGAACAACCACCACACATGATCATCATCAAATTAAACAACAATGGCCGACCACTATTCAATCATCTCAAAGGTTATTGGACCGATTTCTTGATGGATTGATACACATAATGCCACTAACCTATGGGTTGACTAAAGAATCCTACTAGTCCCATGCAAGCCTTATCTTATCATGTGTCATTATGCTAGCATGTGCAACCTCATAAAACAATCGGTGTTAAAATCATTATTTCTAGAATCCATATGCTTGCAACAATCCCTAGGATCCTATAGACACCCATGTTAAATCAATGATGACACATATTCAAAATCATTAGCAATCGGATCTTGATAAACATAAACAAATATAACAATCAAATCAGCATAACAAGAAATCACCACCGATTATTTGAACACCAACTTATCATACCATCAATCCGAAAGCAAAACATTATAACCGATTAACAATATCATATATATCCGGTTCTCAAATCATCATCATTCATACACACTATATCATGGCATTCATAATATCGTTTAACAACATCATAGATCACTAACCGGTTAAAGAAGGGACAAATATCGATCCGAACAAGAAAAGATCTTCGATGGAAAGAGAGTTTGGCAGCCTTTGGTTTCGTGAGGGAGAGAGAGAGAAGAGCTAGGGTTTGTGTGTGTGGGTGATTAGTAACAAATGAGAAGTTTTACCCTAACCCCTTAGTGTTATGCGACAAAGAGAAGAGTGGGCCGAACCCTCAATGGGCTGCCCATTGATCCGAATACAAAGTGTAGCCCAAAAAGACTCGTGCGTGTGGGTTGTGTTGTGCGATCGGATTAATACTATACAATACACATCATCACGTAATCATAACCACATAACATTTAATCAATCACAAAGTCACACATAATCTCATTAATTCAACATATCAACTAATTACACCAAGTTTAAATACGTTACATCAAGTACGTTGATAAGTTCGGAAAATACGAGTTGTCACATAGTAACCCTACCACACTCCGTCAGGCGATCGAGTTAGCAGCGACATTGACTGAGTCGCAGGTTCGAAAGGGAAAACTGCACAAAAAGGGTGACAAGGGTAAGAAGCAGGCCTCTGACAAAGAAGATAGCAAGAAAGGTCAAAACAAGAAGGGAAAGAATTTTGTTTCCTCAAAGGGTTCTAGGAAGCGGAAGGCTTCCCAAAACTATGTCGTTACTGCACAGGCCCAAGCTGCACCAAATCAGCCTGCGCAACCACTAGCCAAGAAGCCTTATCTTGGCAATGCACCTTTGTGCAACAGGTGTAACGGCCATCACCTACCACATCTCCAATGTCCTCATTGCACTAACTGTGGGAGAATTGGTCATCTTGCCGCTACTTGTCGCATTCCTGTTAACCAGAACCAGGCAGTTCAGAACCCAGCCCAACAAGTTGCTCAGCCTCTTGCTCAGCAACAAGGTCAAGTTGCACGACCTCATTTTCCTCCTGGTTCGTGCTACAATTATGGGGATCTGACCCACTACAGAAACCGGTGCCCAAGGCTAGCCAACCAGAATCAGAATCCAAATCAGAATTAAGCTCAGGCTCGAGGTCGAGTCTTCAACATGAATGCTCAAGAGGCACAAGCAGACAATGAAGTGGTGAACGGTACGTTCTTTATTAATAATCAGCCTGTATCTGTTCTTTTTTATTCGGGTGCCGATAAGAGTTTTGTTTCTTTATCTTTTGATCCATTGCTTCGCGTGTCTAGAACGAAACTAGGTAAACCTTTGACAGTAGAGGTTGTTAGTGGTGAACCCATTGTTCTTGATTCTATTCTTCGCAACTGCCAGTTGAACCTTAACGACCATCTTTTTCCTATTGACCTCACGCCTATGCAACTTTGAAGCTTCGACGTTATTGTGGGTATGGATTGGTTATCCAAGCATCGCGCAGAGGTAGTTTGTTTTGAGAAGATTGTTCGTGTGCCGCTTTCGACAGGCGAGATCCTACAGGTTCGTGGTGAGAAACCTGCTGGTGGTCTCAAACTTATGTCTTGTTTTAAAGCTCGGAAGTATCTGCGAAAGAACTATGTGGCCTTTTTGGCACATGTTGTAGCAGATAAGGGTAAGGGTAAGTCTATTCAAGATATTCCTGTTGTTCGGGATTATTCTGAAGTATTTCCTGAAGAGTTACCTGGACTACCTCCAGCACACCAAGTCGAGTTCCGTATTGATCTTGTACCTGGTGCAAATCCCATTGCCAGATCTCCATATCGTCTTGCACCGTCTGAGATGCAAGAGTTATCTAAGCAGCTTCAGGAGCTCTCTGACAAAGGTTTTATCCGTCCTAGCTTTTCACCTTTGGGTGCTCCCATTGTTTTTGTCAAAAAGAAGGATGGATCTTTTAGGATGTGTATCGATTATCGTGAGCTTAACAAGCTTACCATCAAGAATCGATATCCCCTACCTCGCATCGATGATCTCTTTGATCAGTTACAGGGCGCTTCTTATTTTTCGAAGATCGATCTGCGATCTGGATATCATCAACTTCGGGTGCATGAAGAAGACATTCCCAAGACAGCGTTTCGCACTCGTTATGGGCATTATGAGTTCACAGTCATGCCATTCGGTTTGACTAATGCTCCTGCTATTTTCATGGACTTGATGAATAGGGTCTGCAAGCCTTATTTGGATCAGTTCGTCATTGTTTTTATTGATGACATTTTGATATACTCTAAGACGCGAGCTGATCACGAGCAACACCTTCGTCTTACTTTGGAACTCCTAAAGAAAGAGCAACTTTTCGCCAAATTCTCCAAGTGTGAATTCTGGCTTAAAGAGGTTTAATTCTTAGGACATATTGTCAACGAACAAGGTATTCATGTAGATCCCTCCAAGATCAGTGCGATTAAAGATTGGGATACGCCTACTACTCCTACTGAAGTTCGTTCTTTTCTTGGTCTAGCGGGTTATTACCACCGCTTCATTGAAAACTTCTCGAAGATTGCAGTTCCTCTAACTGCTCTAACTCAGAAGAACAAGCCCTTTGATTGGGGATTCAAGCAAGAGGAAGCGTTTCTGACTTTGAAACAAAAACTTTGCGACGCGCCTGTTCTGACTTTGCCTGAGGGCAATGATGATTTCGTCGTTTATTGTGATGCATCTAAATTGGGTCTTGGCTGTGTTCTGATGTAAAGGAACAAAGTCATAGCATATGCATCGAGGCAGTTGAAGATACATGAGAAAAACTACACCACTCATGATCTTGAGTTGGGTGCAGTTGTCTTCACTCTTAAGATCTGGAGACACTATTTATACGGTACAAAATGTGTGGTTTTCACGGACCACAAAAGTCTTCAGCATATCTTCAATCAGAAAGAACTCAACATGAGGCAACGATGTTGGGTCGAGCTTCTAAACGACTATGACTGCGAAATTCGCTACCATCCTGGTAAGGAGAATGTCGTAGCCGATGCATTGAGTCGTAAGGAACGTACTAAGCTTCATTGTGTTCGTGTTCAATCTGTTATCCAAGCTCGATCCGATATCCAAGCACGCATTTCTCAGGCTCAACAATCTTGTGTTTCACAAGGTTTGATGGATAAGGAATTTCCCTATCACATAACCCCTGATCTGGAACTGAAGTACAATGGATCGTATTACTTCATGGACCGTTTGTGGGTCCCAAGCCAAGATAACCTTCGCACCTTGCTTATGGATGAAGCCCATAAGTCTTGTTATTCTTTTCATCCTGGCTCAGATAAGATGTATAAGGACCTTCGTATTCAGTATTGGTGGCCTGGTATGAAGAAAGACATTGCCTTATATGTATCAAAATGCCTTACTTGTCTTAAGGTTAAGGCTGAACATCAGCGTCCTTCTGGTTTATTGGTGCAACCAGAGATCCCAGTTCGGAAATGGGAAAACATTACTATGGATCTCATTACCAAACTTCCGCGCACAAAGAAAGGTCATGATGCCATCTGGGTAGTCGTTGATCGTCTTACTAAGTCAGCGCATTTCTTGCCAATCCGTGAGGATTTTTCTGTTGACAAACTTGCTAAAATCTATGTGGATAAAATTGTATCTCGACATGGTGTTCCTTTGAACATCATTTCTGACAGAGATGCTCGCTTCACTTCTCATTTTTGGAGAACCATGCAATCTGCTATGGGAACCCAACTTAACCTAAGCACAGCTTATCATCCGCAAACGGATGGTCAATCTGAAAGAACAATCCAGACTCTGGAGGATATGCTTAGAGCTTGTGTGATCGATTTTGGTGGTAGTTGGGATTCACATCTTCCGTTAATTGAATTCTCCTACAACAACAGTTATCACTCCAGCATCAACATGGCTCCTTTCGAAGCTCTCTATGGTCGAAAATGTCATTCACCAGTCTGCTGGAATGAGATCGGTGAGGCTCAGCTTACTGGACCTGCCTTTATTTTAGAGACAACTGACAAAATTAAGAAAGTTCGTGATAACCTTCAGACAGCTAGAAGCCGTCAAAAGAGTTACGCGGATCCAAAATGCAAGCCCTTGGAATTTCAAGTCGGTGATCGAGTATTACTTAAGGTCTCACCTTGGAAAGGTATGATCAGATTTGGAAAGAAAGGAAAACTTGCACCTAGATACGTTGGACCATTCAAGATAGTCGAAAGAATCGGTAAGGTAGCCTACAAACTTGAGTTACCTCCTGAACTTGGAAATGTTCATCCAACCTTTCACGTGTCCAATCTCAAGAGGTGTTTAGCTGATGAGAACCTCCCCATACCACTTGACGAAATTCGTGTTGATAAAACACTGAAATTTGTTGAGAAGCCAGTGGAAATCATGGAACGTGAAGTCAAGTGGCTTAAACGCAAGCGCATTCCTTTGGTCAAGGTTCTCTGGGAATCTAAACGTGGACATGAGTTTACTTGGGAACGCGAAGATCAAATGAAGGCGAAATATCCGCATCTTTTCCCATGAGTTTCCCTTAAATAAATTTCGGGACGAAATTTCCACAAGTAGGGGAGACTGTAACATCTGTGTCTGAAATCAATGTAAACAATTCAGTTATTAATAAAACAATGTTATTTGATCCCAATGTTTTTTTGGTTATGTTTTACATTTTTCATGTTTTGACTTTTATTCAATTTCAAACTATATATCGCTTTCTAGAGGGTTATACGCAAACTGGTGCGTAAACGTAATTAGTTTAATGCGAAAAATACTCCGGAACATCAACATATACTTAACATACCTTAAATAACCTTTACATAACTTATAAATAAGTTTTGAAGGCTTTGGTATGGCAAAAACAAGTTAATTCGCTTACAGGGACTAAACTTGACAAACTACGAAAGTATGCCAATTTGAACTGTAACTAACATTCCGGAACATGACCATAAGTTAAACACACCTTAAATATCCTTTATATAGCTTAGAAATAGGCTTTGAGGGGTTCGGTGTGCTAAAATAAACTTTTGGGTCATTCAGGGACTAAAAGCGTCAAAAAGTGCACAAGTTTGCATTTTCGCGCATAACTTACGTTCTGAATACCTCCGGACATCCAAAAATTTATGTAAGCACTAAAATATTTCATTTTAGAGTTTGGCATAAGAAAAATCCATTCGTCGCGTCATTTGGATCGTTTTTCGCGCTTATGCGCATTCCGTCGTAATTAAGCGAACATCGCGATCGTACGACCAAACGAACCAACATCCGACATATTTTTGAGCATGTTTCATGTCCACAATGTTAAGGCATCATTTTAGGGCCTTAAAATTGGCTTAACGGGCTTCAAACATGTCGGAATTGGCCTTAAAACACAACAGGGACCAAAACTGTCATTTTTGAAACTTGGTTTCTGATCAGAAGGCCCAGGCGGCCCGCGTAAGCCCAGGGTGATCCTTTACGCGGCCCGCGTCAAACTCCCAGACCAGATTCAATGTTTTAAACAGCCTGTTAACAGCCTTTCAAACACCCCAAAGGCCAATGCCACATGTCAAACTCTTGTGGTGGGGGCAAAATGAGCTACCACAACATTCCGACAAGTGTACGGGTGAGATCAAGGCACGATATTCAAGAAACGATCCTAACGGTTCGAAGAATTCTATAAATACCCACCACATTTTCACCTCATTCCTCACAAATCTGATCAAAAGTGCTCTAAGTTGAAGCAAACACTTCATACCTGAGCTATTCGATCAAGATTTACTAGCGGGGACCCTTTGTAAGTGTTCCTTCGTTCTTTTATCGCTTTTCTAGTCCGAAAGTCGAACTATGTTGACTTTCTGCGTTGACCAGTTTATGGTCAACACGAAGTTCGTTTGAACTTCATAACGTGAGCGTGATCACGATGGTTATAGTCCCTAGTGACTATACCTACTGATTACCACGTTATCTAGGCTCAGTGACGAGCCGTTGTTTCGGCCAGAATACGTATTCTTGCGTATTTTGTAACCAAACTACTTATGGGTATCAAAACCGTTTGTTTTGATACCAAACTTGTTTTCTAACTTAGTTAAGCATGTTTTAACATGCTTAGCTCGTCACTTTTAGTTTTGTGCTTGTCTAGGGTCGTAAAGGTAAGCGATCTGATCAATCGCTTATACTTTCGAACCCGACCCATTTGGTCGATCATTAGGATCCGACCAAGCACATTAGGTGACCATAGTATATAGGGAATAACCTTCCGAGGTTAACCTTATGGTCGCTTCGTTTAAGTAGTTGTATGATAGGTAGTTTATATGCCTTAGGTAAATTACCAAAATGCCCTTTTTACGCCAAAATTCATTTTAAGCATATGTAACATAACTTTTGGTATCTAAACTGATTTGGTAACAATATTAGACATGTTAAGGCATATTTTACTTATCATAGGGCTAGTTAGGCGTTCCGAACGCGTTTTACGCGAACGACACGTTAAAGTAGCATAAGCTACCTAAACGGGTCGTAATGGGTCGTAAGCACTTAGGTTAGGTTTCATTTAGTATGTAGGCTTTGTTAAACCATATGACATGAGTCTCTATACTCGTTTGGTTTACGAACCCTCATTCTATCTAAATCCTCCGATATAGGTCCGGTTTATTAACATAGTTACCTATAATAGGTGCCGTTTGATTCCGAGATCTCTAGCATTGCTTGGTGGTTATCTTAGGACTTCTGAGCAATCTCATGTGAGTACATAGAACCCCCTCTTTTACTGTTTTCCAAACATTTTGGGGTGAAACACATGTGCCTACTTGTTACTTTCATGCTTTCCATGTTTTCACATCATATACCTGCTATGTTCGTTAGTACATTATAGTACATGATTTCATTACATTTCATGCTATGTATGCCCATTGTGTGCGTACTTAGTACATCTTTTTACATTACATTTCATGCTATGTATGTCCATTGTGTGCATACTTAGTACATTGTTTTACTTTGCATTTCTGCTACGTAAGTTAACTGATAGCATGCTAGCACATTGATTTACATGACTTTTCTACTTTGTATGTTAACTTAGCATACTTAGTACATTGTTTTCATATGACATGTATACAATTGCTATAACATTTGGTTTGTACAAACAAGACCTATATACGTTCATTAACATTAGCTACGCCGCTCGGTAGTAAGTAGTGGTACCATAGGACTTGACAAATCCCATTCCTGACATCTCGGGTTTGTTTGGATGTAAGGAATGACTGAATCCGAAAATGTTTCTTTTGATAACCTTGACTGAAAGGGTTATCCAACTGTCTCAAGGCTTGAATGTATGCGTTAACTTACGACATAAATGTTTGTATCAATGTAACATGCATTACTTTGCAAAACATAACTTTTTGATATATTAAAAATACTTTGTTTTGTACATTTCTACATTTGGTTTATGTGACAATACTTTACTTACAATACATAACATTTGTTACACATTACTTGACTACATTTGGACTTTTTAACATTTGACATGGCTTATACAAGGACTTTTTGACAATTGGTTTAAACATGGACTTTATACATTGGTGGTTTGTTTAAGTGATTTAAGTAACGAGGCGTGTGTAATATGATACAAGCATGGTGGATACGCCGCTGGTACTTCCTATATATAAGTGTTTGTATGGTATTACATAGCGTAGCGTTATTTGAATCATTTCAATTTAGACATATAACATTTTATACAAATAACATATCTTTCACAAGACATTGCTTTACAAATAACTTACTTTATACAACACATTTTACTTGGTTATACATTTAACCATACATTACTCTTTTATTTATACATATCCTTTGATCTTACCGCTTTTTAAATGATTTACAAAACAAAACAATTTACAAGGTTCATGACTGACTTTTGCTAAACAACTTTCTCTTAAACTTAAGTCATGAATCCCATTTTCACAAAAGCTATGTATCTCACAGGCATTTTTATGTTGACGTACCTATTTTCACATGTGTTTCCAGGAGCTTTTGCATAGGATGATGATCGTGACACTAGGGCGGACCTGTGCCTTAGAGACTTAAAATAAAGATAGAACTAGTTTAATTATGTTCTGAACTCTTTATTTCCTGTTTTGAGACAATGTAACACTCTTGTTTGATAAATAAAATATAACTTTGTATGCCATGGTTGTGAAACAAATAATTCTGTTACAACACTCCCCGACGTTTCCGCCACGATTTGATGTTTTACGTGGTCGGGGTGTGAGCGAAAATAATAAAATAATGTTTCTGACAAAATTTTGGTGTCCCGGGTAATGTCCGGTTGTTCGGTTACGTACTGTTCCGTTAAGGTGTTAAATTGTACCATATAGTGTCTTTTATGCATCTTTTTGTAACGAAATTAATTCCAACACTTAGGAAGGCATTCAGGACCATTTAGTCAATTCTCTGTATAATACGAGTATGTTAAAAGCTGAATCGTTGCTGAAAATGCAGAATTCTGCACTAAAAATGAGTTTTAGGCACTTCCCGGCACTCAAACTATCGCCTAGTGACACAGTCTCATGGTCCTCACATTGTTACACACCATACTAGTGTAGTACTTTGTCCCTGGCCCATACTGGGTCTCAAAACACTGTCTGTCTATGTACTGGCACTGTCAGTATATTTCTGAGTTATCTGCTAACTGTGCTAACTGCGCTTTGTGCATCGAGTATGTCACTATCGTTTGTGTGTATTAAATGGTGTGACAGTATGAAATGTGATGCTCATGTAGGTATGTAATAGTAATCAGAAAGCAGTTTAAATCATCAGTCGAAATCAAGCACAGTCGTTAAGCACAAATTTAATATTAATCAATTGTACGAAAGCATGCAAATTTGATAGTTGTCACATTCTCCCCCCGTTAAGAAAATTTCATCCTCGAAATTGTACTACCTTAACTCCTTATGGTTACGTCACATGTATATACATATGGATAATACCGAGGTAGATAATCACCAAACCGAATCAAACCTTACCCACATCAGGTAAGTCCAAAATATATAACAACCCGAACCCTATGGTTAAAAGGTTGGTGCTTTTAGCATTTGGTGTCAAAGGTACAAGACGTATTTGACGTATAGTCTAGTGTAATCCAGCTACAGGGGTTCCACGAGAGGAGTTTTGTCCAATAGGATTCTTAAACGATTGGTCACAGTGTGCCAACGAGTCTTCATAACCATAGCATCTGCTATACGAATTCAAAATCAACATCTCCAAAGTAATAGTAAGGTGATCTGTCAATCTCCCGAACAAATGAATGGTAAGAATTAGTGCGTTGTCATTTTTTTTACTTGTGAAAATACACCGTATGAAATACAAGCGAATCTGGTGTATCATTGTCTTGATTTGTAGTTGCATCAGAAATGTTTAAATGGCAAGTCAAACAAAAGTATATGTAGTTTTGTGTGAAACAGTTGACCATGATTAGCACAAGGTAATGACACCACCAAGTGTTGTAATGACGAGATTCAATAATAGTGGTGACCGAACAAGCTCACCGTGCCTAAAATCAAATGAAAGTGTCCTGAAACAGTCCAAAAATTTGATTTATACAATGTCGTAAGGTTTCCAGTTGAACTCGGAACATCAAAGAATCAATGTTCCCGATTGAAGATGAAAAGTAAATATGTGTCGCAAGGCATTCGATCGACCATGAAAGAATCGTTAGGAGGTACATTGTGATATGAAGTGAGTCTATGTACCCTTGTCTTAACACGCAACTGTGTAGAGTCTGCTTTAATTTGAACTAAACAAGACGGATTTAGAGAAAATTAGCAAATAATTTAAATCTGTGTATGGAGTGGGTAACCAAATTAGCGCAAGCTTCAATCTCGTGAAAGTATCACCGCAATGCATCAGAACCAATCAAATGATTTAGTGGAGTCGTAGACCAACCGAGTCTACTACGACTCGTAATGAAAGGGTCTTGGCAAAATTAATTGAATATGATGCTCTCAACACATCATCATACAGCGTCTCAAAACGAACACGCAAAGATGGATAAGTTCAAGCAGTTGAACTAGATTTCAACGTTATCTGACAATGAACATATGTATCAACAAGGGGAATCTCAGCATGGTTACAACAAAAAAAATAAACCATAAATGTAACTTGGAAGAAAAGAAGTTTCAAGAAAGTGTGTTGACTTGATAACAACAGAGCCAACACTTACAATAATGTAGGTCATTCGAATCACAAACCAGTAATTTAGATTTAGCAACATAATATTTGAACTTCAATGAAGCGTTCGAATCGAAACCGCATGCGTAGCAGATGGTGCATGTGTAACCTGTGAGTTTTAAAACAATGAGTGTTTGCTAAAACGGAGAAACGACCAAGTATTCAAAGTAATTGAGTGTTCGCTCTCAGCGAAGAAAGTCAACGTGATGCAACTACCCTTAAGGGGAGTAGAGATGCAAGCATCTACTCGCTAGAAGTAAAAGAAATTCAAGTATTCTCTGTTTGATCAACGGTACTAGCATATATGTCAAGTTAATGGTGTCTGCTTGAGTTAACAGATGTGGTTCCTACGTAACAACCTTTGTGAATTTGGACCTGGGTTCCCTATGGTCCTAAGTACATGTTTCCTAGGTTCTCAGAGTTTCGGATTTGGTGTGGAATCGTTCTGTGCATCGTGTAGGAAACACCATTCTCGTGTACGTTTAAAACAAACTATTGTCCCACAATTTTTCCCCCGGTATACTTTCTTCCTGAAGTTACAGCTACTCGATCATCGATCGGTCGGGAAACACGGGTTGGATCCTCGCAGTTAGTCCAATAAATAGTTCGTCAATCCTTAGCAAGAGTCGCTGACTCTTGTTGGCTAGCTCGTCCGACTCCTGGTAGTTTGATGTTCATTTGAAAGTCATCGTCCTTTCTTTTGACGAGCAGAACTGGGGTATCCCAAATTGGCAATTTTGGTCAGTTATCTTCCTTCTCTATCCACTATTGAAACTACACTGTCAATCCTTGCATTTCCGAAGGTGCAAGTCTCTAGAGTGCATTTACCACAGACGCGGCGCTTGGAATCAAATCGATGCAAAATTCGACTTGTCGTTGAGGAGGTATTTCTGGCAAGCCTTCGAGGAAGACCTTAGGATATTTCCTTATCATAGGAATATCTTCGTGCTTTGGTTCTTCGGCTCCCCCTGTCCCCGACATGAGCCAAGAAAACAACACATTCTTTACGCAAAGTCCTTCGTGCCTTCAAGCAATTAATAATTTGCAGAAGCGTATCCCGCTTCATGAGTCAAGATCATTCCCTCATTCGCCGTCGGGATGCGGATATCAATCTTCGCTCGATCGCTTGGCAACTAATCCATCCCAGTTACCTCGTTGAAGCTTCCCAACTCAACTGGTAGTAGAGCAACCGTAAGCTTACTCTTTCCGGATTCTATCTTGTCGTTTTTAGTTACTGCGTTGGCTTCCATTATCTTTACCTAGCTAGTTCCATCGAGTGCAAGTTATCTAACTTACTTGCTACTAACCCAAATATACTCTCAAACTCTAGAGATGCGAAGCTTAAAATTTGCAACAGTATCTGGCAACACAGATGCATAACGTTGAGTAATATGGAACGTACCGATATCCATGCTTGGATTCCTGGTGTGCTCCCCTAGCTCTGCTACTGAGCTTTTATCCTTGTGCCTGGTTCTTTTTAGGGCAGTATTTTCTGAAATGCTTCTTGCTCCCACAGTTAAGACAACCTTGAGCACGTTTTTGTTTGTCACTTGTCCGGCCTTTGTCGTTGTCGTTGTTTCCTCCGTGATTCTCGCTATCATCTTGGCCTTTATTTCCACTTTCAATACCTTGTCTACAAGTCTCCTTGGGATGCCCCCTCTTACCACAGTTATCACATTTTCCATATTTACATCGCCCGACATGATAACGTAGACAATTGTCGCACTTAGGTAGGATACCCATGTAGTCTTTTCCCTTTTTGGCCTTCTTCTTGTTACTTGCCCGAGTAATCATTTTGAGATTTGCGAGCTTTCTCTTGTTATCTCCAGATGACTCTACAGGAGTCTCCTCTTTCTCTTCCATACTGGAAAATTTTCCTTGTCTAATTGCTTCTTCAGTGAGTGCCACGCTTATGCTGATAGCCTCAGTGATCGTTGAAGGTTTAGATGTTGTTACCAAGCTTAGAATCTGAGGTGCCAATCCCCCTATGAAACGTTTAACTCTCTTAAACCCTGGTCTCACCAGGAGCGTAGCAACTTGTGATAAATCATTAAATCTCTGCACATACTCAGCTATCTTTGGTCCTTCCATTTTCAGGTTCCACAGTTCAGTCTCCAACTTCTGGACTTCTGCCCTCGAGCAATATCTCTTACGCATCAGTTCTTTCAGTTCGTCCCACGTTAAAGCATATGCAGCACTGCAGCAGTCTCGCCCATTGTCTGAACCTGAAGATTCCACCATGACAGAGCCCCATCTACAAACAGCCCAGCTATGTACGTAACCTGATGTTCTGGGGCGCATTTACTAAGTCGTAAAACATAATCCGTCTTCTCAACCCAACACACAAAAGCTAAGGCACCCCCGGTGCCGTCGAATTCTCGAGGTTTGTGGTCCAAGAACTGCTTGTAGGTGCAGCCTTCGCTGTATTCGGAGCGAAGGACCTCGAGCTGTGCAATAGCCTGTGAGATGCGCTCTTGTAGTTCTGCCGCTGTTGTTGGCGGAGGGTTGTTGGTAGCGATGTTCCCTTGTATCGACATCTTCTAAGAAGAAGATTGGTTAGGTTAGGTCTTATTGTTCAGGAAGTGCATTTAGTTGTTTAGTGGTCATACGTACATACACATGATAGGTCATTATACCGACCAACCAAGTAATAGCATAATCATAGCATAACCAAGTAATTTGGTAATTTTTTTTAATGAGAGCATAGCAAGTAAGCACGTAGCGTTATAATTATAGCACACACATATAGATCAATAACGTGCTTAACGAAGACATAGCAACTGAGCTTTCGTTGGTCATTGGTCACAAGGTATTGTCGCATGTCTAATGATGATTGGGCCCTCATTATTCTCTGACCACAATTGTATTGCCTTCCAAAATGTATCACATCAATAGGGACACAGGGTCACCCTACCCTTGTCCATTAAATGTATTAGTGTATCAAAATCACATAGTCTGAAGTGGTCTTTAAAAGTCTCCACAATCCCGGTTTATCATTAGTGTCCTTACCCAAATGTAATGCAATCCGCATAATCCAGAAACCAACTATACTTGTGACCGAGGTGAAGGAGGAAAGGAAAGTAAACTGCTAACATGCGTGCACTTCCTCCTCGGGCTTGTATATACGTCGAAGTAATTATCTGCTCTGCCGCTTGATAGTAAAGAAATGAGCATCCGGATCCTGGGAAAGGTGTAATAGCAAATGTGGAGGATCAAAGTATGCTGGCAATAGACAGGGTGGAGGACGTGGTGTCTTACATAAACTTTTCAGACAATATGCTGTCTTGTGATGTAAGTACTTAAATCATGTTTTCGGTTATGTAATGTTTTGCATTTGAAGTTACCAAATGTGGTGTCAGCTCAAGCTCCAACACTCTGCGACTCATATCCTTAAATTGTAGCTGATGTTACAGGAGCAACTCATCCTGTGTTGTAGCCTCCATAATGTGAGGGATGGCAAGGGTCTAAAATCAGCATAGTGTACCATAGGAACCATCGAAATGGCTCGTCCTACGTTGTGGTGGTGAATGCAGCAAACGATGCGGCCTGCGAGGTCGTAAAAAAATGTTGTTGTAGCAAAAGGGGTCGTTACGCGGGTGCTGACCTGGAGTACCTCCCCGGGGTGTGGGTATGTCTCGAAAGGAATCAATAGGCATGTTGACGCAATGGACGTCGGTCTTCACAAGATCAACATCAGTGGGTGAATGTGCAGGAACAAACGTCTCAACTGATAGGAAGATCATTGGGTGCGGGTACTGGGTTGGGTACAATGGATGCAATGACTGGTAAACCAAAAGAAACAGGGTTATGATCAAGTAAAGGTGCAGGTTCAGCAGGTGCAGCATCAAGCTGACCCAAAAAGGTGCAGAAGCTAGCTCAGGAGCAGGCTCTGGTCGTGTAAAGGTGCGGTGCCTCGGGCAGGTGAATGGTGCAGTAGTCATAGCGGTGTCGTCGTCTGAGTCTTGTAGTAGAAAGCTGTGATCCGACCGTCTGTAAGTCTGCAGATATCACAGACTCAAAGGAGTCTGAAATTAAGTACATGCTAGAATCAGAGGGTAGCTTTGTTAACAGGGGTCTCAAAAAGTGAAATCAACGTTCTTGTCTAACTTTCCGTCACCATGGATGTCGTCAGGAGGACCATCAATAGTCATGTCCATGTCATCGACTATTCTTCGAGTAGCCACCCTTTGGAAGGAAGGGTCCACATGAGGCGTATTGTCAAGGATCGGAGCCATGGTGTGTTTACTATCGGAACGACCAGTGATGAAGTGGTCATGGATTGAAATAAGAGTGATAAGAGGATTCTTGTCAGAGAAGCCTTCGGCAAGGATGAATCATCCCCAAAATCCGGTAGTGCGGACTGTTGGAAGTCGTCCTCATCCTTGGTCAGCGTGTCAGGGTCACTCTCAGTGTCTAACGTAAACATCTCTAGTATAGGTACAGTCTCATCATTTATGGCGGTGGCCGTAGGGTCGTTATCGTCTGACAATTCGCTTTTTAATCAAAGTAACATGTGTGCCGTTATATATTAGTCATAGCACGTATATCCATAACAATCATTAGCAATCAGCGTATGCAAATAAGAGTAATTTATCACGTAGTCATGTATTCATATTATCTTTCCTCGTCTCTCAGACAAATCTCCCAGTCTCTCAGACCAAATCACCCAGTCTCTCAGACTAACACATCCCGTCTCTCAGACTAAACCTCCCCAGTCTCTAAGACTGAACTCCCTAGTCTCTAAGACTAACTCCCTGGCCTCTAAGACCAAACCTCCCAGTCTCTAAGACTAATTCCCTGGTCTATATGACCAACTCCCTGGCCTCTAAGATCAATCCACCCAGTCTCTAAGACTAATTATCCCCAGCCTCTAAGGCTAATCCTCCCTCAGCCTCTAAGACTGAACCTCCCTCAGTCTCTAAGACTGAATCTCCCTCAGTCTCTAAGACTGAACCTCCCTCAGTCTCTAAGACTGAACTATAAATATAAATTTTGAAATGTGTATATGTGCCTTTTGTTTGTAAAAATATTTGTTCCCTGGATCTTGACGTTTTGTGTATGCAATGAAAAACAAGTCGTGAAAACATTTTCGTGAGAGCCCTAATGATCGTAGTCTAGACTCGAGAAAGAATCCAAGTTCGCTACGATCGAAGCTCTGATACCAAGCTGTCACACCCTGACTTTTGCGGAAGCGTGATTATTGGTGTAACTTCTTAATACCATTGCATACGATCATAACAACACTATATGATAAAACCAGTAGATATACATCCATTAATTTAAGTTTAAAAGTAGTACAACATAATTATCTGAAATGTCGATACCAAATTCAAGTTACAAACCATAACATGTTTTAAGGAGTTCAAAAAGACTCAACAAAGATTTTAAAACAAACTCGAGTTTAGGACCACGTATCCCGTCCAGGATTAAGATACGTCTCCTAAGCCCTAATGACTTGGATGACATCTTTATTCACAACGTAGCTTGAAAACTCCAACGCCCGCCAGATCCATTTACTAATTCCCTGAAATATATGTAGTTTGAAAAATCAACAAAAGTTGAGCGAGTTCATGTGTAAGTGAGTATGTATAAACCCTTGTAATGTGTCTGTATATATGAAAATCCCTGGTATGTAGCATTAAGGAAAAAGAGATCACAATTGGGTTGCAAAGCCAATGATATGTGTGAAGTGATGCAGGAAGTGGGGCTCTTAGTCACCTCATGGTCCACTCAGCGGACTCAGGAGTGGGGCTTGCTACACCCGAATAGATCTATCACTAATGTCCCTTGGTCCTACAACGAGGATTAATGGCCTTAAGTGTTGTGCCCACCACTCACATGATCGCGTAGTAAAAACCCTCCTTAAGCTAACCATGCCATATAAATAATTGTAACATGTATTTCACCCCCGAAGTATAAAATTGAAAACAGTTAAGAGAAAAAGGGGGACATGAACTCACAGTATTGCGTCTTCGGTACTTGTAACCCAATTCTCTTCAGTCACACGACTACCTACAATGGTCTAACGTCTATTAGATGAACGAGTCGTGCCTTGTCTTAGTATTTATGTTTTTGAGTTACGATTTCTTGACATTATTCCAAGTTATAATCACTAGTTAACGTTTGGATTAATTGCTAAACAATATTTCATATTCCTACTTCTCAAGTATTTTAACTTTGTATTTTCCTTCCCAAGGATGGGGGTATCTCATACACGTATTTTCGTATTCTTGTGTTCGTGTAACTTGCCATGTATTGGCGTCGTATCCCGGTGGAGTATTCCAAATAATTAATATACCAATATATTCTCAATATATTACCTCAAAACAATATATATTCTAAATATATATTTAACCATTTTCATGTACAAAACCAACCTCCGATACTTTGTATTTTCGTTACAAAAATTGTGGCGAGTTTTATATTTGAAAAACATAGTCTAAATATACTAGTAAACACTTGTCTAGAAAATATTTACTAAGTGTTAGGATTTTCAGAAAATTTCGCCATAGTCTCCTTTGTAAATGGAGGTGTCAATGCTAACCAGCATATCATTTTCTTTGACATATATCCCGTAGATTGTTCTCAAATAACCAACCCGACAATTAGACATGTAATATACTACTTATGTCATTTCAGCTTTATTAATCAAAACTGGACTGTTTTCGAGCATTTTAATAAAATAGTTAACCTACTCCAAAAATTCCCAAATTTTTACAAAATGTCATATACATTCCAAGTTTTATTGTGTAAAAATATCGGGGTCCAGTTCATTACCAATATTTTATAGAAATTCATTTACCATACTGCAATCAGATTTGTTACTTTCTGACTGCAGTCTACGGAATAATTCACTAAAAATTAATCGTAAGTCCGATTGACGAAATTCCAGTGGGAGAATTACGGCGACAACAGTGACCATCTACACTAAAAATTCTATGAGCTAATTCTAAACATTTTTTAAGTTATGACTCCGAATACAACACACTTTTTCTGCAGTAAAAACACAGCTTGAGCTGCTGTCAAAAAATAGTCCTTTAAAAATAGTAAACGACCTCGAAAAATTACGATTCCAGTGCCATTTGATCCGTTTTTCGAAGGTGCATATTTTAGGCCTCAAAAAATTAGTTTTTCGATTTATAATGATCCAGTTACAGCCTGTTGAAGTTGGCTGAAAATACTAATCAGAATGCTTTTTAGAGTGTAAATGTTACTAAAAACGCATCAACAATTTTTCTAACAACGGGTTTATTGAGAAATCAATGATCAAACAACATGCATGCTTATACCAACATAATCCAACCAGATTTTATCATTATGTAAGTTCATGTTTAGGTTCCTTGTTCATTTTCTCTTTGTGTTCTTATTTTAAACTTCAAACAACAATGTTTCGATCAATCAACGTAGAAGTGATTCAAGAGTCAAATCGAAGACTTACAACTAGCACAAGGGCTAGAGATGAACTTGTGAAAAAGAAATGATGATGAAAATGGCGTGAGGATGCAAGGGGTGATGTTTCTTCAAGACTCCAAGCTCCAAGCTTCACAAGGTTCCTTCTATCACTTGTTTTGGACTTGAAAATGGATCAAAGGAGTGAATGTTGAAGTGATGGTGGTGGTGGCGGATGTAGGTAGCCGAGAGGGAAGAGAGAGAGTGAGTTTGAGGGTGGTGGAGTGAACTTATGAGGTGAGGAGTGAGAAGTAGGAAGATATATAAGGATTTCTTGGAAATCCCCTTTGTCATAATTGTGATCATTACATTATATCTTGGCCAATCCAACAAGCAAAGATTAAAAAGAAAAAATCTAGGGAATATATGGTGATGATGGCCGAAATTTAGGCTAGGGGGGGGGCTAGTTGTAACATTTGATATTAAGTAGGTAAATATCTAGGAGGTAAAGTGTATTTTCTAATGTATTATGTGTATGACATATTTCTATAGTGTGTTGGGATTTTTGGAACCATTATTAGTTAAAAATAATAAAATAATGTTTCTGACAAAATTTTGGTGTCCCGGGTAATGTCCGGTTGTTCCGTTATGTACTGTTCCGTTAAGGTGTTAAATTGTACCGTATAGTGTCTTTTATGCATCTTTTTGTAACGAAATTAATTCCAACATTTAGGAAGGCGTTCAGGACCATTTAGTCAATTCTCTGTATAATACGAGTATGTTAAAAGCTGAATCGTTGCTGAAAATGCAGAATTCTGCACTAAAAATGAGTTTTAGGCACTTCCCGGCACTCAAACTATCGCCTAGTGACACAGTCTCATGGTCCTCACTTCCTTACACACCATACTAGTGTAGTACTTTGTCCCTGGCCCATACTGGGTCTCAAAACACTGTCTGTCTATGTACTGGCACTGTCAGTATATTTCTGAGTTATCTGCTAACTGTGCTAACTACGCTTTGTGCATCGAGTATGTCACTATCGTTTGTGTGTATTAAATGGTGTGACAGTATGAAATGTGATGCTCATGTATGTATGTAATAGTAATCAGAAAGCAGTTTAAATCATCAGTTGAAATCAAGCACAGTCATTAAGCACAAATTTAATATTAATCAATTGTACGGAAGCATGCAAATTTGACAGTTGTCACAGTATTTTCATCAATTATGTTGGTGCATACGTCTGTCGACTTCGTCTTGTATCGAGTCTTGTATTAGAATAGATATAACAGGGCACGCAAAACGAGAAATATGAAAAAGGGGTAATTTCGCACGAAATAGCATATTGCTATTTCATATGAAATTATATGGTAATTTCGCACGAAATTACAATTTTGAGATTCCAGAGCCGAAGTGCTGCTGAAGTGTCAACGTACTGTAAATCTTTGTCAAATCAATAAAAAAGACAGTTAAAGTGAATATCTAGCTGAATCGAACTCGATACGTCTGTTTCCGCCTTTCGTATTGAGTAGAACGCCTCTGAATGACTCGTTTCGGTCGGGAAAACGATCCTTCAAGTGGTATCAGAGCTCAGGAGGAGGAGTTCTAACGAATTCAGCTTGAGTTTATCAAATTTTCTTACTTCTACACCTTCTTTTCAAAATTGAACAAGATTTTATGGTTAAAATGGTTTGAATTTCACACATTATATGCGAAACAATGTTTTAACAAAGCCTTGAGAAAATTGGACCTAAAATCGAGCTGAAACCTGGTCAATTTGACAAAATTTTGACCGACATGATGACATCAGCAATATTTCGCATGAAATAGCCTCTTAATTTCGAACGAAATTACATTTTGTGATTAATTTCATTTGAAATTGCTGTTTGATTTCGCACGAAATCAGATTTCGTCTGAGATATTTCATACGAAATCACTATTTCATTCCAAAGAGGCTGTTTTCATTTGAATCCAAGTTAATTTCGCACGAAATCATATTTCGTTTGGTATTTTCGCACGAAAACACTATTTCGTGTGAAACATTTGATTTCTTGTGAGTTGTTATTTTGTTTGAAACTGTATTGTCAGTAATTTCGCTTGAAGAGTTAATTTCACTTGAAAGGGTCTGTTTTTGAGAAACTCGTTACCGAATCATGGAAGAAGAATTCTATAACGCGTTTGCTACAGCCCCGACTACTCCAGCTACCATTGCTCAGAGCATGAACATGGAAAACGAAACTGGAACTTTACAAAAAACCCCGAAACTCATGGGAATTGAGGAGTATTATGGTTGGAAAGACCGTTTCGAAAACTGGGTTCAAGCTAATCATTTGAGGTCTTGGGAATGTATCGAAAAGAAATATGTTAAACCTCGTACTGATTTGGGAGTTATTAAAACTATTTCTGAACTGAATGATAAAGAACGAGACATGTACAAAGCATAAAAGATGATGATCAGTCTGTTACAGCAAGCTATAAAAGAAGACATCTTCATATTGCTTCAGCACGACAATACTTCACGATCGATCTAGGATGCGCTTCGAATTAAATTTGAGGGAAGTGAAAAGATGATCAGGAGCAAGAAAGCATTGCTAAAGAAAGAGTTTGATTTGTTTTCAAGTTTGCCAGGAGAATCGTCAAAGAAGCTGATTGAAAGAAATTGCCACTTAGTGCGATCTATGTATTTGTTAGAAATTGTCAAAGATCAAGAAGAATTGGTCGATAAGTTAGCTGATGCATTACCTCAGAAAGAGTGGGGTACATACTTGATGATTTTAAAGAATACTGGAGAATATGACAAGTTGACTATTTCCCAGTTCATTGAAAAGATTGAGGGTCAAGATCTGGAGCAACAAAAGATAGCTAGAATGAACAGTCCGAGTGGTCAACAAGATGTTAAAATGTATTACAAAGGAATTGTTCAAGAGATTGAAACTAGTCCGAAAGTCCAAACTGCTTTCAGTGCTGAAAACTCATCTGAATCTGTTAATCAAAATTCAAGCAGCAGCAGTGGATTTTCTTCGTACCCAAATGTGAATCTAAAGAGTTCAACTTCAAGTCATAAGTTTCAAATTTCAAACAGCAGTAATGGTCAAGTGTTAAATTGCAACATCGCGTTGCATCTTCAGAATGGTCAAAATTTCTCTGAAGAGATTGCTAAAAGTCACATGTCATTACTTACTACTGTGTTGGAATCATATGAAGGATTGGTTGCAGGAAGGATCGGAAATCCTATGCTGACGAAAGAGGATTATGATCAGATAGATGCAGAAGAGATGGAGCTTATGGACATTAAATGGTGTTTAGCTTGTGTTTTGAGGAGAGCTGAAAAGTTCAAGATGATTACAGGAAGAGATGGTTTTAGATATGCAAATGTTTCTACTTTGGGTTTTGATAAATCTAAAGTTACTTGTTTTCGATGCAGAGAGAAAGGACATTTCAAGAGGGAATGTAAAAATCGAGAAGCAAGTGGAGCACAGAATCCGTTTGGAAAAGATGATTACTATCGGAAAGCCATATACCAACAAGTTGCTAATCAACCGTACAAACAAAAAGAACCATAAACTGCTCATGCCAAAATGATCGAAGAAGCAAATAAGAAAGCTTACTTTGGTATAATCGATCAAGATGATGAAAAAGTGGCAGAGGGTTTCAGTTGGGACAAATACATTCCACCTGATTCAAAAGTGGTAGCTCTCACGGCACAAATTATCCAAAATCCAGTGTTTGATTAATCATCATCTGATGATAGTGATGATGAAGAGGAGACACAAATTAATATTGGGAAATCTATGTTATCTCCTGAAAGTTTTCAGTTTTATTTTGCAGATAGATTGGAAAAGCTGAAGGAGAGACTAGCAACTAAAGAACAGAGAAAGATGAAATGTGAAAATGTTGCTGAGACAAAGAAGAATGAACAAAGTGAAGAAATTAAAGTCGTTGAGAAAGTGGTTGAAGTTGAGAAAGTTGTTGAAGTTGAAAAGATAGTAGAAATTGAAAAGGTTGTGGAGGTGATTAAACCGTGTCTAAAGTGTTCAGAATCTTGCAAGCAGTGTGAAGAAAAGGATGAGAAGTTGAGTGAGCAAGATAAAATGAAAGAAAAATTACTGTTCGATCTCAATTACGTGAGAGAATCTTATGATGTGTTGAACAGAACAGTAATTGGCTTTCAAAAGACAAATTCTGAAAGAGAAGATGCATTGACAATGATGAATGCTGTAATGATGTCAAAGCAAAAAGCTATCAACTTTTACATTGAAGAAAGTGCAAAGTGGAAGCAAGAGTTGGAGACAGAAAAAATAGAGAATGAAAGAATCAGACGATTGTTACAAAGTTATTCTAGTTCTGATTATTTGATTGACAGAATTTATCCAAATGTTGCAGGTCTTGAAGCTTTTCAAGATGAGAAGCCAAAAGAGAAGGATACTGGTAAGAAACAAAGTGCAAATTATAACAAGTGTCTGCCTCTGATCTGGGAAGGTTATTCTCCCAGAAAACTGAATGAGGAGCAAGTCAAAAAAGCTCTCAATATAAAGTTAAAATCCGAAACAACTGATGAGTTACCAGAAAACATTGACGTCACATTCACATCGTCTGACACTGATCATGAGTCTGAGTTAATAAAAAAGGTGGTGGATCAGGTGTTGGATAAAGATGAGGATTCAGAGTCAAAGTCTGAGTCTGAAAGTTCGAGAACATCATCAGTTGACAGTCCAAAGTCGTCGGATTAACGGGTTTACAATAAAGAATTTTTGTTATCAAAATCTAATTTGAATGACGAACCAATCAAAGTGGCATATACTTTGAGTGATTCAGACAAATTATATTCTGATGAGGAATTTCCAACAAGAGGTGTTAAACCAGAAATGATCAAAAAGGTTTTCTAATTAACATAAATTAATATTTCTGAAATAAAAGATGTAAATCTTTCTGAAAAACCAAGTCCTTACACCTCAAGAGATCAACAAAGGTTAAACAAGAAAAAGGGTTACATTTCTGGTTCAGGTTATCAAAAGAAACCAAACCATAACGGTAATTACAAAAAGAAGGGATTGGGTTTTATTCCATCGAAAAATCATAAAAATGAGAAAACTTATAAACCAAAAACTGTATTTGTTTCAGGAGCAAGCTCGGAGGAGGAAGAAAAGAGCTCATTCTGGAAGCAATCAAATAAAGAATTTCTTGCTTAGAAGCAAGAAGAAATGAAGAATGGAGCATATCAAAGAAAGAAAACAAGAACCTGTTACAGGTGTCAAGAAGTTTGTCATATTGCTTGGAATTGTCCTAAGGCAACCAACATCAAACAGGAAGTTGTTTCTAAACTTAAAGAAAAGATTGTTGAGAACAATGAATCACCAACTGAAAGATTCAAAGTTTTTAAAAATTCAACATATGAAGTTGGTGAATGTTCGAAGAAAAGATTTTACAAAAGAAGAGTTAATCTTGACAACCAAATGTGGGTTGTTAAGAAATCAGATGTGAAATCTGGCAATGAATCTGATTCCACAAAATCAGAGGAGCCACAAGTTGAGGTAAAAAATGAGAAATCAGTTCCTCGAATGGATGATGTGAACTTTCCACCATTAAGGACTGAAAATTTTAAACGAAGAGTTGGAAAAATTGAAATCTCGAATCAATTCTATTCTGAAAAGAAAGAATTTGATGTTGATAAAGCTTTTAATGGAAAAGTAAACCATATTTTTGGGAAAATGGTCGAGGGGAAAGCCAAAGGGGTGAAATAATTTTATGAAGAAAAAAGAAATATTCAAGCCCTAGGTGAAGTTGAGAAGGTTACACCTAAAGTTGGTCAGGCTTGGGTGTCTGTGTTCTTTACTTAAAAATCCTGACTTGCCGGAGCTTCCAGGTTGGTAAGTGTGGAGCAGGTATCAGCATCTTTCTTGAGAAATTCATTTCGGTGATATTTCGAAATTCAAAGTGGTGAATCAGGGATATTAAGTTGTACTTGATTTTCTACAAGTGGTATTTGTTGTTTGAATTTGAGACTGTTATATTTTTCAAAATGTTGTAGATGAAAGAATAGTGTGATGAGATCCCCTAACCTACAAATGGTTTGTATAAATCAACAAAACTGATTTTCCAGAAAAACCATTTTGATTAAAACAAATTTAAGTGTTTTGAAATCTTAATGGGAAAATAGTTTGTTGAAAGGGGGAGTTCTGATTGTTTATGCCAAGTGGGTGGCGCTTTGAAGCAATTCACAACAGTTGTCATTTTATTTGTACAGTTTGGTTTTCAAATTTCATTTAAATGATTTTGCATTTTAGGGGGAGTAAGAATTTTCAGAAAATCCAAAAACATTTGAAAATTTGAAAAGTCAAAAACATGATAAAATCAAAAATGAGTTTTGTTGTAAAAAGAGGAAATGATAGTACATCAGTGGACTATCACAACATGCTAAAGAATTGGAAAGTTATAAGGTGATAAACGGTCTCACTGATGATGTGCCAGTAGGTTTTTGCACATTTAGTAGATTGTGTCGAGATATAAACCTAAATTTCAAACTTACTTATATCGTGGGGAACATCTCTCGGATATATGGGTAACCCCCGAAATCTTGTTTGAAAGGTCCCTTTTTCTGAGATACTAGGTCTTTATGCTTAGTGATATCTGGGGTATTATACCACCCTCAGCATAAAAAATGATGAAACATTGCAAAATGCTAATCATGTGCTATTGAAGAAAAGATTCTCTAAAGGGAAGCAATAGCCTGAGCTCTCATGGCCCTCGCATTTAACCCTTTATAGATATCATCTAGGTATACTCACCTGTAAGACTGAATATTGGGATCTAGATACGGGAGTATATTCTGAGGTGGGACACGCGTATAAGTTCAAGTCTCTAGAACATTAATCTCGTATCTCGAAACAGTTGAACTTTGGATGAAAATTTAAGTGGATAAGTATACTGACAATCTAAGTGAATCGTTTAGAACTTAAAATGTTTAAAGCTTAACGGTGTTGGTGATGTGTCTCAGTAACTGATATGATCCTCTTGAACAAACTCATAAAAATATTGTTTGTAAATATTTTCTTATTGCATGTTTACACACTGAAAATCTTAGAAAAAGTAAAGAAGAATGTGTTTTAGCATAAATTTTGAAAAAGCAAAAAAGATTTTCGACAACTGATGTTGAAGAGCTGATTTTCAAAATTCCAAGTGCTAAACATGATGAACATTTCGTAAGGTAGAGTCCGTTTATAATGAATAAAAATAAATGTTTTGTCTTTAAATGGTTCATCAGATACTAACATTGTGAAATCATTTATTGATTGATTAATACCTTCATGTGGTAAATAAATTTGTCAAATTTTAAATTTGTGAAATTTAATGTGAGGTAGAGATGTGTGCAGGTTAACCAGGTTCCTGATACTGAGCAGAATGTGAAGCCAGGTTACGATATTGGTATTGCTAATGCTGATGAACTTAAGAAATCAAGAGATCTGATCAAGAGAAGATAGAGTCAGATTGAGATCCTGGAAGAGAGAAGAAAAGAGAAGAGAAAGATTGATTTACAGTGTCAGACACTTCAGGAAGAGTAAAAGACTGATAAAGACTGAAGACATTGAAGACTCGACACTGAAGACTCGTCAACATCCGAGGGGGAGTCTGTTGGTGCATACATCTGTCGACTTTGTCTTGTATCGAGTCTTGTATTAGAATAGATAAAACAGGGCACGCAAAACGAGAAATGTGAAAAGGGGGTAATTTCGCATGAAATAGCATATTGCTATTTCATACGAAATTATATGGTAATTTAGCACGAAATTACAATTTCGTGTGAAATCTAATTTCGCGTGAGTCTGTTCATGCGAAATTAGCAACCCTATATATAGGTGCCTTGTGATTTCGTTTGAGAGGGTTCCAACTTTGAGATTCCAGAGCCGAAGTGCTGCTGAAGTGTCAACGTGCTGTAAATCTTTGTCAAATCAATAAAAAAGACAGTTAAAGTGAATATCTAGCTGAATCGAACTCGATACGTCTGTTTCCGCCTTTCGTATTGAGTAGAACGCCTCTGAACGACTCGTTTCGGTTGGGAAAACGATCCTACAAATTATATGTCATTGGGCCGAGCCCATGTCTTAATATTATTGGGCCTAGCCCATGAATTTATGTTATTGGGCCATAATATTATTGGGCCTAAATATTATTGGGCCCAAATGTTATTGGGCCTTAACCCATATGTTTTGACATTGGGCTTAGCCCATGTATTCATGTTATTGGGCTTAATGTTATTGGGCCTTAGCCCATATGTTTTGACATTGGGCTTAGCCATGTATTCATGTTATTGGGCTTAGCCCAAGTATTTTGATAAGCCCATTTATGAAGATAAGCCCAATTGTAAATATAAGCTCATTTATAAAAATAAGCCCATTTGTAAGTATAAGCCCATTTATAAAAATAAGCCCATTTGTAATTATAAGCCCATTTATAAAACATCTTTCATTTTAGAAAAATCACCATACATGGAGTTTTTAGTTAAATAGAAGACATATAAGTTTTTATAAGTTTCTAAAATTTTGACTTTTGTTAACGGTAATATGTATATGTATCCGCGTCGAAAGATCGCCTAAGCGTCGTAGTAACTCCTCGGAATGGCGATATGTTTATAGATTCGCCTGTCGTCCGTTTTGACCATAAGTTGTGTCCGAAGGCTCGGAATGTCCGTAAGTTGTTTTTTAGGCGTATTTACATGTAGTCTTGTAAGACTTTAGTCGAAATGTACATTGTGTTTATTTGTACCATTGTATTCAAGTTCCTAGTTATCATACATATAACTAATACAAACAAATAACACATAGCACATAAGTTGTTAAGTTAACTAAATATATATTTTCTCAAAAATATATATTTATATCAAACTTTGCTTTTATAAAAACTATTCTTTAAAATCTTTTTAATCTAATAAAGATTTTGTCAAAAATAATAGATTTTATAACTTATGATTTTTAAGAAAAATGGCCATATTTCCTTTGAAATATATACTTTGCCATGTTTATATAAAACATATCTTTTTCTTATAAAATCACCAATAATCTTCTCATATTTTTCTTAATAAAAACATATGAGATTTATATCAAAATATTAACAAGATGAGATTAATAACGTGTAGGGTTATGGTATGATCATAACATAAGTTAACTAGTTCAAAATACATGCTTTACTTCTAGTTTTAAAAAACTTTTTATAAAAACCCATCTTGTATGTTTCTTTTTATAACTTTGTAAAAGTATTATTTTAAGTGAAAAACCTTATATACTTTAACAAAATCAAAGATTATGATCATCCATCTAAACATTTATGTTTAACAAAGCCCTTAAACATTTTCATGTACACTTGTTAGATTATGTTTTCAAACATCATCTAACAAGTTATTTGTATGCTAATCATCAAAACTAGATCAAATATGCGAGTAATCATCTTTAAATCACAACATAAACACACTTTTATATCATGATTATTATTTTGCTTATTTGTATTTTCATATTATTTTGTATGATTATTTAGTTTATTACATGTTCTTTAAACAAATAATGCATAAATAAGTATGAAAAAGAGATTTTATAAGCTTACTTCTAGCACTAATGGCTAGGGATGATCTTGATGATGATTAAAGAAAAGAAAAAGTGTGGATCTTGGTGTTTGGAAGCTATGGAATGGATGGAATGGCTTGCTTCTTCTTCTTGTTGCTTTAGATCACCTTAAGTAACTTCAAGCTCGATTTTGATCATCAAAAAGTGTTAAAATGGTGAATGATTTTGGTGGGTGTTCTTGGCTAGGATATGAAGGTTGAGAGAGTTTTCTTAACTAGGTGAAAGTAAAGGTGAAAATGAGATGAATGTGGTTAGTGATTATGGTAAGTAGTTGTTATAAGTCTTCACTAACTTCACCACTAGGCCCACTTGCTTCACCAACTTGCATCAAGGGTAACTAGCAAGATATTTTTGGAAACAAGGTAAAAAAAAGGGCCCCACATGGTGTTTTAACCGTGAATGAAGGGGGGGGGGGGGTACCATTGCCTTGTGAATTTGTTTCATGACTTTCCTTGTTAAAAAGTGTTAGGATTATTTAGGAAGTTGTTTAGGAAAGTTATATATATAAGTGTTTAAGTGTTTAAAGGGTGTTAAATGACCATTACTAGACCATAATGATCCAATTAACACTAGATGGTCACTAAAAAAAGATTTGATATTGTTCGGATATTCATTTCGAATTGTTTCGGTTAGACGTTATTTGAACACTAAGTTGTGTAACTTGTGTGAATTGATGTAGTTATTGGTTCGGATGATACCCGAAGGTATCCTTAAATGAATTCTATGTTAAATAGCACTTTTACATGTTGCAAAAATATTAAATGGCTGATTTCTGCAGAATTTTTGCGAAAAGTGTTGAAATCGTCGCTTTTAGTGCTTTTCGGGCAGTTTTTAGTGTTATCGGACTGCGGGAAGATTTTAAATCAAACCCTTGCATTCCTAGTTAGGGTTTAATGTATATTAGATGTTGGAATTTCGTATGAGTCCTAAAGATGTCATTTAGATGGTTTCTGCGGATCCTGCGTTTTCGTCGGAATACTAGTTTACTAGGTGCTTTTCTGGTAGTTTCGATGCATTGTTTAAACTGTGTCAAATGTACTTAATAAAAATGAATCATATGCATCCTAAGTAAGTATTCCATGAGTATTCTAAGTGTATGTCATGAAATACGAAGTTCGAGTGTTCAAAATGCATAAAAATGTAACTAAAATGAGTACTTTAAGTGTAAGAAAGTTAACAAAAAGTGGAAGTTGTCACACACAATACATTTCATGTATCTAATCTAGAAAAGAGTCCAACTCAAGAAACATTTGTCGTTCCTGCCGATGAAGTTCACATTGACGACACACTCCGCTTTACCGAAGAACCTGTTGAGGTTACTGATTGGAAGGTTAACAAGACACGTGGGAGTAGTGTTAAACTCGTCAAGGTTCGTTGGAATGCGCGACACGGCCCAGAGTTCACTTGGGAGCGTGAGGACCGCATGAAAGCAAAATACCCGCATTTGTTCCCCAATTCCCCTGCAGCTAGTAGCAGAACCTAAAATTTCAGGACGAAATTTTCTTAACAGGGGGAGAATGTGTGACAACTGGCACCAAACCGGTAATTTCCGTACACTTTAATTATTGTTTAATGACTGTAATTATGTACTTAAATGTCAACATTGACTGATTACATGCTAAACAAGTGAATTCATGCACGTTGTATACTACAAAATATTGCTTTATGCATAAACGAGAGCGTTGCGTCAGAAATACTAGTAAATTCACCGGTAAGACACACTGTGTCAAAAACAGTCAGACATTAAAATTGGAGCCTAGGTGTAGGTCCAACGACAAGAGTACATTAAAACCCAAGAGTACATACAAGGGTTTAATATATAGACATTACGGAAGCAAAAATAAGCACTAAAAAGCACCCGAAACACACTTTAAGTGCAGAATTTTATATAATTCAGCTCAAATAAGCTTTTAACAACATAAATATCATGCAGAAATTTCGTTTTATCATCCAGAATACTTCCCTAAGTGTCGGGAATCGAAAGTGCTACAAAAAGGTACTTAAAAGACACTAAAAAGTGTAATTTAGCACTTTAACGAACCGGTATATAACCGAACAACCGGATATTACCCGGAACACCAAAATAATGCTAGAAGCATTGTTTTTATTTTTCTAAGCTAGTTAGGGTCCCCGAACACCCTAACACACTATATATTTCATAACACACCTAAACCACTAACTAAACACTTAACCTTCTAACTAACTTAGTTACTTATCAATTGCATCACAACTAAGCCAACCCCCCCCCCCCCAAAACGGATTTGGACTAGTGGGACACCCCACTTGATTTTCTTGATTAAATTTGTGACACCTGGGTCACTGCGACCATCAAAAAAATACCACACCAATGAAATATTGTATTTCATACTTGGGATTTGTACAAATATGTGTATCATTTGCACATATCAATTCTTGTTCGATTTCGGGATCTAAATCGCTTTCTGGAAGGTTATACGCGCACTGATGCGTAAATATAACCAGTTTAATGCAAAGGACACTCCGGAATAGTGAAAAAGGCTTAACATACCTTAAATAACCTTTAAATAACATAGAAATAAGTTTTGAAGGCTTTGGTATGTCAAAAACAAGTTAATTCGCCTACAGGGACTAAATTTGACAAACTGCGAAAGTATGCCAATTTGAATTGTAATAGACATTCTGGAACATGACCATAAGTTAAACATACCATAAATATCCTTTACATAGCTTAGAAATAGGCTTTGAGGGGTTCGGTGTGCTAAAATAAACTTTTGGGTCATTCAGGGACTAAAAGCGTCAAAAAGTGCACAAGTTTGCACTTTCGCGCATAACTTATGTTCTGAATACATCCGGACATCCAAAAATTTATGTAAGCACTAAAATATTTTATTTTAGTGTTTGGCATAAGAAAAATCCATTCGTCACGCAATTTGGATCGTTTTTCGCGCTTATGCGCATTCCGTCGTAATTAACCGAACATCGCGATCGTACAGCCAAACGAACCGACATCCGAGATGTTTTCAAGCATATTTCATGTTCCCTATGTCTTAACATCATTGTGGAGCTTGAAATTGGGTTTGACGGGTGTTAGAAGTGCCGTTACGCAACGAAACAAGGTGCAGGGACTGAAACTGTAATTCTGCCAAAGTTAATGGCTTACGGACCGTAAGCCATGACCCTTACGGTCCGTAAGGGGTCCCAAGAATAGCAGATCAGTTTAAACAGCCGTTGCCTCTTCAGGATAATGAGAGGCCAATTTGCACTTGCCTCTTTAGGATAATGAGGGGCCAATTTGCACTTGCCTCTTCAGGATAATGAGGGGCCAATTTGCACTTGCCTCTTCAGGATAATGAGGGGCCAATTTACACTTGCCCTTTCATGCTCATGAGGGGCCGTTTTGATGTTACCATAAGGTTTCAACAAGTGTATGGACCAGATCAAAGCACGTTATTCGATAAACAATCCTAACGGTTCCAAGAATCCTATAAATACCCAACCCTTTCACAACTCAAAACCCACAAATCTGATCTAAAAGATCTAAGTTGAAGTCATTGCTTCATACTTGAGCTATTCGATCGAGTTTTACTAGCGGGGACCCTTTGTAAGTGTTCCTTCGTTCTTTTATCGCTTTTCTAGTCCGAAAGTCAAACTATGTTTGACTTTCTGCATTGACCAGTTTATGGTCAATGCGAAGTTCGTTTGAACTTCATAACGTGAGCGTAATAACCATGGTTATAGTCTCTTGTGACTATACCGACTGATTACCACGTTATCTAGGCTCAGTGACGAGTCGTAGTTTAGGCCAAAATGCGTGTTATTGCGTATTTTTTAACCAAACTACTCTTAGGTATCAAAACCGTTTGTTTTGATACCAAACCTGTTTTCTAAACTTAGTTAAGCATGTTTCACCATGCTTAGCTCGTCACTTTTAGTTTAGTGCTTATATAGGGTCGTAAGGTAAGCGATCTAAACAATCGCTTATACTTTCGAACCCGACCCGTTTGGTCGATCATTAGGATCCGACCAAACACATTAGGTGACCATAGTTGTATAGGGAATAACCTTCCGAGGTTATACCTTATGGTCACATCGTTTGAGTAGTTGTATGATAGGTAGTATATATGCCTTAGGTAAATTACCAAAATACCCCTTTGACGCCAAAATTCATTTTTAACATATGTAACATAACTTTTGACATCTAAACTGATTTGGTAACAATATTAGACATGTTAAGGCATATTTTACTTACCATAGGACTAGTTAGGCGTTCCGAACGCATTTTACGCGAACGACGCGTTAAAGTAGCATAAGCTACCTAAACGGGTCGTAATGGGTCGTAAGCACTTAGGTCAGGTTTAATTTGAGTATGTTGGCTTTGTTAAACCATATTACACGAGTCTTCATACTCATTTGGTTTACGAGCCCTCATTCTATCCAATCCTCCGATTTAGGTCCGGTATATTAACATAGTTACCTATATTAGGTGCCGTTTGATATTCGTGATCTCTAGCATTGTTTGGTTGTTACTCAAGGACTACTAAGCAATCTCAAGTGAGTACATAGACCCCTCTTTTACTTTTTTCCAAACATTTTGGGGTGAAACACATGTGCCTACTTGTTACTTTCATGCTTTCATATCATATGCTTGTTATGTTCAATAGTACACTTATAGTACATGATTTCATTGTGTTTATGCTATGTATGCCCATTGTGTGCATACTTAGTACATCGTTTTACATTACATTTTATGCTATGTATGCCCATTGTGTGCATACTTAGTACATCGTTTTACATTACATTTTATGCTATGTATGCCCATTGTGTGCATACTTAGTACATCATTTTACATTACATTTTATGCTATGTATGCCCATTGTGTGCATACTTAGTACATCATTTTACATTACATTTTATGCTATGCATGCCCATTGTGTGCATACTTAGTACATCGTTTTACATTACATTTTGGGCTATGTATGTCCTTTGTTGCATACTTAGTACATTTGTTATTCATCACATGCTTACATTTTGGTATGACATTTGGTTTGTTCAAATGAGACAATGTACATTCATTAACATTAGCTACGCCGCTCGTTAGTAGGTAATGGTACCATAGGACTTGACAACTCCCATTCCTGAACCCTAGGTTTGTTTGGGTGGAAGGAATGACCGAATTCGATAAACATAACAACAAGTTAGACCTTTGAAATCGTTTAGGGGTTTAACGCCACAGTCACAAGGCTTGGACGTATGCATTTTCACAATACCGCATAGATGTTTATATCAGTATAACATGCATTTTTTCCACAAAACATAACTTTGATTTAAACCATGTTTTACTTCAATACCTTGTTTTTGTGCATTTTACATATGGTTTAGTTGATATATTTAACTTACCATACATAAACATTTTGACATTGATATACACAATTCATGATTTACATTAGGCATAAACATTTTGACATTGATATACACATTACATGACTTGCATTAGACATAAACATTAGACATAGACATTAGACATGGTTTTCATATAAACATTTTGACATTTGATTATACATAAACATTTTACTTTGGTGGTTTGGTTTGAGTAAGTGATTTAAGTAACGAGGCGTGTGTAATACGATACAAGCATGGTGGATACGCCGCAGGTACTTCCTATATATAAGTGCTTGTATGGTATTACATATCGTAGCGTTATTTGAATCATTTCAATTTAGACATATAACATTTTTACAAATAACATACTTTTCACAATACATTGTTTTACAAACAACTTATCTAAAACAAACTCATTTTACTTGGTTATTTACTTAACCATGTATTATTCTTTTATACATATATATCATTTGGTTTATTTATCACTTTTCAAATGATTTACAAGACTAAGCAAATTACAAGGTTCATGACTAAACATTTTCTTAAACATAAGTCATGAATCTTATTTTCACAAAACCTATGTATCTCACAGGCATTTTTATGCTGACGTACCTATTTTCACATGTGTTTCAGGATATGATGCATAGGATTTATCAAGATACACTTAGGCGGAATTGGGCCTTAGTGACAATAAAAGATGCAAGACTAGTTATTTATGTTATATTTCTTTGATTGTCAAGACATTGTAACTCTTTTAATCAATAAAAAAATATTTCGATTTCCATGTGTTATGAAACAATGATTCTGTTACAACACTCCCCGACGTTTCCGCCATGTTTTGTTGTTTTACGTGGTCGGGGTGTGACAAAATTAGAGAGTATGCATGGTACTTAAGGAACATGTAATTCAAAGGGTAATGGCTTGTTGGAGAACTTGTAGTATATGTGACACATGTGTCACTGCAACCATCAAAACAAATGCCAAACCAATGATATATTGTATTTCATACTTGGGATTTGTAAAAATATGTGTATCGTTTGCACATATCAACTCTTGTTCGATTTTAAGATTTAAATCGCTTTCTGGAGGGTTATACGCGCTCTGATGCGTAAATATAACCAGTTTAATCCAACGAACACTCCGGAATAGTGAAATAGGCTTAACATACCTTAAATAACCTTTACATAACTTAGAAATAAGTTTTAAAGTCTTTGGTATGGCAAAAAAACAAGTTAATTCGCTTACAGGGACTAAACTTGACAAACTACGAAAGTATGCCAATTTGAACTGTAACAGACATTCCAGAACATGACCATAAGATAAACATACCATAAATATCCTCTACATAGCTTAGAAATAGGCTTTGAGGGGTTCGGTATGCTAAAATAAACTTTTGGGTCATTCAGGGACTAAAAGCGTCAAAAAGTGCACAAGTTTGCATTTTCGCGCATATCTTACGTTCTGAATACATCCGGACATCCAAAAATTTATGTAAGCACTAAAATATTTTATTTTAGTGTTTGGCATAAGAAAAATCCATTCGTCACGCATTTTGGATCGTTTTTCGCGCTTGTGCGCATTCCGTCGTAATTAAGCGAACATCGCGATCGTACGACCAAACGAACCAACATCCGGCATATTTTTGAGCATGTTTCATGTCCACAATGTTTAGGCATCATTTTAGGGACTTAAAGTTGGCTCTACGGGCCTTAGAAGTGTCGGAAATGGCTTAAACACATAACAGGGACTGAAACTGTCATTTAGCAAACTTAGTTCTGATCAGACATGGCCAGGCGGCCCGCGTAAGGTTGATGTGTATCTTTACGCGGCCCGCGTCAGTGTTCCAGACCAGATTCAATGTTTAAACAGCCTGTTTGCAGCTGTTTTGCACTCCTAATCTCTCTTACACAATTCCTTATGGTGGGTGGCAATTTGATATACTATAACATTCCAACACATGTACGGGTGGGATTCGAGCACGGTTTCCATGAAACGATCTTAACGGTTACCCGAAAACTATAAATACCCACATCCCCCAACTTCTAAACCCACAAGAATCTGATCTTAGAAGCTCTAAGTTGAAACCATTGTTTCATACCTGAGCTACTTGGATCACGATTAGCATTCGGGGACCCTTCGTAAGTATTCTTTCGTTCTTTTATTGTTTTTCGAGTCCGAAAGTCAAACTTTGTTTGACTTTCTGCGTTGACCAGTTTATGGTCAATGCGAAGTTCGTTTGAACTTCGCAACGTGATTGTAATCACGATGGTTATAGTCCCTTGTGACTATGCCTACTGATTACCACGTTGTCTAGGGTCGTAGGGTAAGCGATCTAATAAATCGCTTATACCTTCGAACCCGACCCATTTGGTCGATCATTAGGATCCGACCAAATACATTAGGTGACCATAGTATATAGGGAATAACCTTCCGAGGTTATACCCTATGGTCACATCGTTTGAGTAGTTGTATGATAGGTAGTTTATATGCCTTAGGTAAATTACCAGAATACCCTTTTCATGTATAATTGGTAAATAAGCATATGTAACCTAAACTTTTGTCACATAACTGATTTTGTAACATGTTTAGGCATATAACACTTGTCATAGGGCTAGTTAGACGTCTCGGGTGCGCTTTTGCGCGCACGACGCGTTAAAGTAGCATAAGCTACCTTAATGGGTCGTGATGGGTCGAAAGCACTTAGGTTAGGTTTCATTTAGTATGTAGGCTTTGTTAAACCATATGACACGAGTTCCCATACTCATTTGGTTTACGAACCCTCATCCTATCCAATCCTCCGATTTAGGTCCGGTATATTAATGTAGTTACCTATATTAGGTACCGTTTGATTTCCGTGATCTCTAGCATTGTTTGGTTGTTACTCAAGGACTTCTAAACAATCTCAGGTGAGTACATAGACCCCTCTTTTACTGTTTTCAAACTGTTTTGGGGTGAAGCATGTGTACCTATCTGTTATTTTCATGTTTTCCAAAAGTATAATTGATTATACATGTTAGTACTTATCTGTTGACAAACTGAATGACTATCTATGGTTTAAACACTGATTTTTCAAAGACTATAACATAAATTGTTGAATTGTACTTATTTTGTTCACCAGACCGGTTGTTAGTATGATATAGCGCTATAGGATTTGACACCCCATTCCTGTTGTCATGGAATGTCTGAAACCAATTTGTTTCTCCATCCAAATAGGGATTTCCTTTGTGGTATCCCTATAGTCTCAAATGTGTATTTTGATGCACTAGGTCTGAATGAATTCTTAAATCACACCTTTAAAGTATAATTTGATATACTCCCATGTGTGATATTGTACAAAACCAACAAATATATTTTATCAACAAACCAAAACATATTTTGATATGTTATTTATAAAACCCAAAGCATATTTTGATATGTTATTTATGAAACCAAAACATAGTTTAATATGTTATTTACAAATCCAAAGTTACTTTTAATATGCTACTATAAGGTTATTCGTTTAACCTTACATACATTTATACAAATCACATTGGTTACACATTACATGATTTACATTGGACACATAAACATTATTGACATTGGTTAAACATTACATGACTTACATCTTGACATAAACATTTTGACATATTATTCAATACGTTTGGCAATTGGTTTAAACATAGACATCTTACATTGTTGGTTTGGTTTGAGTAAGTGATTAAGTAACGAGGCGTGTGTAATATGATACAAGCATGGTGGATACGCCTCTGGTACTTCCTATATATAAGTGTTTGTATGGTATTACATATTGTATCGTTATCTGAATCATTTCAATTTGAGACATATAACATTTGATACAAATAACATACTTTTCACAAGACATTAATTTACAAACAACTTATCTTATACAAACTCATTTTACATGGTTATTCATTTAACCATACATTATTCTCTTATTTATACATATCATCTGATCTTATCGTTTTTCAAAAGATTTACAAGACAAAGCAAATCACAAGGTTCATGACTAAACATTTTCTCAAACATAAGTCATGAATTCTGTTTTCACAAAACCTATGTATCTCACAGGCATTTTTATGCTGACGTACCTATTTTTACACATGTTTCAGGTACTGCTTTGCAATGATTGTTGATACATGCTACATTTAGGATGGACTCGTGCCTTAGCAACTTTAAAACTTGGAAGATCATAGTTGTACTTATTTGATTGTATTAAAACAATGAGTTCATTTATTCAATAAAACATAATTTATTTATTCCATGGTTATGAAACAATGATTCTGTTACAACACTCCCCGACATTTCCGCCACGTCTAGTTGCTTTACGTGGTCGGGGTGTGACAGAAAAGTTGGTATCAGAGCCAATGGTTATAGGGAATTAGGTTATTAGTAATGCTTTGACCTAGACTATAACCTTCCTAGGACCCTAACACAAGTTATCTTGTGTTTAGATCTTAAAACATGCACATCACCTATCCTTAGGTGATTATCAAAACAAAAACCAAATTTTCCGAAACGATTTTTGAAAAACAATCATCTGTTTTTGGATGATTTATTACATGGTTTTGAACCCTCTATTGTAAGGTTTTGAACCCCTTTGAGTTTTCAAAATCTCGTCAAGGTTTTGGGTTTTAAATAATGTGAACACGTGCAAACTGGAAGGGTGAATGCCTGTATTCTGGGTTTTCTGTCTAGGCAAGCACTTCGTATATATCTCATCAGACGCGAGACCAGTTGTGCTTACCTGGGAATTCTTGGGATGAGTGTTCACTTATAGGCGAGCATGTCTTTGCGATACATTATTTTTGATCCATTTACTTTGATTAATCACCGGGGTCGTTTGTTGCTTTGTAGTAACAAACAAATGACCACTATCCCTGCTTTCATCAGATTTGTTTCATCTCATTCTTTTCGTCTAAATCTCTCACTCGTTTCCTTTCATGTTTCCTCTTTTAGAATGCCTCCTCGACGCGACAATCAGATGGCAAATGCCGAACTGGCGGAAATCATCGCGCAGCAAATGGCTGCTGCCTTCCCAAATCTTTATGCTCATATGATGCAAGCCATCAACAACAACAATGCTCCATGCAATTTCAAAAATTTTAACTCGGCTAAACCGCTCAAGTTTAGTGGTTCTGAGGGAGCCACTGGGCTTCTTCAATGGTTCGAGAGCATTGAGAATACTTTCCGTCACGTTCAGTGTCCTGAAAATCGCAAGGTCGAGTTTTCTTCGAGTGTGTTTCAGAAGAGGGCTCTCACGTGGTGGAACGGGGTGATGAGAGACCGCGGTGCTGAGGTTGCATTAGCACAGACTTGGGCTGAACTTAGGGCTCTTATGATGAAGGAATTCTGTCCTCGTCTTGAGCTAAGGGCTCTAGAAAGGGAATTTGATGATTTGAAGCAAGACAGTGGGGAACATCGAGCCTATACTGACCACTTTGAGGAATTGAGCTTGTTATGCCCTACTATGGTTACGCCTCTGGATAAGGCGATTGAGAAATACATTGATGGTCTTCCTGACTTAGTTTAGGATATTGTTACTGGCAGCAACCCTACTACTGTCAGACAAGCCATTGAATTGTCTGCCACTCTGACTGAATCCCATATCAGGAAGCGCAAGCTGTTTCAGAAGGGCGACTCAAGACCATCTGACAAGACTGCTCAAGTGGAACCAAAGGAAGAAAATGCTGAGGTGTCCAAGAAGAAGAAGCGCAAAACCTCTCAAAATTTCGCTGTAACTGCGCAAGACAAACAGGTTGCACCAAACCAGCCAGCACAACCTCGCAAAAGGCAAAACTATGTTGGTACCGCACCTTTGTGCAACAAGTGCAACCGTCATCATCTAGAGCAAGAGCAGTGTCACAAATGTACCCACTGTGGGCGGTTGGGACATTTGATCAATGTTTGTCGTTATGCAAATCAAGCTGCTGCAAACCCTGCTGCTGTTCAAGCGCGGTTCCCTCCGGGGTCATGTTATAACTGTGGTGACCTTACCCACTACAGGAACAATTGCCCAAGACTTGTTAACATACCTCCAGCGCGTGGACGAGTGTTCAACATCAATGAGGCAAACATGAACAATGATGCAGCAGTGAACAATTAGTGTTTTGTATTTCCTTAGTTGTTATCTTTGACACTTCAAGACAATTCGGTTGTTACATAAATAAAGATTTGTTGTTTTTATTTCTGCAAAATTTATGCGTTTGTGTGAATGCTTGATGCAACCTTTTGATGTCAACCCAAAGACAAACTACTCGTGTGGTTCTGTCATTTTATGATCACTTGTGATCTCCCCAAGAACCTTAAACACTCGTTTCTTTTAAGAAACAAAGCCAAACTCTTACTGAAAATCCTTCTATCTTTATAGATGGATCCTTGAAAATGATTAAAGTGCCAAATGAAATCCATGGATTGGATTTCCTAGGGTGCTTTAAATGTCCATGCCTAAAGATAACAAATTAAAGAATCAAGTTAGCTAATTTTGTGCTTATGTGTTTTATAACATGTTTTGTGGTTGTATGTGATCCATCCAAGTCCTCGTAGAATCTTCCATATCTTATATGAGGGATTCATAGTAGGATATCCAAAGTTACTATCTTAAATCCTTAATGGACTTCTACGTTGTAGTCAAGTCCCTTGGGTTTTAAAGTACTATTCTATAATTGGACCCCTTGGGTGGTCTAGTTAAACAGATTGATTTGAAAATCTGGTTAGAAATATCATGTGATGATTTAATGAAAAAGATCCCTTAATTGGTCTATTTAAGGAGATCGTACGACGGTCTAGTTAAGAAGATCATGTGTTGATCTAGTTAAGAAGATTGTTCGTTGATCTAGTTGAAAAGATCCTTTGGTGGTCTAGTCAAGTCGCTTCATGTTTATTCAATTGATTTTTCCTCTACGCATTATGGAATTCAATGCACAGAAACCACAGGGAGCTTTGTCATGTGTTAAGACCTATAGTGACAAGAATAATGATACGGGAGAAGTCTTGGACCTTGACCAATGTCATTTATTCTCACACTCCCCAATTCTGATTTCAAGCACACACAAGTTTACTATGATAAGTCTTCATAAGAAACGTTCTTCTGTCCGTAGTTCAAAAATTCCATGTTTTACTACTACAAGGAATTCACTTTGAGGGTTAACAAATTCGCTAAGAGTCCTAACATGGCCCAGATTTTTACTTAAAGGTTAATGGATCTATTAGAAGGCGAAACCGTCACAGCTGTCTTCACAAGTTTCCTCTAGAATTAAATTTCGGGACGAAATTTCCTAAAGTAGGGGAGACTGTGACACCTGTGTCACTGCAACCATCAAAACAAATGCCAAACCAATGAAATATTGTATTTCATACTTGGGATTTGTAAAAATATGTATATCGTTTGCACATATCAACCCTTGTTCGATTTTAAGCTTTAAATCGCTTTCTGGAGGGTTATACGCGCTCTGATGTGTAAATATAACCAGTTTAATCCAACGAACACTCCGGAATAGTGAAATAGGCTTAACATACCTTAAATAACCTTTACATAACTTAGAAATAAGTTTTAAAGGCTTTGGTATGGCAAAAACAAGTTAATTCGCTTACAGGGACTAAACTTGACAAACTGCGAAAGTATGCCAATTTGAACTGTAACAGACATTCCGGAACATGACCATAAGATAAAAATACCATAAATATCCTCTACATAGCTTAGAAATAGGCTTTTAGGGGTTCGGTATGCTAAAATAAACTTTTGGGTCATTCAGGGACTAAAAGCGTCAAAAAGTGCACAAGTTTGCATTTTCGAGCATATCTTACGTTCTGAATACATTCGGACATCCAAAAATTTATGTAAGCACTAAAATATTTTATTTTAGTGTTTGGCATAAGAAAAATCCATTCGTCACGCATTTTGGATCGTTTTTCGCGCTTGTGCGCATTCCGTCGTAATTAAGCGAACATCGCGATCGTACGACCAAACGAACCAACATCCGGCATATTTTTGAGCATGTTTCATGTCCACAATGTTTAGGCATCATTTTAGGGCCTTAAAGTTGGATCTACGGGCCTTAGAAGTGTCGGAAATGGCTTAAACACATAACAGGGACTGAAACTGTCATTTAGCAAACTTAGTTCTGATCAGACATGGCCAGGCGGCCCGCGTAAGGTTGATGTGTATCTTTATGCGGCCCGCGTCAGTGTTCCAGACCAGATTCAATGTTTAAACAGCCTGTTTGCAGCTGTTTTGCACTCCTAATCTCTCTTACACATGTCAATTCCTTATGGTGGGTGGCAATTTGATATACTATAACATTCCAACACATGTACGGGTGGGATTCGAGCACGGTTTCCATGAAACGATCTTAACGGTTACCCGAAAACTATAAATACCCACATCCCCCAACTTCTAAACCCACAAGAATCTGATCTTAGAAGCTCTAAGTTGAAACCATTGTTTCATACCTGAGCTACTTGGATCACGATTAGCATTCGGGGACCCTTCGTAAGTATTCTTTCGTAAGTGCTTTAAATCTTCATATTGTTCCTATTTTTAGTGGTTAATAGATGATAGAATGATTTAATGATGAAAACAATAATGAACTTAAACAAGTCTTGAACATAAAGTGATAAATGGTGGATAAAGAGAAGATATGTGTGTAAATCTTGTAAATCTTGTAAATCTTGTGTAGTTGTGATTATTTGATGTTGTTTGTTAGTAAAAGTTGGATGGATCATCATCTAGACATGCTAGATCATGTTCAAGAACATGAACTAGTAGGATGCTAGTGTTAGAAATATGAAGGATGATGAAACCATCCACCCATGAACTTGAAACTTGAATAAATGTAATTTTTCTTGGAAAACAAGGTTACAAGCTTGTAGATACAAGTGGTTTTTCGGAAGAAACAAGTGGAAAATACTAGATTGTTAAAAACCCGGATCTTGTATGAACTAAAAACATTTTTAGTAAGTAAACAAGTGTATAAACACTTGTGTAGAAAGAAAATTCCACAAAGAAATATTTTTGAAATTCATGACTAGAAGTTGTGAAAATACATACTCTTTAAAAATAAAGTTTTTAAGAAACTAAACATATTTTTAAAGGTAACAAGACTTACTAAATGTGCTAGGAAGTTACTACATATTTTTACAAACTTTCAAGTTCATGAGTTGTGGTATATGCTTGTTTTGACAAGTTTGATAAATAAAGATTGTGTTGTTGAGATTGTTGTTGATTTAAAAGAAAATAAACACATGTTTTGAAAACATGGGAAACCTCCATTTTTAGGGGAAACCCTGTCAAAATTTATAAATTTTGACACTTAGAAAAATATAAGTTTTTGAGAAACTTATTCCCTAAAAATGTATCTAAAAATATTACCAAGGTTTCGCTAATTTTTGGTGATAAGAAATGGTGATTTCTTCAAGATTAAAAATTATGTTAAGTATGTATATTTTTGAGAGAAAAATATATATTATTTGATCACCAACTTTTGTGCTAAGTGTATATAGTATGTGTTATACGTGCTAGTGTATTAAGACTTAAAAATACACTAAATACTCATGAGAAGTATAAACACAAGAATACACATACAACATACAAGATACATAATTCGGGTGCAAAGTGCAAAACACGAAATACTTATATTAATTTTTAAGAAAATAATATAAGTAAGATACTTAGTTAAAAATATAAAATATTTTTAACACAACAATACATATACAAAAGATAGTGACTGTACTTGTGCGATACAAGTCTAGTGACTAACGTTAAGAAAACGCGTATAGGTCACGACGTTAATTAAGCAAATCCGGTGAAGTTTACGACGTAAGGAATGCAAAGTTGTGAGTTCATGCTCCCCCTTTTCTTTTAACTGTTTTCAGTTTTATAACTTCGGGGGTGAAATACATGTACAAATATTACTATGTTTACAAATGGTATGATAACAAGAAGCACACTTGGTTAGAACGAGTACCAAGTGTGACGAGATTTAAGAACACAAAAGCGCGCTTGGTGAGGACGAGTACCAAGTATGATGCGTTATGAGAAATGATACGAGAAATCGTGTCACGAATAGGGTACCATAAGCACCATTAATCAACAATATACCTAGACCGCAGAACAAAAGGTTAGATCTAACGGGTGCCGGGCAGCCACACTCTCGGTGAGGGCGAGAATCGAGTAGTGCTTTTGTGTCTCAGAATATGCCAACTAGAAAATGCCTAAGGTTTGGTGACTTCCTATGTCGTGTCACATGTTAATAGCCTTTCAACCCGTTAACAATCCTGGTACTTATAGGAATACTTTATTACATAAGATTCATACCATACTAAAACTTGATTTATACTTGAAGTATGTGGGGTACTCAAGAAAACTTGATTTATACTTGAGTACGTCGGGTACTCAAGAAAACTTGAATTATACATGAGTACGTGGTGTACACATGAATACTTGATTTATATATGAAAATTTAATTTATACATGACACAAACTATGTTTTCATACAAAGTATACAAACGTGAAATACAAAAACTGCATGAATTCACACCAACATTATGTTGACGTTTCTTTTCAAAACTCACATGTATTTCAGGTAACTAGGATGGATGTGCGCGTGGTCTTACTCATGCTCGTGGATGTCGCTATGTTTTTAGTTAAATAAAGTTGTAACTTTTAAAACAATATGCTATCTCGTGTTGTAAACACTTGACTTATGTTTTCAGTAATGTAATGTTTGAAGTTACTTTTGAGCATGTAGTATGTTTACTCTTCGTATGCAATGAGAACCTTTCATGATCACACCTCGTGCTTCCGCCGCAGAAAGGGGTGTGACAGATTGGTACCAGAGCTGCGATTGTAGTGAACCAGGATTCCTTCTCGAGTCTAATCTACAATCTCTAGGATCCTTTCACGAAAACAATTTTTCAAAGAGTTTTCATTGCATAAAACGTCCCGCGACATCCACTACCTGAAACTGGTTACAAGAGTCTACAAAAGACACTACGAGACTTAGGGTGCACATGAGTAGCACTTGTCGTTGACTAGAAATTACTTGCAATTATGTGTGATAATTAGCATATACTAGAAGTAGAATGTCACAAGTATATGATGTGTGCTAAACAGACTATAAAAATTAACTAAATTAGACTCTCTAAACTAGACACGAAAAGCTTTAAATTTATAAACTAGGACTCTCTAAAACCTAAACCACACAACCGGCAAGTGTACCGGTCAATGTAGTATAACCTAGCAAGTCCGAGTATCGAACCCAAAGACTCTATGTATTACGTAAACTAGACTCTGACAAGACACTGACAGACACGACTCAAACTATGTTTAATTGTTTGGGGGGGGGGGGTTACTGAAAAACTAGGAAATCTATATTAACTACTAAATTAACTAGAACTAAAACTAGACTAAGAACGAAGACTAAAGACTTTTCTTATGAGAGAACAAGACCACCTAGACAAGAATCCTGGATTGTTTATAAGAGATTACTGATTAAGTTAAATGCACGAGTTATGGAACCGGGATCGTTTGATACTAAACCTATTAAGAACCATCGAGGCCCCTCGACCCTTCTCAAGGAGAAACCTGTGGACCTACCTAGGCCGTTAATCCTACCGGTTATTAGATTTCTTCCCAGTCCTCTAATTATTGTGTAAGTACCCTAATGTTGACCTATTTCTTCCCAGTCCTAGGTCTAGGGTAGTTTAGATTAATTACTTTGACTTGATAGACTAATAAAACCGACAGGTAAACCAAGACATAACCTTTCCCAAGGCCTATCTAAAGCAATTCGCCGGGTAAGACCTACCAATAGCCCCTCACTTCCCAGATATCGGAACTAGCAGAACACTAAGACCTAGCAAATTATTACCACTTACTTCTAGAGGTTATCGGCCGATTCTCCCTAAAGAGTGAAGGTTTTCTTATGTGATATAGACACTCACCGAAACCCTAAACCCTAATATGACTCTATGTTGTGATATAGACCGTCACTAAGAATCATATGAAGCAAGAAATAACAATGAACCATATCAAAGCATGCATATGCATCAAAGAATTAAAATAAACCTTTTACAAATCACAATCAATCCATAAACAACATGCATATAACAAAACCGGTAAAATCTTTATTCAATCCATTCAACTAGTCTAGGTGGTTTAAAGGTTTAGCCAAGCATGGTAAAGTATGAAAACAAATCAAAGATAATCAAACTAGAATTCATGGTAACAAGTTTCAAGAAAGAAATCAACTAAACAAGGGATTGAAAAACCCAAGAAATCTTCGATTCTTCACTCTGAACTTGATCCAATGATTCCGCGCCTTCAAGATCTCCGATTCAGCTCTCAGACGGCTCCAAACTTGCTCCAAAAGTCACTTGATTCGTAATTAGGGTTTCCAATGATGATAATTATGATTTATTAATTCCAAAACCTAAATCTCGATGCTGTACACGATCTGGGCGCGTAAAACAACCTCTCGCGGCCCGCTTGGAAGTTAAGGGTAAGTTGACGCGGGCCGCGCGCGTATGATCATCCGGCAATTCTTGTTTCATGGTCGCGTAGCGCGACTGGAGAACCTTTTATGCTCGCGCTACGCGAGTGCGTGTTTTTTCACAGAATGTTCACTCCGAAATTCAGCTCTAGCATCCCAAAACTTCTCAAAATAATTCTAACTCTTTGTGACTCATTCCAGGATGCAATGTTTCAGGACTTTAGCTCGTTTCCACTCAATTTTTAGTCAATTAGCGTATCAAGACCTGGAAAAACGAACTTTCATCAATAGTACGTAATTCAAAGCAAAACTAAACTAAAAGTAACGAAAGAACGTACAAACTATATACGATATAAGTATGTATTTTGCAATACATCAAATATCCCCACACTTACCATTTTTTCGTCCCCGAAAAAGAATTATGCAACGGAATCAGAGACAAATCATCACTTGGATCAAAAATTATTTATATCTTGTTAAAACCAAAACTTGCATTAGCTGCGATTGCGAATATACTGATCCTTTTAAACCCGAATCTAATCCTAAGCCCTTATCATGTAAATTTAATTTAAGTGCGGTCAATCCACCTAGGGTCTCACACTAGAATTTACGATCCATCTACTCCCACCTCAAGCTTATAGGACTAAAAGAACGATCACTGGACCAATTCCTAACCGTTTTATATCAAAACCAAGAGAGTAAACAATCAACTCTTTTTTTTCTTTTCCATTTTTTTTTCTTGCTTTTTCTCTTTCTTTTTTTTTCAATTTTTTCGAATTCGTGAGACTAGACGATGCTTTCCCTTAACCCAGCGGTATTCCGACTGTAGAGTCGCTATCCCCAATCACAGATTACATAGGTTTCGGTACTTTTATTCGGCAAATCGATTTCACACATCCCAGAGGCAAACCGGCTGTAGAGTCGCTATCCCCAACTCGGAATACGTAGGCCTGTGTTACTTTCATTTAGTTTCTAGCTCACTTTTATTCTATTTTTTTTCACATGATCAAAAACTCTAACGGTTTTAACTTATAACGGTGCCCCTTATACTATTATTGACAGTTTTGATTTCCCATATTTCCCAGGCGAAAACCCACTAGCGGACCGACAATTTAAGGTATATTAGATCAAAGGGACTTAAAACCAAACCCGGGCCTATCCACATATCCCTAACTAGACGCAAGCTCGATTTATTATCATCTCATATTATTATTATTCAAACCAAGCAACAAATCACCTTTTCTATCATTTTCCGTTTTATTTGCAAACTTCTTTTTATTCGAAAGACATTTTCTAATTTTTCAATTTTTTTTTTTCAAATTTTTTTTAATTTTTTTCTTTTTCAACTTTTTATTACTCAAATATTTACAAGTATCCCATCCCAACACTTAGAGATTGCATTGTCCCTAATGCAAGAACGAAAATACGACTCAACACTACCTAAGAAATAAAAACTGCAAACGAAATAAATAAAAATATACAACAACAACAAAAGGGAAACGACTTAGCTGGTTAGGACAAAAGTCAGTGCCAGCCGTACGAATCTTGAATCCCCCGAACGATCGTATAGCATTCCATTCGCGATCGTTGACTAGTCTGCTTGAGTTTATCAATATAGCAAGCTCAGAATCACCCGAATGGCAATTGGGTACGGGTGGTACAATCCAAACCTGCATAATCAAAACAAAACAAAACCCAACGCAGTACCGACTCTAAAAACGAAAAGACTTAAAAACTACTACTTAGACTCATGGTACAAAATAAAAGACTCAAAAATACAAACTCTACAAATTAATATCAACTTTTCACAAACTTACGGAGGATCATGGATGTGCAACTCACCCTCCAACATCGTCCTCACTTTACGGGCTATAGCACTATCCTTCCTACCACTACCCGAATCACTCCCAACTTTTTCATATTCTCCCAACTCATCATCTGGTGGTTTGAATCTAAAAGTATCATCTCTATACTTATCCCCACACTGAGCCTTGCTCAATGTCTCAAACCTAGACTCTAAACTTACCACCCTCTCTTCTAATTCTACCAACTTCCTATCCGGAGGATCCCCACACTTGAATCCTGTCACCTTCTCTAAACTCGCATCCCTCACATCTTTCTCTTCATTCTCACACTCTCCCACTACCGAGATTTCTTCCACTTTACCACTCGAACCTCTCGAATTCATGACGTTAAACACTACCGCTTCCTCGCCCGCTCTAAGTGTGATAGTGCCTAAAGAGACATCTATTAAAGCTTTAGCGGTGTTTAAAAATGGGCGACCTAAAATTAACGGTATGTTTTCATCGGCTTCCATGTCTAGAATAACGAAATCGGCCGGAAAAACAAACTTATCTACCTTCACAAGCAAATTCTCAACTATACCCCTAGGGTACTTAACAGACCGATCGGCTAAAGATAGTGTCATTCGGGTAGGTGAAAGCTCTCCTAGGTCTAGCTTCTCATAAAGTGAAAAGGGCATCAAATTAATGCTAGCACCTAGGTCGGCTAAGGCTCTAGTGTTTGTGTTACTACCGAATAGACAAGGAATAGTAAACACACCCAGATCGGTAAGCTTTTCGGGAAGCTTATTTGAGACAATGGCCGAACATCCCCCATTCAATGGGACGTTGGACAACTCTCCTAATTTTTCTTTGTTTCTAAGGAGATCCTTCAAAAACTTAGCGTATTTAGGCATTGATTGGAGTGCCTCTATGAATGGAAGGTTAATCTTCAATTGCTTGAAGATATCCAAAAACTGCCCGTATTCCCTAGAGTATTTTTGGTTCTTAAGGCGAGAGGGAAACGGAACATACTCATGATTCACATAGGGTGAAGGTCTAACATCTATGGGCTTTTTCTCAACTTTCTTCTCACTTTGAGACTCACCGGGCTGTGCGGTACTTGCTGGGCGCAGCCTCGATTGCACTTTGCCGGGAGCCTCCATCTCAATCACTTCATCTATTACATCTCCATCCTCATCAACCTCTCTCTCCTCAACACTAGGGTTCCCTACTATTCTGCCACTACGAGTGGTAATGGCCTTTACATGAGCGTTCGGGTTAGGTTGGGTGTTAGCTGCAAACTGACCGGGTAATCTCTCATCTAACTTCCTAGACATATCACTCACTACCCTAGAAAGGTCTTGGACCGCAGCTTGGTGATTCTTAAGCAAAAGGTCATGTTCACTAAGTCTCTTTTGGGTACTTTGATCCCTAGAAATTAGTTGACTCATCATGGACTCCATTCTTTCCATGCTACCCCCTAAATCAAAACTTGAACCCTGACCTGTTTGAACCTGACTATTTGACCCTCCATCCTTAACCTGCCCACTTGAACTCCCACTAAAAAGTGAACCTAGACCCCTATTCGGATTTTGAGCTATTTGAAAACCAAGAGGTCCACTTGAGCGAAAATTATTATTATTAGTTAAGTTATTATCATTATTTCTCCAACCTGAACCAAGACTATTGCCAAACCCACTAGATTGATTTCTACCAAAACCTCCTCCCACGAAATCAACTTGCTCCTCACCGACTAGCACAGGACACGCACTCGTATCGTGACCTCCTCGACAAAACTCACACTTATCAATCTTAGCTCTAATCTCCTTAAGTTGCCTATCCATATTTTCCAAAACAGAGGCCAAACTAGGATCCATAGTGACATGGTTCACCCCTTGAGAGGGTGTGCTAGTAGTGGTATTTGAATTACCCCTTTTATACCTCTGATCGGATCGTGATTGTGATTGAGACTGTGCAAACGCCTCAAAACGCTCTAGACACTCAGGAACTGTAAGAATACCCATCATATGCCCCCCTGCATTTGTATCGAACCTATCACGAGTCTCTTGGGTGAGCCCGTTATAAAATTTCTCACATAAGGCCCAATCAGAAAGACCATGCTGGGAGCAACGAGCACAAAGGGTTTGGAAACGCTCCCAAGCAAGGTAGTAGGGCTCGTCGGGCCCCATGCGGAAGGAATGGATTTCGTCTCTAAGCCGTGAAGCTTTAGCGGGCGGGAAGTACTTGTTCAGAAAGGCTTGACGAAGCCCCGCCCAAGTGGTAAAAGTACCGGTTGGCTGTGAGTCCAACCAAGTAGCCGCACGGCCGGCTAAAGAAAATGGGAAAAGTTGTAAATATGTAGCATCGTTGGGTGCACCGCTAAGGCTAAAGGTAGCTAGCATCCTAGAGAAACGGTTAATGTGGGCCGGGGCGTCCTCATCGTCTCGGCCATGGAATTGGATACTATTGGTGATGGCCTGCATGGCATAAGATGGAATCTGCCATGAATTTTCGTTCACTATGGGTGGGACAGTGATGGGTGAAGCAAGGCCAGTGAAATTCTGAGTGGCCTGCTGATGGACGGTTTGCCTAGGGTTAGCCATGTGTTCTAAGTTTTCTAGATTACTAGAGGTACTAGAAGTAGGACTGTTGGGTGGTGTAACCTTAGGTGAATGGTTAGGCGAAGGTGGTGGTGTAGGAGGTGGGGTGGGTAACGGGGTGAAATCGAACTCGGGTAAACGAGATGAAGATGTAGAAGTAACCTGAGATGATGACTGCTTGATTGGTGGTGGCGGTCCGTGCGAGCGCAGATGTGGCATCCACTACAAGCAAAAACCTGAACACAAGAGAAACAAAGACTAGTTACTACGACTCAAGACAAAAAGAAAAGACACAAAACAAAGTAAACACGTAGCACGTATTTGTCAAGTAAATCAATCAAAGCTAATAAACGCAATTACCAAGAGTCCCCGGCAACGGCGCCAAAAACTTGATGTGTGCTAAACAGACTATAAAAATTAACTAAATTAGACTCTCTAAACTAGACACGAAAAGCTTTAAATTTATAAACTAGGACTCTCTAAAACCTAAACCACACAACCGGCAAGTGTACCGGTCAATGTAGTATAACCTAGCAAGTCCGAGTATCGAACCCAAAGACTCTATGTATTACGTAAACTAGACTCTGACAAGACACTGACAGACACGACTCAAACTATGTTTAATTGTTTGGGGGGGGGGGTTACTGAAAAACTAGGAAATCTATATTAACTACTAAATTAACTAGAACTAAAACTAGACTAAGAACGAAGACTAAAGACTTTTCTTATGAGAGAACAAGACCACCTAGACAAGAATCCTGGATTGTTTATAAGAGATTACTGATTAAGTTAAATGCACGAGTTATGGAACCGGGATCGTTTGATACTAAACCTATTAAGAACCATCGAGGCCCCTCGACCCTTCTCAAGGAGAAACCTGTGGACCTACCTAGGCCGTTAATCCTACCGGTTATTAGATTTCTTCCCAGTCCTCTAATTATTGTGTAAGTACCCTAATGTTGACCTATTTCTTCCCAGTCCTAGGTCTAGGGTAGTTTAGATTAATTACTTTGACTTGATAGACTAATAAAACCGACAGGTAAACCAAGACATAACCTTTCCCAAGGCCTATCTAAAGCAATTCGCCGGGTAAGACCTACCAATAGCCCCTCACTTCCCAGATATCGGAACTAGCAGAACACTAAGACCTAGCAAATTATTACCACTTACTTCTAGAGGTTATCGGCCGATTCTCCCTAAAGAGTGAAGGTTTTCTTATGTGATATAGACACTCACCGAAACCCTAAACCCTAATATGACTCTATGTTGTGATATAGACCGTCACTAAGAATCATATGAAGCAAGAAATAACAATGAACCATATCAAAGCATGCATATGCATCAAAGAATTAAAATAAACCTTTTACAAATCACAATCAATCCATAAACAACATGCATATAACAAAACCGGTAAAATCTTTATTCAATCCATTCAACTAGTCTAGGTGGTTTAAAGGTTTAGCCAAGCATGTTAAAGTATGAAAACAAATCAAAGATAATCAAACTAGAATTCATGGTAACAAGTTTCAAGAAAGAAATCAACTAAACAAGGGATTGAAAAACCCAAGAAATCTTCGATTCTTCACTCTGAACTTGATCCAATGATTCCGCGCCTTCAAGATCTCCGATTCAGCTCTCAGACGGCTCCAAACTTGCTCCAAAAGTCACTTGATTCGTAATTAGGGTTTCCAATGATGATAATTATGATTTATTAATTCCAAAACCTAAATCTCGATGCTGTACACGATCTGGGCGCGTAAAACAACCTCTCGCGGCCCGCTTAGAAGTTAAGGGTAAGTTGACGCGTGCCGCGCGCGTATGATCATCCGGCAATTCTTGTTTCATGGTCGCGTAGCGCGACTGGAGAACCTTTTATGCTCGCGCTACGCGAGTGCGTGTTTTTTCACAGAATGTTCACTCCGAAATTCAGCTCTAGCATCCCAAAACTTCTCAAAATAATTCTAACTCTTTGTGACTCATTCCAGGATGCAATGTTTCAGGACTTTAGCTCGTTTCCACTCAATTTTTAGTCAATTAGCGTATCAAGACCTGGAAAAACGAACTTTCATCAATAGTACGTAATTCAAAGCAAAACTAAACTAAAAGTAACGAAAGAACGTACAAACTATATACGATATAAGTATGTATTTTGCAATACATCAGTATACGTGACTTTACCTAAAAGCGATGGCCCATCTGAAGGAAGAAATACGAGGATGAAACAAACTGTGCGGACTGTGCAAGGAGTTACGTAATTATGGATACATACATAATTATGGGATTCAGTGCACAGAAACCACAACGAATCTTGTCACGTATAGATTCCCTCAGTGCAAGCCCACTAAGTACTCTGCTAGAGTAAAAATTGTTTGATGTCACTTATGTGGTATATACCTGTGAATATATATACTACTACTGTCTAGTATGACGATATCAAACAAATGTTTAACCCTGTTGTGTTATGTTCTGTCAGAACATGGCACCCAGGAAAGCTGTGAATGCTCGCAATGATGATCAACCTCCTCCTCCCCCACTGCCAAGAACTGCTGAAGAGCTGAACGCTCTACTGGAAGAAAGGATCTCCGCTGCTATCGCCCAGTACGAGGCGAACCATACTCAAGACAGTGGAGGACCAAGCAATGCTAGACGTAATGGGAACAGAGATTCATCTGGAGGCAACGCAGCTTAAGGCTGCACTTTCAAGCAGTTTCTCGACTGCAAGCCGATGAACTATGATGGCACAGGAGGTGCAGTAGCATTTGTGCGCTGGACGGAGAAGACTAAAGCTACTATCCGTATGAGCAAGTGTACCACGGATCAGCAAGTCACTTTTGCTACTGGGCTGTTTGTCGATGAAGCTCTGACTTGGTGGAACTTGCAAGCCCAAACCTTGGGTGATGATGTCGCTTATGGCCTAACTTGGGAGGAACCGAAGGAAAGAATGAGAGAGACGTATTGCTCTCGCGCTGAACTCCAAAGGCTGGAAACGGAGTTCTGGCACTTGACCATGGAAGGTGCTGACATTAATGGATACACTCGAAGGTTCCACGATCTGTCTAGAGTGCTTCCCTACATGGTGACTCCCGAATTCAAGCGCGTTGAACGCTACATTTGGGGACTGGCCCCAGAGTTTCGTGGCATGGTGACGTCGGCCAAACCACAAACAATCACCGAGGCTGTAACTCTGGCTGTCAGCCTTACTGAAGATTGTGTTCGTATGAAGAAGCTGTCATTGAACCCAAGAGAAAAGACCGAGACGCATGCTGAGTCATCCGGTGACAAAAAGAGAAAGCATACAAGTTTGAATCAAGCAACTCGCAACAACAAGGGTTTCAACAAGAAGCGCGACACTAACCCGCCTCAGGAGACGAAAACTCTTGCAACCAAAGGATACCAAGGCACCATGCCTAAATGCTAAAAATGTAAGTTTCATCATGAAGGAGCTTGTCGCATTCCAAGGTGCGACAAATGTGGTAGGTTGGGTCATCAAACAGAAGACTGTTGGGGAAAAGGAAAGAACCGGAATGGAAATGGTGCTGGTAACAAGAATGGTAACGGGAAGGGGCAGAACCAAGGATGCTTCAGATGTGGAAGCAATGATCATTTCATGAAGGACTGCCTAGAGGGAAACAATGCTCAGGCTCGAGCATTTGTGATTGGAGCAAAGAACGCACGCGGGGACCCTAATGTGGTCACCGGTACGTTTCTCATTAACAATCACTTTGCATCCATATTATTTGACACTGGCGCCGATTATAGCTTCATGTCTGTGGAATTTAAACGCATGCTTGGAATAGAATCTAGTAGATTAGAAATTCATTATTACATAGAACTAGCCAATGGTAAACTTGTTGAATCGGGCGAAGTCGTTAGAGGCTGCACACTAGAACTTGGTGAACGAAGATTTAACATCGACCTCTTACCTATTCAATTGGGTAGCTTCGATGTAGTAGTCGGACTTGACTGGTTGTCCAAGAACAAAGCTGAGGTTATTTGTCATGAGAAAATCATTCGCATCCCTTTGGAAAATGATGAAACTCTCATCGTACATGGAGAAAAGCGAGACGCACCTCTTCGAATCATCAGTTGTATGAAGGCACAGAAGTGCTTAAGGAAAGGATGTGTTGCCTTCCTAGCACACGTTGTAGATAAGAAGGCTATGGAGCCAAAACTCGAAGATATTCCTGTGGTGAAGGAATTTCCTGATGTTTTTCCCGAAGATCTGCCAGGACTACCTCCGCAACGACAAGTCGAATTCCGTATAGACTTGGTGCCAGGAGCCGCTCCTGTAGCCAAGGCACCCTATCGACTTGCGCCATCCGAAATGCAAGAATTATCTACATAACTCCCGGAGTTGTTGGATAAAGGATTCATAAGTCCAAGCTTCTCGCCCTGGGGAGCTCCAGTATTGTTCGTAAAGAAAAAGGATGGAACTCTGCAGATGTGTATCGATTACAGAGAACTGAACAAGCTCACGATTAAAAATCGGTATCCACTACCGAGGATTGATGACTTATTTGATCAATTGCAAGGATCAAGCTACTATTCCAAGATCGACCTTCTATCTAGATATCATCAGCTGAGAATCCAAGAGGAAAGCGTACCAAAGACTGCATTCAGAACACGCTATGGGCACTACGAATTTCTTGTGATGCCATTCGGGCTGACGAATGCACCAGCGGTCTTTATGGATCTGATGAACCGCGTATGCAAACCATATCTCGATAAATTCGTGATTGTATTTATCGATGATATCCTGATTTACTCGCGAACGAAAGAAGAGCACGAGAAACATCTCAGAACCATCTTGGAACTACTGAAGAAAGAGAAGCTTTATGCAAAGTTCTCGAAATGCGAATTCTGGATTCGCGAAGTACAATTTCTGGGTCACGTTGTGAATGAGAAGGGCATTCATGTAGACCCATCCAAGATTGAGGCAATAAAGAATTGGAAGCCCCCAAAACCCCAACTGAAGTTCGTCAATTTTTGGGCTTAGCGGGCTATTATCGGCGATTCATCGAGAATTTCTCAAAGATAGCTCAACCACTAACGACCCTTACTCAGAAAGACAAGAAATACGACTGGGGTCACAAACAAGAAGAAGCCTTCCAGTTATTTAAAAACAAGCTATGCGATGCACCGATACTATCATTACCCGAAGGCACTGAAGACTTCGTGGTATAATGCGAAGCCTCACGACAAGGCTTGGGTTGCGTGCTCATGCAGTGCCAAAAAGTCATCGCTTACGCTTCAAGACAATTGAAGGTTCATGAGAGAAACTATACCACTCACGACCTGGAGCTGGGCGTAGTGGTATTCGCCTTGAAGATCTTGCGACACTATCTATATGGTACTCGATGTACAATCTTCACAGATCACAAAAGCCTACAACACATATTCGATCAGAAAGAATTAAACATGCGCCAACGATGATGGGTTGAGCTACTAAACGATTATGACTGTGATATTAAGTACCATCCTGGAAAGGCAAATGTTGTAGCAGACGCGCTAAGTCGAAAAGAAAGGGTTAAGACCCTAAGGGTTCGAGCATTGGAAATGACTATTCGAACGAACCTCACTGCACGCATTCGTGATGCACAACAAGACGCCCTTAAAGAAGAAAACCGTAAAGCTAAATACCTCCGGGGTATGTTGAAATACATGGTGCCAAATGAAGAGGGAGCCTTATACTTTAAGAAGCGTATTTGGGTTCCGCTCTATGGTGGCATACGAGAAGTCATCCTTGATGAAGCGCACAAGTCGAAATACTTGATACATCCAGGATCAGACAAAATGTATCAAGACTTAAAAGAATACTATTGGTGGCCGAGACTCAAAAGCGACGTTGCTGTCTATGTTGGAAAATGCCTAACCTGTGCTAAGGTTAAGGCTGAATATCAGAAACCGCCCGGCCTCCTACAACAACCAGAAATACCCTTGTGGAAGTGGGAGCAAATCTCGATGAATTTCATAACGAAATTACCCAGGACCCCGAGAGGGCACGACATGATATGGGTAATAGTCGATCGATTAACGAAGTCTACGCACTTCCTATCGATCCGAGAAAAAGACAGCACTGGAAAGCTTGCTGAGATATATTTAAGAGAAATTGTGGCACGACATGGAGTGCCAATCTCAATTATTTCAGACAGAGATGGACGCTTTGTCTCAAGAATCTGGCAATCATTTCAGGAAGCCTTTGGATCTCAATTAGATCTAAGCACGGCCTTCCATCCACAAACAGACGGCCAGAGCGGACGGACTATACAAACGTTAGAAGATATGCTTCGCGCATGTGTCATGGATCTGGGCGGCAGCTGGGATACTCATCTACCCTTAGTTGAGTTTTCCTACAATAACAACTATCATACGAGCATAAAAGCCACACCGTTCGAAGCTCTGTATGGCCGCAAGTGCCGATCGCCCTTATGTTGGGCAGATGCTGGCGATAAACGTATGGTTGGTCCTGAACTTGTACAAGAGACAACCGACAAGATTGCGCATATCTGAGAGCGCATTAAGGCGGCTCGAGATCGACAAAAGAGCTACGCTGATCTGAATAGAAAACCAGTAGAATTCGAGGTGGGAGATAAAGTGTTGTTAAAGGTCTCACCATGGAAGGGCGTAGTAAGATTTGGAAAACGTGGAAAGCTAAATCCACGATACATCGGACCATTCAGAATCTTGGAAAGAATTGGTACCGTGGCATACAAGTTGGAATTACCGGAAGAACTTAATGGAGTACATGATACGTTCCATGTATCCAACCTCAAGAAGGTCCAACACAAGAAAACGTGATCATCCCGGTGGATGAAGTGCATATTGATGACGCCCTCCGATTTACAGAACAACCCGTAGAGGTTACAGACTAGAAAGTCAACAAAACCAGGAGGAGCACTGTAAAACTTGTCAAAGTACGTTGGAACTCTAAGCAAGGACCCGAGTACACATGGGAACATGAAGACCAGTTCAAAGAAAAGTATCCCCACCTATTCAAGAAGACTCCTGCGAGAGTTACATCTGCCTGAATTTCGGGACGAAATTCTTTTAACGGGGGGAGACTGTGACAACTGGCACCAAACCGGTAATTTCCGTACACTTTAATTATTGTTTAATGACTGCAATTATGTGCTTAAATGTCAACATTGACAGATTACATGCTAAACAAGTGAATTCATGCACGTTGTATACTACAAAATATTGCTTTATGCATAAACGAGAGCGTTGCGTCAGAAATACTAGTAAACTCACCGGTAAGACACACTGTGTCAAAAGTAGTCAGACATTAAAATTGGAGCCTAGGTGTAGGTCCAACGACAAGAGTACTTTAAAACCCAAGAGTACATACAAGGGTTTAATATATATAGACATTACGGAAGCAAAAATAAGCACTAAAAAGCACCCGAAACGCACTTTAAGTGCAGAATTTTATATAAGCACTTTAAGTGCAGAATTTTATATAACTCAGCTCAAATCAGCTTTTAACAACATAAATATCATGCAAAAATTTCGTTTTATCATCCAGAATACTTCCCTAAGTGTCGGGAATCGAAAGTGCTACAAAAAGGTACTTAAAAGACACTAAAAAGTGTAATTTAGCACTTTAACGAACCGGTATATAACCGAACAACCGGACATTACCCGTAACACCAAAATAATGATAGAAGCATTGTTTTTATTTTTCTAAGCTAGTTAGGGTCCCCGAACACCCTAACACACTATATATTTCATAAGACACCTAAACCACTAACTAAACACTTAACCTTCTAACTAACTTAGATACTTATCAATTGCATCACAACTAAGCCAACCCCCCCCCCCCCAACCGGATTTGGACTAGTGGGACACCCCACTTGTTTTCTTGATTAAATTAGTGGGTATGCATGGTACTTAAGGAACATGTAATCCAAAGGGTAATGGCTTGTTGGAGAACTTGTAGTATATAACCATTAGACCACCCACACTCTCACCATTCACCACCCAACAACACAAAACACCCTCTCCTTCCCCCTCTTGGCTACGGCTCCAACCCCACCCACACACTCATCCATTTCAAGCTCCAAATCAATCATTCTAAGAGCATCCAAGGGTGTAAGAAGGTCACTAACGAAGCTCGGTGCAAGCGGATCTTGAAGGACTTTCTTCATTTGCTATTAACCACCACTTTTCTCTTCTTGAACTTCCCTAGCCTTGTGCTAGTAGTAAGTGCTTTAAATCTTCATCTTGTTCCTATTTTTAGTGGTTAATAGATGATAGAATGATTTAATGATGAAAACACCAAAGAACTTAAACAAGTCTTGAACATAAAGTGATAAATGGTGGATAAAGAGAAGATATGTGTGTAAATCTTGTGTAGTTGTGATTATTTGATGTTGTTTGTTAGTAAAAGTTGGATGGATCATCATCTAGACATGCTAGATCATGTTCAAGAACATGAACTAGTAGGATGCTAATGTTAGAAATATGAAGGATGATGAAACCATCCACCCATGAACTTAAAACTTGAATAAATGTAATTTTTCTTGGAAAATAAGGTTACAAGCTTGTAGATCTAAAGATCTACAAGTGGTTTTTCAGAAGAACCAAGTGGAAAATACTAGATTGTTAAAAACCCGGATCTTGTATGAACTAAAAACATTTTTAGTAAGTAAACAAGTGTATAAACACTTGTGTAGAAAGAAAATTCCACAAAGATATATTTTTGAAATTCATGACTAGAAGTTGAGAAAATACATACCCTTTAAAAATAAAGTTTTTAAGAAACTAAACATATTTTTAAAGGTAACAAGACTTACTAAATGTGCTAGTAAGTTACTACATATTTTTACAAACTTTCAAGTTCATGAGTTGTGGTATATGCTTGTTTTGACAAGTTTGATAAATAAAGATTGTGTTGTTGAGATTGTTGTTGATTTAAAAGAAACTAAACACATGTTTTGAAAACATGGGAAACCTGCATTTTTAGGGGAAACTCTGTCAAAAATTTTATAAATTTTGACACTTAGAAAAATATAAGTTTTTGAGAAACTTATTCCCTAAAAATGTATCTAAAAATATTACCAAGGTTTCCCTAATTTTTGGTGATAAGAAATGGTGATTTCTTCAAGATTAAAAATTATGTTAAGTATGTATATTTTTGAGAGAAAAATATATATTATTTGATCACCAACTTTTGTGCTAAGTGTATATAGTATGTGTTATACGTGCTAGTGTATTAAGACTTAAAAATACACTAAATACTCATGAGAAGTATAAACACAAGAATACACATACAACATACAAGATACATAATTCGGGTGCAAAGTGCAAAACACGAAATACTTATATTAATTTTTGAGAAAATAATATAAGTAAGATACTTAGTTAAAAATATAAAATATTTTTAACACAACAATACATATACAAAAGATAGTGACTGTACTTGTGCGATACAAGTCTAGTGACTAACGTTAAGAAAACGCGTATAGGTCATGACGTTAATTAAGCAAATCCGGTGAAGTTTACGACGCAAGGAACGCAAAGTTGTGAGTTCATGCTCCCCCTTTTCTTTTAACTGTTTTCAGTTTTATAACTTCGGGGGTGAAATACATGTACAAATATTACTATGTTTACAAATGGTATGATAACAAGAAGCACACTTGGTGAGAACGAGTACCAAGTGTGACGAGATATAAGAACACAAGAAGCGCACTTGGTGAGGACGAGTACCAAGTATGATGCGTTATGAGAAATGATACGAGAAATCGTGTCACGAATAGGGTACCATAAGCACCATTAATCAACAATATACCTAGACCGCAGAACAAAAGGTTAGATCTAACGGGTGCCGGGCAGCCACACTCTCGGTGAGGGCGAGAATCGAGTAGTGCTTTTGTGTCTCAGAATATGCCAACTAGAAAATGCCTAAGGTTTGGTGACTTCCTATGTCGTGTCACATGTTAATGGCCTTGCAACCCATTAACAATCCTGATACTTACAGGAATACTTTATTACATAAGATTCATACCATACTAAAACTTGATTTATACTTGAAGTACGTGGGGTACTCAAGAAAACTTGATTTATACTTGAGTACGTGGGGTACTCAAGAAAACTTGAATTATACATGAGTACGTGGTGTACACATGAATACTTGATTTATATATGAAAACTTGATTTATACATGACACAAACTATGTTTTCATACAAAGTATACAAACGTGAAATACAAAAACTGCATGAATTCACACCAACATTATGTTTACGTTTCTTTTCAAAACTCACATGTATTTCAGGTAACTAGGATTGATGTGCGCGTGGTCTTACTCATGCCCGTGGATGTCGCTATGTTTTTCGTTAAATAAAGTTGTAACTTTTAAAACAATATGCTATCTCGTGTTGTAAACACTTGACTTATGTTTTCAGTGATGTAATGTTTGAAGTTACTTTTGAGCATGTAGTATGTTTACTCTTCGTATGCAATGAGAACCTTTCATGATCACACCTCGTGCTTCCGCCGCAGAAAGGGGTGTGACAGAATGTGACAACTGTCAAAAATCCAGGTATCCGTACAATTAATTAATCTTGATTAATGCTTAATGACTGTGCTGAATTATACTTAATTGCCTTCTGATTACTGCATCATACTTACATGTGCATCACATATTGCATAATGCGACATCATTATTACATGCAAACCATATAGACATAAATGATCCACAAAGCACAGTTAGCACATCGGATGACCCAGAAAAATGCTGACAGAACTCAGCACATAGACAGACAGTGTTTTGAGAGCCAGTATGGGCCAGAGACTAAGTACTACACTAGTATGGTGTGTAGGGAAGTAAGGACCACAAAACCGCATTCCTAAGTGATAGTTTAAGTGCCGGAAAGTGCCTAAAACTCACCCAAAGTGCTGAATTCAGCATAATTCAGCAAAAATCAGCATTTTAACAAGCTAGTATCACGCAAAAATATGACTAAATGGTCCTGAATGCTTTCCTAAGTGTTGGGAATTAAAAGTGTCACAAAAGGGTACATAAAGATCACTAAAATGTATAGTTTAGCACTTTAACGAACCAGTATCTAACCGAACAACCGGACACTCCCCGAAACATCAAAATTACACTAGAAGCATTGTTTTAATGTTTCCAAGCTAGTTATGATCACCGAACACCCTAACACACTATATAACATCATATTAACTAAAACACCTAAACATACACTTGAATTTCAACTAGTTCTCTTAACCATCCATTACATCCCAACCCTATACCCCCCCCCCCCCCTTGGGCGACGGTCACAAGGGTGTGGCCCACCCTTGATTTTTCTTGTATATTTTATTAGATCTTGTTTGTGGATTATGAAGCACGTTACACAAGGGATTATGGGGAAACATGGTTATAAGTAAGTTATGCTAGACCATAAGCTCATTAGCTTTCACCCACTCAAACACACACTTACTCTCCTCCCTCTCCTCTCCCATTCTCGGCCGAGATCACCCACAAGCACCACCACCATTGTCAAGCTTCCATCATCCAATTTCAAGTGTTACAAAGGTGTAAGAAGGTATACAAGTAAGCTTGAAGCTCTTGGAGATTGAAGGACCTCTTTCATTTGCTTTTATCCATCACATTTATCATCTTCATCAACGTGTGTTCTTCCCTAGTCTTGAGCTAGTAGTAAGCACACTCTACTCTTCATTTTACATCATGTTTAAGTGGTTAAAAGAAGATGCTAGTTGTTAATCTCAAAGAACATCAAGAACCATGAACTTAAAACTTTAACATAAGCTTAAAACCATAAGAATACATGTTGATAAGTGTTGTTTTGCTTCTTGATTGTTGATTATTTGTGTTTATGATGTAAGACATCATATGAAACCTACTAGATTGTGATTAAACACATGATCTAGTAAGTTAAGGTGATGATCTTGTGAAAGACCAAGATGATCATACTTTATGTTTCTCATGAACTTGAAAATAAAAATGATTTTGTGTATGATGAAGTATGAAGCATGTTAGAAGTCTTGTATAAAAGTAATTCTAAACCTAGTTTTCTCAAGTAACCAAGTTCATTTGCAAGATTTACATAATCATGGATTTTAAAGAAACTAACCATGTTTTTATTGGCGAATCAAGTATAGAAATACATTGTTAACAAGAAAAATTCAAGAAGATTAATTTTTGAAAAATCATCATACAAGTTGTAAAAGACTAAATTTTACAAGAAAAAGATTTACAAACAAATAATCATATTTTTAAGGGTAACAAGGCATACTTAACAACATAGTAAGTTACTACAAGTTTTTATAAAAGTTCAAGTTCATGTTGTTGTATAAATTGCATGATTTTGGCACTTGGTAAGTGTTGATGGAATTGTTGATGATTGATGATGATTTTAAAAGAAAATGATATGCTTTGAAAGAATGGAAACCTCCATTTTTAAGGAGAAATTATGGCAAAATTTTTGTAAAAATTAAATACTTAGAGAAATATTTTAAACAAGTATTTACAAGTATATTTTAACTATGGTTTTTCATATAAGAGTTTGCCATGATTTTTGTTACAAAAAGGTATAAATATTGGAGGTTGGTTTTTATAAATAAAAATGGATAAATATATATTGAGAATATATATATATATACATTAAAGACACATGTGTGTGATTAATTGTATACTTTGTGTATTAGTTATATTATTTTAGGACTTGAAATAATATAACTTAACAAAATACCAAGAAATTACAATCCAAAATATTACCAAAAATCTCAAGGAATAAATACACAAGTTACTCACATAATATTGGGAAACCGAACGAAAGAATGAAACTTACCAAATATTCCGGAAAATACATTTATAAATATATTTTTGGTAAATAATATTTTGGACACAAAGAAATATTTTTATGATTATCACAAAGTTGTATCGTATTTTGACAAGAAGGAAATATATAATTTTTGGTGAATAAAAATATATATATTTTCTTGGAAATTACTAGGAGATATAATATTTTTGGGAAAATATATATTTTATTGGATAAACTTGAAATACATTATTTTTGGATAAAAATAAGTTTATATATATATTTTCTAAAGTTAGACTTGAAAATATATTATTCTGGAACTACAAATATTTTTGCCAAAAGGAAAAATTATAAATAATTTTTCTAAGTAATAAATATATATATATATATATATATTGAGAAATATATACATATGTGGACTTTTATTAGAAATAATATTCTGGAAAGTTTAACACAAAATTAAGTATAAGAATACTTAACTATTACAAAAAGATACGTACTCTCGTACGTATAAATACACGCCGGAATACGACACTGATAAATGGAAAAAATATACAAATACAAATATACCCACCCTAGGGAAGGAAATGCAAGTGTAAATACTTGCGAAGTATTGTTACAAAATATTGTTTAACGATTATTCCAAAAAGTAATAAATATAATTTAAGTTGAAATATTAATTATTTTGACAATAATTATATAAATTGGAATAATATCAGAAACGTAACTCAAAAACATTAATACTAAGACAAGGCACGACCAGTTCATCTAATAGACCTTAGTACATTGTAGGTAGTCGTGTTTGCTGAAGGAACTTGAGTTACGCTTATCAAAGACGTGTTGGACTCTGTATGCCCAAGACACATATTAAATTGATGTGGCTAGTACGTTATGATCCAAGTCGAGTCATACCCAAATACAAGCTAGACAAACACTTATATTATTTATTTGTGATATGATCAAACAAATAAATATTAACACTTACAATATTTAGAAATTGGTTTTCTAAATAATTACACTTGACAAACTAATAAATTATATGGATAATTTATTTTGAGAGAGAATTTTATTTTGTTATTTAATGGGTTAAATAACTTAATAAAAGTTGTATAAAGTCTTATAACATATGATGTTATAATTTTATAAAAGTTATAAAATTAGTCAAGACTTAAATTAATTTTATAAAAGAAATTATTATTTTTTTTAAATAAAGGGTGGGCCGCCCCCCCCCCCCCCCCTTGGTGTTCTTCCCTAAATTTTTTGTCCAATCACATTACATGCAATTTGCATGGTTAGAAGGGTCTTGATTGGGTGGTCTTCTCAAGACCTTTTTGGTCCAATAAGCTCTCATGCACTTGTATGTGGAAGAAGCAAAGTTATTGGCCAAAAGGGAGGTGCACATCTCACATGGGTTTAAAAGGATTAAGATGGCAAAAGATGTCACACCCCGACCACGTAGAACATACAAAACGTGGCGGAAACATCGGGGAGTGTTGTAACAGAATTAATGTTTCACAACCATGGATATTAAAGTTTCGTTTTATTGATTTAAAAGTGTTACAATGTCTTAACAAACAAAGAAATACAACTTAATTAACTAGTCTTGCATCTTTTATTGTCACTAAAGCCCAATTCTGTCTATGTGTATCTTGATCATCTTATGCAACAGCTCCTGAAAAACACATGTGAAAATAGGTACGTCAGCATAAAAATGCCTGTGAGATACATAGGTTTTGTGAAAATAAGATTCATGACTTATGTTTGAGAAAAATGTTTAGTCATGAACCTTGTTATTTGCTTTGTCTTTTAAATCATTTGAAAAACGATAAGATCAGATGATAAGTATAAATAAATGTAAGGTTAAATGAATAACCAAGTAAAATGTGTTTGTATAAGATAAGTTGTTTATAAATCAATGTCTTGTGAAAAGTATGTTATTTGTATGAAATGTTCTATGTCTCAAACTGAAATGAATCAAATAACGTTACGACATGTAATACCATACAAACACTTATATATAGGAAGTACCAGCGGCGTATCCACCATGCTTGTATCATATTACAAACGCATCGTTACTTAATCACTTAATCAAACCAAACCAAACTATCAAAGTGTTCATGTCAAGATGTAAATCATGTCAAAATTGCTATGTCAAATATCCATGTCAAATGTCTATGTCAAATATCCATGTCAAATGTCTATGTCAAATATCCATGTCAAATGTTTATAATTTAAAAGTAGTCAAGTAATGTATAACCAAAATGATATGTATGGTAAGTAAAATTAAGACTACTTAAACCATAAGTAAAAATGTACAAAACAAAGTATTGAAGTAAAACTTGGTTTAAATCAAAGTTATGTTTTGTAGAATAATGCATGCTTTACTGATACAAACACTTATGCAGTTTGTTAAACGCAAACATTCAAGCCTTGAGACAGCCGGATAACTATGTAAAAGTGAGTTATCAAAAGAATATGTATTCGGATTCGGTCATTCCTTTCATCCCCTTTCCCTGGGATGTCCGGAACGGGATTTGTCAAGTCCTATGGTACCACTACCTACTACCGAGCGGCATGATCGGTGTTAATGAATGTTATATAGACCCGTTAAACAAACCAAATGTCATACCAAAATGTAAGCATGAGATGAAGATAATGTACCTAGTATGCTAGAGTAAACATACAAGGTAGAGCTGTAAAACAATGTGTCCATATGTTACTGGAACATATGCAACAGAGATGCAATGTAAAATGATGTACTAAGTATGCTAAGTTAACATACAAGGTAGAAAAGTCATGTAAATCAATGTGCTTAGCATGTTATCAGTCAACATACATAGCAGAAAAGTAATGAAATCATGTACTATAATGTACTAACGAACATAGTCGGTATATGATGTGAAAACAGGAAAGCATGAAAGTAACAAGTAGGCACATGTGTTTCACCCCAAAACAGTTTGGAAAACAGTAAAAGAGGGGTCTATGTACTCACTTGAGATTGCTCAGAAGTCCTAGGATAACCACCAAGCAATGCTAGAGATTGCGGAATATCAAACGGCACCTAATATAGGTAACTACATTAATAAACCGGACCTAAATCGGAAGACTGGGTAGCATTAGGGTTTGTAAACCAAACGAGTGTAGAGACTCGTGTCATTTGGTTTAACAAAGCCTACATACTAAATGAAACCTAACATAAGTGTTTACGACCCATTACGACCCGTTTAGGTAGCTTATGCTACTTTAACGCGTCGTGCGCGTGAAACGCGTTCGGACCGTCTAACTAGTCCTATGACAAGTGTTATATGCCTAAACATGTTACATAATCAGTTATGTGACAAAAGTTTAGGTTACATATGCTTAATTACCAATTATACATGAAAAGGGTATTCTGGTAATTTACCTAAGGCATATAAACTACCTATCATACAACTACTTAAACGATGTGACCATAGGGTATAACCTCGGAAGGTTATGCCCTATACTAGGGTCACCTAATGTATTTGGTCGGATCCTAATGATCGACCAAACTGGGTCGGGTTCGAAGGTATAAGCGATTCATTAGATCGCTTACCCTACGACCCTAGACAACGCGGTAATCAGTAGGCATAGTCCTAAGGGACTATAACCATCGTGATTACAATCACGTTGCGAAGTTCAAACGAACTTCGCATTGACCATTACTGGTCAACGCTGAAAGTCAAACAAAGTTTGACTTTCTGACTCGAAAAGCAGTAAAATAAGAACAAGAACGAAAGAATACTTACGAAGGGTCCCCGAATGCTAATCCCGATCCAAGAACTCAGGTATGAAACAATGGTTTCAACTTAGAGCTCTCAAAATCAGAATTCTAGTGAGAAATGCAATGGGGGTGGATGGGTATATATATTTTTCGGGTAACCGTTAGGATCGTTTCTTGAATAACGTGATCGAATCTCGTGCGTACACTTGTCGGAATGTTATGGAACCACATATGCTCCTTAACTTAGTGACACATCAACTTAAAACATGTGGTTAAGAATCAATTAGTTGCAACTTGTGTTTAGAACATGGAATCTGGTCCAGAATAGGCAGTCGCGTAGCGCGACTGGTAAGGCTTTAGGCGTCGCGCTACGCCACTGACCCATCTGATTCAGAAATGTTTCTAAATTGGCAGAAATGGTCCCTGTTGTGTTTTAAGCCCTTTTTCGATGCGTTTGAACCCCGTTAACCTCATTTCAAGGCTCTAAAATGAAGTTAAAGTATAGGGAACTCAAAACATGCTCAAAAATATGCCGGAGGTTGGTTCGTTTGGCCGTACGAACGCGATGTTCGCTTAATTACGACGGAATGCGCATAAGCGCGAAAAACGATCCAAATGACGCGACGAATGGATTTTTCTTAAGGCGAACACTAAAATATAATGTAGTCATGCTTACATAAATTTTTGGATGTCCAGATGTATTCAGAACGTAAGTTATGCGCGAAAATGCAAACTTGTGCACTTTTTGACACTTTTAGTCCCTGAATGACCCAAAAGTTTATTTTAGCATACCGAACCCCTCAAAGCCTATTTCTAAGCTATGTAAAGGATATTTATGGTATGTTTAACTTATGGTCATGTTCCGGAATGTCTGTTACAGTTCAAATTGGCATACTTTCGCAGTTTGTCAACTTTAGTCCCTGTAAGCGAATTAACTTGGTTTTGCCATACCAAAGCCTTCAAAACTTATTTCTAAGTTATGTAAAGGTTATTTAAGGTATGTTAAGCCTATTTCACTATTCCGGAGTGTTTGTTGCATTAAACTGGTTATATCTACGCATCGGTGCGCGTATAACCTTCCAGAAAGTGAATTTAGAGTTTGGAATTGAACGAGAATTGATATGTGCAGAATGATACACATATTTTTACAAATCCCAAGTATGAAATATAATATTTCATTGGTTCGGTATTTGTTTGATGGCCGTGGAGGCACAGGTGTTACAGTCTCCCCTACTTTAGGAAATTTCGTCCCGAAATTTAATTAGAGGAAACTTGTGAGAGTTTAAAACATGAAGTTGAAAAGATCAAACAACATTGGTTAGGGTTCTTGAACTTCTAGTAACCTTAATAACATTATGTTTGCAATGTAAGAGGGACACTTATATACAAGTATATGAAGCGTCATTGGTGCGTCCACCATGCCTCCATTACATTGTTCTCATTTTGTTATTGTTGTCACTATCGGTTCTTTCACATAATAAACCTTACTGGATTTCTGTGCACTAAATTTCATAATTATGTGCGCATACATAATTAGAGAATTCCTTGCACAGTTCACACAGTCTATTTTATAATGTGTAGGGTAAAACCAAATGAACAATCCTGTGATGAGCGTGACTTAGACCGCCATAGAGTCCTTTAGACTAAATCAATAAATGATTTAAATAGACTATCAAGGAGTCTGTCCAGCTACATCACTAGATGTCGTTCTTTAACCAAATTGTGAATCAATCTTTTTGATTAGACCACTAAAGGGTCTCTAATGAATCATGGAGCAGTACTATATAATCCAAGGGTCTTAACTATTACATAAAAGCCCATTAAGGATTTAAGGTAGTACCTTTTGAATATCCTGCTACGAATCTCTCATATGAAGATATGAAAGATCCTGCGAGGATTTGGATAACGAATATCCAGAGTATTAAAAACAAAAAAATGCATAAAAGAAAACATAAGATGAATTAACACATAGTCACATAACCACAAAATTGTTTAACTAGAAGTTTGTTCTGCTAAAAGAGTACATGTATTTAAAGCACACTAGGAATCCATCTCGTGGATTTCATTTGGTACTTTAAACATTATCAAGAATCTAACTATAAAGATAGAAAGATCTTTAAAAGAAAAATTCGATTTCGATTATAAGGAACCGAAATGTTCGAATTCAGGTACATAAGGAATCCAATTAAGGACTCTGATTTGAATGATGATCATCCACAAGGATCTAATTGTGAAGATAAAAAGATCCCTTATGGATTTTAGAAGTTGAAGATGTTTTGATACCTTGCACTGGACGTGCTTATGTCAAAACATGAAGTAAAAATGCTTATGAAATTGAGATGCTAGATATGCCAAGGCGACATATGAAGCAGAATTTTGAAGGTTAAGTCAATGTATGAGGAAAATATTTTTGAAAACTATGCATGGGGTTCTTTTAAGAAAAAGGTGTTTAACGTTTTTTTGAAACCTTATATATAATACTTTTGAAATAAAGTAGGTGTATTAGGTAGATATATTTACAAAAAATGTTTTTAAAATCATGCGAGATGAATTTTGAAATTATGTATAAGGTTTTTGAAAGACATGAATGATGCTTTTCGAAATCATGCACTTGATCGGAAAAAGTATTGTGTTAATATTGTCTTTAGACTATATGAAATATTTTGAAATTAGAAAGGTTGGTTTTGATAACATGGCCAATGTTTTTGAAATAACATAGATAATGCATCTAGAAAAATTGTTTTCAAACTATATGAAATGTTTTGAGATCATGAAGATTGTTTTGAAATACTGGTACTGTGTATGTTGAAAAATCAAAATGTAATGGGTATGAGATTTGAAAATATCCTTAGTTATCCAACCAAGGATTTAAAGGTAAAGATGTACTGAAGCATGATTACTCATAATGTCACTTTATTTTCTGTACTTCGCATCTTAGAATGAAACGAGTACTTAAAATTTTCGAGGGAATCATGAGCAATCATTTGAAAGAGAGAAATCACAAGAGTAGTTTGTAAGGAACATAGTTCCTTGATGTAGGTATCATAGGAACAAAATCATACACACATGTAATTACACTCGTATATCAGAACTGTGAACAACAACTTTTATTTATAAACAAACAGATTGTTTCACATTACAAGGATAACAAAAGAACAAAAGCATAAGACAGCAACATCTTCTACTCAGTCAACTGCTCATCCGAGGGTCAGATTTGCATTAGCAAGCTTTGGGCAATTTCTACGGAAATGTCCCATCTCGCCACACTTGTAGCAATAACCTGGTGGAAAGTGAGCTTGAGTAGGGTTGACTTGGAGTTGATTTGGACCACTTTGGTTTGGGGTAAATCGACAAACATTTGCCCGGTGACCGAGTCGCCCACATGATGCACACAAACGACACTGTAGGTGAGCTAAGTGGTGTGCATTACATTTGTCGCATATTGGGGCTGTTCCCTTGTATTGCTTCTTAGCAGGTGGCGTTGCCACCCAGATGGGTCCTGCCTGATTTGGTGCAACTGCTGCAACGCAAACTTTTGCTGTATGACCTTTAAGTCCACAAGTTTGGCATTTGCGGCACTTCACACTAGCCTGATGATGAAGGCTACATTGGTTGCACAAGGGTGCAGTTCCGTTGTATGGCTTCCTAGCTGGTGGCCTTGCCACATGGCTAGGTCCCGCTTGATTAGGTGTAACCGCTGCGGGTTTCCTTGAAGCCTTAAGTTTCCTTGATTTTGGTGCTGGCTTGACTTCTGTTTCCTTTGGTGGCTCTTGAGTGGCTTCATTGTCGAGACGAGAGGCTTCATTGTTAAGACGAGCCATGGCAATACCTAAATCCACAGTCCTCTGAATCACTTCGCCAATTTGCTGGACAAATTTGGCTGTTCGCTCGGGCATTTGACCAGTGCCAAGAGGAATAGACATTCTAGAAGAAAATGAAAGACAGAGGAAGAAACGAGTGAAAGGTTATTGGATAATCAATACAGAATGGTAACGAATGAAAATTTGTGATCATTTGTTTGTTACCTAAGGCAAACAAATGCGATGGTGACAAATCAAAGTAAATAGGTCAAAAATAATGTATCGCGAAGACATGCTCGCCTATAAGTGAACACTAATCCCAAGAATTCCCAGGTAAGCACAACTGGTCTCGCGTCTGATGAGATGTATACGAAGTGCTTGCGTAGACAGAAAACCCAGAATACATGCATTCACCCTTCCAGTTTGCACGTGTTCACATTATTTAAAACCCAAAACCTTGACGAAGTTTTGAAAACTCAAAGGGGTTCAAAACCATATAATAGAGAGTTCAAAACCTTACAATAGAGGGTTCAAAACCTAGTAATCAATCATCCTAGAACAGATGATTAGTTTTCAAAGCGGTTTTGAAATTTATGTTTTTGTTGCGGTTGTCGCCTAAGGATAGGCGACAGTATTGTTTTATGACTAAACGCAAGTAAACTCGCGTTAGGGTCCTAAGAAGGTTATAGACTAGGTCAAAGCATTACTAATAACCTAATTCCCTATAACCATTAGCTCTGATACCATCTTTTCTGTCACACCCCGACCACGTAGAACATACAAAACGTGGCGGAAACATCGGGGAGTGTTGTAACAGAATTAATGTTTCACAACCATGGATATTAAAGTTTCGTTTTATTGATTTAAAAGTGTTACAATGTCTTAACAAACAAAGAAATACAACTTAATTAACTAGTCTTGCATCTTTTATTGTCACTAAAGCCCAATTCTGTCTATGTGTATCTTGATCATCTTATGCAACAGCTCCTGAAAAACACATGTGAAAATAGGTACGTCAGCATAAAAATGCCTGTGAGATACATAGGTTTTGTGAAAATAAGATTCATGACTTATGTTTGAGAAAAATGTTTAGTCATGAACCTTGTTATTTGCTTTGTCTTTTAAATCATTTGAAAAACGATAAGATCAGATGATAAGTATAAATAAATGTAAGGTTAAATGAATAACCAAGTAAAATGTGTTTGTATAAGATAAGTTGTTTATAAATCAATGTCTTGTGAAAAGTATGTTATTTGTATGAAATGTTCTATGTCTCAAACTGAAATGAATCAAATAACGTTACGACATGTAATACCATACAAACACTTATATATAGGAAGTACCAGCGGCGTATCCACCATGCTTGTATCATATTACACACGCATCGTTACTTAATCACTTAATCAAACCAAACCAAACTATCAAAGTGTTCATGTCAAGATGTAAATCATGTCAAAATGTCTATGTCAAATATCCATGTCAAATGTCTATGTCAAATATCCATGTCAAATGTCTATGTCAAATATCCATGTCAAATGTTTATAATTTAAAAGTAGTCAAGTAATGTATAACCAAAATGATATGTATGGTAAGTAAAATTAAGACTACTTAAACCATAAGTAAAAATGTACAAAACAAAGTATTGAAGTAAAACTTGGTTTAAATCAAAGTTATGTTTTGTAGAATAATGCATGCTTTACTGATACAAACACTTATGCAGTATGTTAAACGCAAACATTCAAGCCTTGAGACAGCCGGATAACTATGTAAAAGTGAGTTATCAAAAGAATATGTATTCGGATTCGGTCATTCCTTTCATCCCCTTTCCCTGGGATGTCCGGAACGGGATTTGTCAAGTCCTATGGTACCACTACCTACTACCGAGCGGCATGATCGGTGTTAATGAATGTTATATAGACCCGTTAAACAAACCAAATGTCATACCAAAATGTAAGCATGAGATGAAGATAATGTACCTAGTATGCTAGAGTAAACATACAAGGTAGAGCTGTAAAACAATGTGTCCATATGTTACTGGAACATATGCAACAGAGATGCAATGTAAAATGATGTACTAAGTATGCTAAGTTAACATACAAGGTAGAAAAGTCATGTAAATCAATGTGCTTAGCATGTTATCAGTCAACATACATAGCAGAAAAGTAATGAAATCATGTACTATAATGTACTAACGAACATAGTCGGTATATGATGTGAAAACAGGAAAGCATGAAAGTAACAAGTAGGCACATGTGTTTCACCCCAAAACAGTTTGGAAAACAGTAAAAGAGGGGTCTATGTACTCACTTGAGATTGCTCAGAAGTCCTAGGATAACCACCAAGCAATGCTAGAGATTGCGGAATATCAAACGGCACCTAATATAGGTAACTACATTAATAAACCGGACCTAAATCGGAAGACTGGGTAGCATTAGAGTTTGTAAACCAAACGAGTGTAGAGACTCGTGTCATTTGGTTTAACAAAGCCTACATACTAAATGAAACCTAACATAAGTGTTTACGACCCATTACGACCCGTTTAGGTAGCTTATGCTACTTTAACGCGTCGTGCGCGTGAAACGCGTTCGGACCGTCTAACTAGTCCTATGACAAGTGTTATATGCCTAAACATGTTACATAATCAGTTATGTGACAAAAGTTTAGGTTACATATGCTTAATTACCAATTATACATGAAAAGGGTATTCTGGTAATTTACCTAAGGCATATAAACTACCTATCATACAACTACTTAAACGATGTGACCATAGGGTATAACCTCGGAAGGTTATACCCTATACTAGGGTCACCTAATGTATTTGGTCGGATCCTAATGATCGACCAAACTGGGTCGGGTTCGAAGGTATAAGCGATTCATTAGATCGCTTACCCTACGACCCTAGACAACGTGGTAATCAGTAGGCATAGTCCCAAGGGACTATAACCATCGTGATTACAATCACGTTGCGAAGTTCAAACGAACTTCGCATTGACCATTACTGGTCAACGCTGAAAGTCAAACAAAGTTTGACTTTCTGACTCGAAAAGCAGTAAAATAAGAACAAGAACGAAAGAATACTTACGAAGGGTCCCCGAATGCTAATCCCGATCCAAGAACTCAGGTATGAAACAATGGTTTCAACTTAGAGCTCTCAAAATCAGAATTCTAGTGAGAAATGCAATGGGGGTGGATGGGTATATATAGTTTTCGGGTAACCGTTAGGATCGTTTCTTGAATAACGTGATCGAATCTCGTGCGTACACTTGTCGGAATGTTATGGAACCACATATGCTCCTTAACTTAGTGACACATCAACTTAAAACATGTGGTTAAGAATCAATTAGTTGCAACTTGTGTTTAGAACATGGAATCTGGTCCAGAATAGGCAGTCGCGTAGCGCGACTGGTAAGGCTTTAGGCGTCGCGCTACGCCACTGACCCATCTGATTCAGAAATGTTTCTAAATTGGCAGAAATGGTCCCTGTTGTGTTTTAAGCCCTTTTTCGATGCGTTTGAACCCCCCGTTAACCTCATTTCAAGGCTCTAAAATGAAGTTAAAGTATAGGGAACTCAAAACATGCTCAAAAATATGCCGGAGGTTGGTTCGTTTGGCCGTACGAACGCGATGTTCGCTTAATTACGACGGAATGCGCATAAGCGCGAAAAACGATCCAAATGACGCGACGAATGGATTTTTCTTAAGGCGAACACTAAAATATAATGTAGTCATGCTTACATAAATTTTTGGATGTCCAGATGTATTCAGAACGTAAGTTATGCGCGAAAATGCAAACTTGTGCACTTTTTGACACTTTTAGTCCCTGAATGACCCAAAAGTTTATTTTAGCATACCGAACCCCTCAAAGCCTATTTCTAAGCTATGTAAAGGATATTTATGGTATGTTTAACTTATGGTCATGTTCCGGAATGTCTGTTACAGTTCAAATTGGCATACTTTCGCAGTTTGTCAACTTTAGTCCCTGTAAGCGAATTAACTTGGTTTTGCCATACCAAAGCCTTCAAAACTTATTTCTAAGTTATGTAAAGGTTATTTAAGGTATGTTAAGCCTATTTCACTATTCCGGAGTGTTTGTTGCATTAAACTGGTTATATCTACGCATCGGTGCGCGTATAACCTTCCAGAAAGTGAATTTAGAGTTTGGAATTGAACGAGAATTGATATGTGCAGAATGATACACATATTTTTACAAATCCCAAGTATGAAATATAATATTTCATTGGTTCGGTATTTGTTTGATGGCCGTGGAGGCACAGGTGTTACAAAAGATGAACTTGGAAGAGAGTTGTTCTTGCTCTCTAAAAATCGGCCATCATAGGGGTTTTCAAGTGTCCGGTTTTTTACCACAAGTGTGTTAAATCCTAGCTAATCTCAAGGTGTTTGTTGGAAGGCTTGGGGTATACAAGCTTGAGGTCTTCTACACTTGAAGGCAACTGTTCAAGAAGCATCATCTTCTTCATATCCATTACTCCTTGGAATGTAGTATTCTAAACACCCTATGGTTGTGTTTTAATTTATGGTAGCATGCATGTTCATATATGGATCTGGATATTGGGTTTTACATATAAATTGAGTTTTATATCTTGTAAGTAACATGTTTTAAATAATTCTTCCGCTGCGTTTTTATTTTATATGGATAAAATACTTTGATAAACATGTGAAAAACCCAACAATGGTATCAGAGCCGCTTATATGATTGCATGCTTCATAGGATATGAAATTTTCGGGTTTCGGGTTTGGGTAAAACCCTGTGGCCGAAATTTTCACCATGGTTATCCCTTTGTTTTTCAAGATTATATTCTTACATGCATAAATGAATCTTGAAAAATTATTTCATTTGGATGATTATTTTGCTTGGACAAAAACCCACATTTTTCGGTTTTTCATTCTTGACCGAAAAAGTGTAGGTTGTAAAAGGGAACCATTTTTTATGCTTTTTGAAATTAATATATATATATATATATATATATATATATATATATATTTGGATATATATTTTGGTGCATATAACCTAGCCATGACCTTGTGTTGAATGATTGTGTTGTGATTTATTGATTATTCAATGGGTTGTAATAATTATTATTTTGTTCTTCCATTTGTAAGATATGTAATTTATTTATTTTCATTTGGTATGTAAAATAAATAGATTAGGTGCATTTTGTTTTACTAGATAAAAATGTATTAGGATATATTTTGTAAAAGAAGATGCACACATAAATGCGGTTTTGGTTTTGGCCAATTTCGGGCCAAAAGGACTTCATAGTTCTTAACGGGATTTTAGCCCAATAACCAAAACACATTTAAGGAGCCCAAAGGAGTTTGGAGCTGAATTAAAGACATTTGGAAGCTCAAAGAAAGTGAAGAAATCACAACACAAAAGGAAGACTTGAAGCATTTGGATGCGGGATCAAGTGGGAGTTCAACGACACATTATTTGTGTCAATATTCACCCCTTAGGAAGGACCTTTTGGCACACTTGTTTCGGCTAACAAGTGTTGTCAAAATAGTTGGCTATGGTTATGCACCTATTGATATGTGTGTTGTGCTTGTGTGGTTGTTTATTTATGTTGTTTGGATGATATGTTGATATGCATGCTTAACAAACTAATAATCAACAACAAGCTTAAAATTGGTTCTTTAAAAGATCATTAAAAATGGTTAATAAAAGGTTATTAAAAATTAATTATTTTATAATAAAATGGGTTTTATTAAAAAGAACCTTGAAAATTTGTTTTCACAAAAGTACCAAGGATTTGAATGCATGCAAATATATGGTACATAAAGTTTTCTAAACCAGAATTTTTGAAAACTCAAAATCCCTTTTATAAAACAAGTCAAACACCATCCTTTTATACAACACTCGAAACACTTGGGAACTCTTTTGTGGGATAAAGGTCACCTAACCACATTTGAAGGAACTTGTATATTCGAGGTGGGTTTACCATGTTTGTGGGATAAAGGTCACCTAACCACTTATGTATATAAATTCACACGTGTGTGTAAGTTGGACGACTTGATTTGGAAACCATGAACTTATGGTCACCGAAGCATGGGGAACAAAATGTGTTGATGGGATTAAACATGCCAACTAAACATAAAGATGTTTAACCGATCCCATATGGCTAGAAGTTGCAAAGGGTTGCAATTGTCAAACGTTGACTACCTTGTTAATTTAAATAGAGGGATAAAGGTCACCTAACCAATACTTAAATGTAACGTTGGATTCTAGATTTTAATTATTAATTGTCTATGAGACATAAAAGGGTATTAATAATTAAAATATAATAATATCGAAAATACTAAAATTGAACCTTGTTAAAATTTTGTAGATGGCCGCTAACAATATTACCCAAACCGTCCGTAACCTATCACTAAAAACAATCCTTAAAAGGATCGTATCAATTAAGACACTTTATGGATTAATATCGAAACTTAAGAATCGTTCTCAAGTAAGAAAACATATCCTATGTGTTGAACGATCCTATTCCCAATGAACATCTTATGGAAGCTAAGATTGCCTATGACGATTGGATTAAGTATACCGAGGGTACTATGCAAGCCTCTTGCCTCATAATAGGAATTATGATTCCCGAGATTCAAAAGGATTTTGAACATCATGAGCATACGACATGATTACCCAATTGAAGGAAATGTTCCTACAATATGCATGGGTAGAAAGGTTTGAGCGCTTCATGCATGTCGAATGGAGGAAACCCAATCGATCTCATCTTATATCTTTAAGATGAAAAGCCACATTGATCGCTTCGAAAGGCTCAATATGGGTAAAAGGGCTTTCATCCATTCTAACGATCAATGAGGGTGGCAACAAAGAAAGGGCATCACCCCGACACCAAAGCAAATGTTGCCAAAGGAAAGGGGCACATCAAAGGGAAAGAAAAAGAAAGACTAAAGCGGAACCACCGAAACCAATAGAAAAGAAGGCAAAGGTTGCCATGAACGATCCATTCTTTGAGTGTGGTGAGATAGGGCATTTAAATAGAAATTGTCCAACCTATCTCAAAGAGTCAAAAAACAAGAGGGAAGCTAGGTAAACCTCAGGTACAATCTTAATGATACATATTGACCTTAATGTTATTTCTTCTAACACATGGGTATTAGATACCGGATGTGGAACTCATATTTGCAATTTGTTGCAAAAGGGTTCAAAAGAAATAGACATTACAAGAAGGGAGACACTAGTCTGCTCTTGGGCAATGGAGCGAAAATTCAAGATTGAAGCCCAAGGAGACTATGTTTTTGAAACTTCCAAATGGTTTGGAAATTGTTTTAAACATGTTATATATGCTCCTAGTTTAACTAGGAACATTATTCAAGTTTCCCTTATAAGACAATATGGTTTTGATTTAAAGTTTTTGTAAACAATGACATTTATATCGATGAATGACATGTTTTACTTTAAAGCTATTCCTTCAAATGGAATTGATGAATTGGTTCATGATAATATACCATTTGATAGTTAAATGTACCAAGCAATCACCAAGAAACTCAAAATGGATTTGAGTAAGACCTATCTTTGGCATTATCGCCTTGGTCATATAAACAGATGTCGCATGTAAACAATTCGAAAGAATTGTCTTTTGGAAACAAATGAAATTGGTTTATTTGATACATGCGAATCTTATTTACAAGGTAAAATGACCAAGTAATCCCTTAGTGGGAAATGGCAAAAGATTTATTAGGTATCATACATTCGAATGTATGTGATCCTTTTAAGCCAATGACTAGGAATGGTGAAAGATACTTCATTACTTTTACCGACAACTATAGTAGTTATGGTTATGTGTACTTGACACAAAGAAGAAGTTTTGAAACGTTCAGAATCTTCAAAAAAAGTGAAGTACAAAATCAACTCTTTTAAAGTTCTTCTATTCGATAGAGGAGGAGTCGAAGTCTATTAGATATGGTTCGATCTATGATGGCTAGGAGCGCATTATCTCTATCACTTTGGGGTTACGCTTTGCTCTCCGCGGCCCGTATGGCCCCAGCCAAGAAAGTGGATACGATACCTTTTGAAATATGGCATGGAAGGGCTCCATCATTATCATATTTAAAAGTATGGGGTTGTGAAGCTTATGTTAAGCTAAACACCCCAAACAAATTAGAAGTACGATCCACTAAGTGTATCTTTGTAGGATATCCTAAAGATAGTATAGGATATTAATTATACGATCCAACAAGAGCAAAAGGTATTTGTTGCTCGAAAGGCTGAGTTCTTGGAAACTAAGTTCCTTATGGAAGGAATTAGTAGAACAGTGGAACTTGATGAGGATCAAGAACCACAAGCCGATACACGTTTGGTTGATACTAGCATTCAACAAGAGGTTGTTGAAAAAACGATCAAGTGGTTGATCAATACACACAAAACGTTCGCAGATCTGGTGGAATTAGTAGTCCACCCGAAAGATATGGATTTTTTGTAGATGGATGCTACGTGGTAGATTCAGGTGAACCTACCACATACCATGATCCAATGTCAAAATCTGATTATGACAAATGGCTTAAAGCCATGAACGTAGAGATGCAATCCATGTATGACAACCAAGTATGGGAATTGGTTGTGCCGTCTCTTAACTCCAAAATAATTGGAAGTAAGAGGGTTTTCAGGATGAAAACCGATATGCATGGTAACTTAGATACTTGTAAAGCGAGACTTATAGCAAAAGGTTTCACTCAAGCTCATGGGGTTGATTATGATGGTTTTCGCCTGTGGCGATGCTAAAGTCAACAGGATAATATTTGCCATACCTGCGTAATATGATTATGAGATTTGGCAAATGGATGTCAAAACGGTTTTCCTTAATAGATATCTTGAGGAAGATGTTTATATGGTTCAGCCTGAAAGTTTTGTCGATCCAAAACATCCTAACAAAGTATGCAAGTTAAAGAAATCAATCTAGGGATTGAAACAAGCATCCAGAAGTTGGAATCACCGTTTTGATGAAGAAATTGAGAATTTTGGATTCATCAAGAACGTCGATGAAGCTTGTGTGTATAAGAAAGCTAGTGGGAGCATTATTACTTTCTTAGTATAGCATTATTACTTTCTACTATTTGGAAATGACATTCCAGCCATGGAGGGTGTAAAAGCATGGCTTGGAAGTTGTTTTTTCTATTAAGGATTTTGGTGAAGTCGCCTATATTTTGGGAATAAAGATCTATAGGCATAAATCAAGGCGCTTGATAGGTTTAAACTAAAGTGCATACATTGACAAAGTCTTGAAAGGGTTCAAGATAGAGAACTCTATGAAAGGTTTGGTACCTATTCAAAGAGGGGACAATATTGAATGCGTTTCAATGTCCAAGCTCAAAGGATGAGCAAGAAAGAATGAAAGGAATCCCATATGCGTCTGCTATAGGATTCATTATGTATGTAATGATATGCACTAGACCGGACATGTCATGCGCATTAAGCATGACAAGAAGATACCAGTGAATAACGGTCATTGGGTGACTGTTAAAAATATATATTGAAATGCCTTAGAAGGACTAAGGATATATTTCTAATATATATGGATCTGGTGGAAAAGGAACTCGTTGTAAAAGGTTACAGGGATGCGAGTTTCGGAATTCGTTGTAAAAGGTTACATGGATACGAGTTTCCAAACTGATCGAGATGGTTCTCGATCACAATCAGGGTAGCATTGTCCACTACATAATCATAATACATCGCCGCTTCATTGATTGAGATAATTCATATGGATCTGCCACTTGAATTATTGCCGATCTAGGGGTAGTCCCTGCCATTAAGGCCCCAAGAGATCTTTGTGATAACGTTGGTGCGATTGCTCAAATCAAGAAACCTCGTGCACATAGAAAGACTAAGTACATTGAGCGGAATTTCAACTACATAAGGGATGAAGTTGAAAAAGGTAAAGATATGTATTCGCAAAGTTCACACTGATCAAAATATTGCGGATCCACTCACGAAGCTCCTTGAACGGGAAAAGCATGAAAGGGTTATACTTGTGCCTTAGGACTTCGATATTCTAGTGATTGGATTTGATCTATTTTGTATTTGGATATTGGAACAATTGTTATAATAACTCTTTATGGTATGTTGAGTTATGTTCCATTTTAGCATGTTTAAATCCGTGAATAAGTTTCTTATTCTAAATGTCCGTAGTCGATCATACTTGTGGGAACAAATATGAATGTAAGACTATTATGAATTTGGATTGGTGGATATTCATTAGGTATGAATATAGAGCAAAGTGTTGCTGCCAAAGTTCATAGATATTTGTGGGATACAAATATTGGACTGACTCGCACTCAAATCTTACTGCATGGAATCATCTGTGATTAATCATAAGTAAATTTGAGTAAAGGAGAATATCATAGTATCCTCTGACCTGAGATACATATTGGGTCTTGATATTCACCAAATATTGTACCTTGACTTATTTCTTTGCTGTCAGTAATATGACAGTACACAAGGCTAAGCTCAGGTGTGATACAAGGTGATTGTTAGAGACGTATGTAGTCAAGATGGGATTTGTTCCTCTTATTAGTTGAGAGTAAGATGTCTAAGGCCTGCTAAAGTTAAATCAACAGAGAGTGATCACTCTATGTCTCTGGATTTGGTTCGATCTATGATGGCTAGGAGCACATTATCTCTATTATTTTGGGGTTACTCTTTTGCTCTTCGCGGCCCGTATGGCTCCAACCAAGAAAGTGGATAAGACACCTTTCGAAATATGACAGGGATGGGCTCCATCATTAACATATTTGAAGGTATGGTGTAACATCTATGCTTGTAATCATTGTGAACAGTTCAATTATCAATAAAACAATGTTATTTGATCCCAATGTTTGTTTGGTTGTGTTTTACATTTTTCATGTTTTGACTTTTATTCAATTTCAAACTCTACATCGCTTTCTGGAGAGTTATACGCGAACTGATGTGTAAACATAATCAGTTTAATGCGACAAATACTCCGGAACATCAACATATACTTAACATACCTTAAATAACCCTTACATAACTTAGAAATAAGTTTTGAAGGCTTTGGTATGGCAAAAACAAGTTAATTCGCTTATAGGGACTAAACGTGACAAACTGCGAAAGTATGCCAATTTGAACAGTAACAGACATTCCGGAACATGACCATAAGTTAAACATACCATAAATAACCTGTACATAGCTTAGAAATAGGCTTTGAGGGGTTCGGTGTGCTAAAATAAACTTTTGGGTCATACAGGGACTAAAAGCGTAAAAAAGTGCATAAGTTTGCACTTTCGCGCATAACTCACGTTCTGAATATATCCGGACATCCAAAAATTTATGTAAGCACTAAAATATTTTATTTTAGTGTTTGGCATAAGAAAAATCCATTCGTCGCGCCATTTGGATCGTTTTTCGCGCTTGTGCGCATTCCGTCGTAATTAAGCGAACATCGCGTTCGTACGACCAAACGAACCAACATCCGACATATTTTTGAGCATGTTTCATGTCCACAATGTTTAAGCATCATTTTAGGGCCTTAACGTTGGCTTAACGGGCCTTAAACGTGTCGGAAAAGGCTTTAAAACACAACAGGGACCAAAACTGTCATTTCTGAAAGTTGGTTTCTGACCAGTCAGGCCAGGCGGCCCGCGTAAGGTTAGTGTGTCCTCTTACGCGGCCCGCGTCAGACTCCCAGATCAGATAAGATCAATTAATCAGCAGATTACAGCTGTTAAACCCCCAACCACACACCCACACTTGCCCTTTCTGTCCATGAGGGGCCATTTTTAGTCACCACAACATTCCAACAAGTGTACGCCTCAGATTCGATAACGATTTCCAAGAAACGATCCTAATGGTTCGGGAAATCCTATAAATACCCACATCCCGCAACTTCAAAACCCACTAGAATCTGATTTGAGGTGCTCTAAGTTGAAACCTTTGTTTCATACCTGAGCTACTTGAATCAAGATTAGCATTCGGGGACCCTTCGTAAGTATTCGTTCGTTCTTTTATTGCTTTTCGAGTCCAAAAGTCAAACTTTGTTTGACTTTCTGCGTTGACCAGTTTATGGTCAATGTGAAGTTCGTTTGAACTTCGCAACGTGATTGTAATCACGATGGTTATAGTCCCCTGTGACTATGCCTACTGATTACCACGTTGTCTAGGGTCGTAAGGGTAAGCGATCTGATAAATCTCTTATACCTTCGAACCCAACCCATTTGGTCGATCATTAGGATCCGACTAAATACCTTAGGTGACCATAGTATATAGGGAATAACCTTCCGAGGTTATACCTTATGGTCGCTTCGTTAAGTAGTTGTATGATACGTAGTTTATATGCCTTCGGTAAATTACCAAAATACCCTTTTCATGTATAATTGGTAATTAAGCATATGTAACATAATTAAACATTTTAGGCATATAATACTTGTCATAGGACTAGTTAGGCGAACGCGTTTTACGCGAACGACGCGTTAAAGTAGCATAAGCTACCTAAACGGGTCGTAATGGGTCGTAAGCACTTAGGTTAGGTTTCATTTAGTATGTAGGCCTTGTTAAACCATACTACATGAGTTCCCATACTCATTTGGTTTACGAGCCCTCATTCTATCCGATCCTCCGATTTAGGTCCGGGTTATTAACATAGTTACCTATATTAGGTGTTGTTTGATTCCGAGATCTCTAGCATTGCTTGGTGGTTATCTTAGGACTTCTGAGCAATCTCAAGTGAGTACATAGACCCCTCTTTTACTGTTTTCCAAACTGTTTTGGGGTGAAACACATGTGCCTACTTGTTACTTTCGTGCTTTCCTGCTTTCACATCATATACTTGCTATGTTCATTAGTACATTTATAGTACATGATTTCATTTTGTTCATGCTATGTATGTCCATTGTGTGCATACTTAGTACATTGTTTTACATTACATTTCATGCTATGTATGTCCATTGTGTGCATACTTAGTACATTGTTTTACATTACATTTCATGCTATGTATGTCCATTGTGTGCATACTTAGTACATTGTTTCACATTACATTTCATGCTATGTATGTCCATTGTGTGCATACTTAGTACATTTTTTTACATTACATTTCATGCTATGTATGTCCATTGTGTGCATACTTAGTACATGGTTTCACATTACATTTCATGCTATGTATGCCCATTGTGTGCATGCTTAGTACAGTTGTTTTCATCACATGCTTACATTTTGGTATGATATTTGGGTTGTTTAAAATGGAACAATACATTCATTAACATTAGCTACCCCGTTCGTTAGTAGGTAGTGGTACCATAGGAATTGACAACTCCCGTTCCGGACATCCTGGGTAGGTTTGGATGAAAGGAATGACCGAATTCGATACACATAAGTTAGATAAACCTTTAATTTGTTTTATGGTTTATCGCCACAGTCTCAAGGCTTGGATGTATGCATTTTCACAATACCGCATAAATGTTTGTATCAGTATAGCATGCATTTGTTCCACAAAACATAACTTTGATTTAAACCATGTTTTACTTCAATACCTTGCTTTTGTGCATTTCACATATGGTTTAGTTGATATATTTCACTTACCATACATGATATTTTTGGGGTACACATTACATGATCTACATTAAACATAAACATTTTGACATTGATATACACATTTAGTGGTTTACATTGGACATAGACATTTCGATATGGTTTACACATTAACACATGACAATTCATTTATACATAAACAATTTACATTGGTGGTTGGTTTGAGTAAGTGATTTGAGTAACGAGGCGTGTGTAATATGATACAAGCATGGTGGATCCGCCGCTGGTACTTCCTATAAATAAGTGTTTATATGATGTTACATGTCATAGCGTTACTTAAATCATTTCAATAATTGACATATTACGTTTTACGTAAACAACTTACTTTCACAAGACATTGATTTACAAAACAACTTATCTTATACAAACTCATTTTTCTTAGTTATTCATTTAACCTTACATTATTCTCTTATTTATACATATCATTGCTTTTTGAATGATTTACAAAACAAAACAACTTACAAGGTTCATGACTGACTTTTGTTAAACAACTTTTTCTAAACTTATAAGTCATGTATCCTATTTTCACAAATCCTATATATCTCACAGGCATTTTTATGCTGACGTACCTATTTTCACATGTGTTTTCAGGAGCTTTTGCGTAGGATGATGATCGTGACACTAGGGCGGACCTGTGCCTTAGAGAATAAAAATGAAGATAGACTTAGTTTAATTATGTTATGAACTCTTGGTTTCCTGTTTAAGACAATGTAACACTCTTGTTTAATAAATAAAATATAACTTTGTATGCCATGGTTGTGAAACAATTAATTTTGTTACAACACTCCCCGACGTTTTCCGTCACGTTTTGTATGTTATACGTGGTCGGGGTGTGACAGAAGAGTTGGTATCAGAGCCAATGGTTATAGGGAATTAGGATATTAGTAATGCTTTGACCTAGACTATAACCTTTCTAGGACCCTAACACAAGTTATCTTGTGTTTAGATTTAAAAACATGCACTTCACCTATCCTTAGGTGATAACCACAACGGGAACATCATGTTCGAATCCGCTTTGAAAATTAATCATCTGTTCTTGGATGATTGATTACTAGGTTTTGAACCCTTTATTGTAAGGTTTTGAACCCTTCCAGTTTGATTTTTTGGTCTTGTGTTTTCCAAATTTTTCAAAAATCTCGTCAAAGTTTTGGGTTCTAAAAAGTGTGAACACGTGCAAACTGGAAGAGTGAATGCCTGTACCCTGGGTTTTCTGTCTAAGGCTAGAGTGTTCGTAAAAATCCACATAATTGGACCAGTCACTCTTACCTAGGAACTCTTGGGGTGAGTGTTCACTTATAGGCGAGCATGTCTTCGCGATACATTATTTTTGACCCATTTACTTTGATTAGTCACTGTGTGTCGTTTGTTTGGTTTGTGATGCGAACAAATGTCCACCATCTTTGCTGTTGTCAATTTTTGTTTCATCTCATTCTTTTCATCCAAACATCTCACTCGTTTCCTTTCATGTTTCCTCTTTTAGAATGCCTCCTCGACGCGAAAACCAGATAGCGACTGCCGAACTGGCGGAAATCATTGCGCAGCAGATGGCTGCTCAATTCCCAAACCTTTTTGCTCAATGGAACCGAGCCAACAACAACAACAATGCTCCATGCAAATACAAGGATTTTAACTCGGCTAAACCACTCAAGTTTAGTGGTTCTGAAGGAGCGACTGGGCTTCTTCAATGGTTCGAGAGCATTGAGAATACTTTTCGCCACGTGCAGTGTCCTGCCAATCGCAAGGTCGAGTTTTCTTCGAGTGTGTTTCAGAAGAGGGCTCTCACATGGTGGAACGGGGTTATGAGAGACCGTGGTGCAGAAGTTGCTCTAGCACAAACTTGGGCTGAACTTAGGGCCCTTATGATGAGAGAGTTCTGTCCTCGTCATGAACAACGAGCTTTGGAGAAAGAGTTCGATGACTTGAAACAAGACAGTGGCGAGCACAGGGCATATACCGATAGATTTGAGGAGTTGAGTATGCTTTGCCCGACAATGGTTACCCCACTCGACAAGGCTATCGAAAGGTACATCGACGGCCTACCTGACTCAGTACAAGACATCATTACTGGTAGTAACCCTGCCACACTCCGTCAGGCTATCGAGTTAGCAGCGACATTGACTGAGTCATAGATTCGGAAGAATAAGTTACACAGGAAGGGTGACAAGGGCAAGAAACAGTCGTCTGACAAGGAAGATAGCAAGAAAGGTCAAAACAAGAATGGAAAGGATTCTGGTTCATCGAAAAGGGCAAAGAAGCGTAAGGCTTCCCAAAACTATGCTGTCACTGCCCAAGCTAACCAGGCAGCTCCCAACCAACCCGCACAGCCTCCAGCGAAGAAACCCTATTCAGGGAATGCACCTTTGTGCAATAGATGCAACAGTCACCATCAGCCGCAACATCAGTGCCGTTTCTGTAATAACTGTGGGAAGGCGGGTCATCTTGCCAATGTTTGTCGGTTTGCTCAGGATCAGGCAGTTCAGAACCCGGCTCAACAAGTTGCTCAGCCTCCTGCTCAGCAACAAGGTCAAGCTGCACGACCTCATTTTCCTCCTGGTTCGTGCTACAATTGTGGGGATCTGACCCACTACAGAAACCGGTGCCCAAGGCTAGCTAACCAGAATCAGAATCAGAATCAGGCTCCGGCTCGAGGTCTAGTCTTCAACATGAATGCTCAAGAGGCACAAGCGGACGATAATGTGGTGAACGGTACGTTCTTTATTAATAATCAGCCTGCATCTGTTCTTTTCGATTCTGGTGCCGACAAGAGTTTTGTGTCATTGTCTTTTGAGCCAATGCTTCGCGTGTCTAGAACGAAACTAGGAAAACCCTTGACAGTAGAAGTTGCTAGTGGTGAACCCATTGTTCTTGATTCTGTTCTACGCAACTGCCAGTTGAACCTTAACGACCATCTTTTTCCTATCAACCTCACACCTATGCAACTTGGAAGCTTAGACGTCATTGTGGGTATGGACTGGTTATCCAAGCATCACGCAGAAGTTGTTTGTTTAGAGAAGATCGTTCGTGTGCCGCTTTCGACAGGCGAGATCCTACAGGTTCAAGGTGAGAAACCGTCTGGTGGTCTCAAGCTCATATCTTGTTTTAAAGTTCGGAAATATCTGCGGAAGAACTATGTGGCTTTCTTAGCACATGTTACAGCAGATAAAGGCAAGGGTAAGTCTATTTCAGATATCTCTGTCGTTCGGGATTATTCTGAAGTTTTCCCTGAAGAGTTACCTGGTCTACCCCCAGCATGCCAAGTCGAGTTCCGCATTGATCTCGTACCTGGTGCAAATCCCATTGCCAGAGCTCCATATCGTCTTGCTCCATCTGAGATGCAAGAGTTGTCTAAGCAGCTTCAGGAGCTCTCTGACAAAGGTTTTATACGTCCTAGCTTTTCACCTTGGGGTGCTCCCGTTCTTTTTGTCAAGAAGAAGGATGGATCTTTTAGGATGTGTATCGATTATCGTGAGCTTAACAAGCTTACCATCAAGAATCGATATCCCCTACCTCGCATCGATGATCTCTTTGATCAATTACAAGGCGCTTCTTATTTTTCGAAGATTGATCTGCGATCTGGATATCATCAACTTCGGGTGCATGAGGAAGACATTCCCAAGACAGCGTTCCGCACTCGTTATGGGCATTACGAGTTCACAGTCATGCCATTCGATTTGACTAATGCTCCTGCTGTTTTCATGGACTTAATGAATAGGGTCTGCAAGCCTTATTTGGATCAGTTCGTCATTGTTTTTATTGACGACATCTTGATTTATTCTAAGACCCGAGCTGATCACGAGCAACATCTTCGTCTTACTTTGGAACTCCTAAAGAAAGAGCAACTTTTCGCCAAATTCTCCAAGTGTGAATTCTGGCTTAAAGAAGTTCAATTCTTAGGACATATTATCAACGAACAAGGTATTCAGGTGGATCCCTCCAAGATCAGTGCAATTAAGGATTGGGATACGCCTACTACTCCTACTGAAGTTCATTCTTTTCTTGGTCTAGCGGGTTATTACCGCCGCTTCATTGAGAAGTTCTCGAAGATTGCCTTTCCTCTAACTGCTCTAACTCAGAAGAACAAACCCTTTGATTAGGGATTCAAACAAGAGGAAGCTTTTCAAAACTTAAAGCAGAAGCTTTGCGACGCGCCTGTTCTGACTTTGCCTGAGGGCAATGATGATTTCGTCGTTTATTGCGATGCATCTAAATTGGGTCTTGGTTGCGTTCTGATGCAAAGGAACAAAGTCATAGCATATGCATCGAGGAAGTTGAAGATACATGAGAAGAACTACACCACTCATGATCTTGAGTTGGGTGCAGTTGTCTTCGCTCTTAAGATCTGGAGACACTATTTGTACGGTACAAAATGTGTGGTTTTCACGGACCACAAAAGTCTTCAGCATATCTTCAACCAGAAAGAACTCAACATGAGGCAACGACGTTGGGTCGAGCTTCTAAACGACTATGACTGTGAAATTCGCTACCATCCTGGTAAGGCGAATGTCGTAGCTGATGCATTGAGTCGTAAGGAACGTACTAAGCTTCATTGTGTTTGTGTTCAATCTGTTATCCAAGCTCGATCCGATATCCAGGCACGCATTTCTCAGGCTCAACAATCTTGTGTTTCACAAGGTTTAATGGATAAGGAATTTCCCTATCACATAACTCCTGATCTAGAACTGAAGGGCAATGGATCATATTACTTCATGGACCGTTTGTGGGTCTCAAGCCAAGATAACCTTCGCACCTTGCTTATGGATGAAGCCCATAAGTCCCGTTATTCTGTTCATCCTGGCTCAGATAAGATGTATAAGGATCTTCGTATTCACTATTGGTGGCCTGATATGAAGAAAGACATTGCCTTATACGTGTCAAAATGCCTTACTTGTCTTAAGGTTAAGGCTGAACATCAGCGTCCTTCTGGTTTATTGGTGCAACCAGAGATCCCAGTTTGGAAATGGGAAAACATTACTATGGATCTCATTACTAAACTTCCACACACAAAGAAAGGTCATGATGCCATCTGGGTAGTAGTTAATCGTCTTACTAAGTTAGCGCATTTCTTGCCAACCCGTGAGGATTTTTCTACTGCCAAACTTGCTAAAATCTATGTGGATGAAATTGTAGCTCGACATGGTGTTCCTTTGAACATCATTTCTGACAGAGATGCTCGTTTCACTTCTCATTTTTGGAGAACCATGCAATCTGCTATGGGGACCCAACTTAACCTGAGCACAACTTATCATCCGCAAACGGATGGTCAATCTGAAAGAACAATCCAGACTCTGGAGGATATGCTTAGAGCTTGTGTGATCGACTTTGGTGGTAGTTGGGATTCACATCTTCCGTTAATTGAATTCTCCTACAACAACAGTTATCACACCAGCATCAAAATGGCTCCTTTCAAAGCTCTCTATGGTCGAAAATGTCGTTCACCAGTCTGCGGGAATGTGATCGGCGAGGCTCAACTTACTGGACCTGCCCTCATTTTAGAGACAACTGACAAGATTAAGAAAGTTCATGATAACCTTCAGACAGCTAGAAGCCGTCAAAAGAGTTACGCGGACCCAAAACGCAAACCCTTGGAATTTCAAGTTGGTGATCGAGTATTACTTAAGGTCTCACCTTGGAAAGGTGTGATCAGATTTGGAAAGAAAGGAAAACTTGCACCTAGATACGTTGGACCATTCAAGATCGTCGAAAGAATCAGTAAGGTAGCCTACAGACTTGAGTTACCTCCTGAACTTGGAAATGTTCATCCAACCTTTCACTTGTCCAATCTCAAGAGGTGTTTAGCTGATGAGAACCTCCATATACCACTTGACGAAATTCGTGTTGACAAAACACTGAAATTTGTTGAGAAGCCAGTGGAAATCATGGAACGTGAAGTCAAGTGGCTTAAACGCAAGCGCATTCCTTTGGTCAAAGTTCGCTGGGAAGCTAAACGTGGACCCGAGTTTACTTGGGAACGCAAAGATCAAATGAAGGCGAAATATCCGCATCTTTTCCCACGAGTTTCCTCTAAATAAATTTCGGGACGAAATTTCCACAAGTAGGGGAGACTGTAACATCTGTGCTTGTAATCATTGTGAACAGTTCAATTATCAATAAAACAATGTTATTTGATCCCAATGTTTGTTTGGTTGTGTTTTACATTTTTCATGTTTTGACTTTTATTCAATTTCAAACTCTACATCGCTTTCTTGAGAGTTATACGCGAACTAATGTGTAAACATAATCAGTTTAATGCAAAAAATACTCCGGAACATCAACATATACTTAACATACCTTAAATAACCCTTACATAACTTAGAAATAAGTTTTGAAGGCTTTGGTATGGCAAAAACAAGTTAATTCGCTTACAGGGACTAAACGTGACAAACTGCGAAAGTATGCCAATTTGAACAGTAACAGACATTTCGGAACATGACCATAAGTTAAACATACCATAAATATCCTTTACATAGCTTAGAAATAGGCTTTGAGGGGTTCGGTGTGCTAAAATAAACTTTTGGGTCATACAGGGACTAAAAGCGTCAAAAAGTGCATAAGTTTGCACTTTCGCGCATAACTCACGTTCTGAATATATCCGGACATCCAAAAATTTATGTAAGCACTAAAATATTTTATTTTAGTGTTTGGCATAAGAAAAATCCATTCGTCGCGCCATTTGGATCGTTTTTCGCGCTTGTGCGCATTCCGTCGTAATTAAGCGAACATCGCGTTCGTACGACCAAACGAACCAACATCCGACATATTTTTGAGCATGTTTCATGTCCACAATGTTTAAGCATCATTTTAGGGCCTTAACGTTGGCTTAACGGGCCTTAAACGTGTCGGAAAAGGCTTTAAAACACAACAAGGACCAAAACTGTCATTTCTGAAAGTTGGTTTCTGACCAGTCAGGCCAGGCGGCCCGCGTAAGGTTAGTGTGTCCTCTTACGCGGCCCGCGTCAGACTCCCAGATCAGATAAGATCAATTAATCAGCAGATTACAGCTGTTAAACCCCCAACCACTTGCCCTTTCAGTCCATGAGGGGCCATTTTTAGTCACCACAACATTCCAACAAGTGTACGCCTCAGATTCGATCACGATTTCCAAGAAACGATCCTAACGGTTCGGGAAATCCTATAAATACCGACATCCCCCAACTTCAAAACCCACTAGAATCTGAATTGAGGAGCTCTAAGTTGAAACCTTTGTTTCATACCTGAGCTACTTGTATCAAGATTAGCATTCGGGGACCCTTCGTAAGTATTCCTTCGTTCTTTTATTGCTTTTCGAGTCCGAAAGTCAAAGTTTGTTTGACTTTCTGCGTTAACCAGTTTATGGTCAATGCATAGTTCGTTTGAACTTCGCAACGTGATTGTAATCACGATGGTTATAGTCCCTTGTGACTATGCCTACTGATTACCACGTTGTCTAGGGTCGTAAGGGTAAACGATCTGATAAATCGCTTATACCTTCGAACCCGACCCATTTGGTCGATCATTAGGATCCGACCAAATACCTTAGGTGACCATAGTATATAGGGAATAACCTTCCGAGGTTATACCTTATGGTCGCTTCGTTAAGTAGTTGTATGATAGGTAGTTTATATGCCTTAGGTAAATTACCAAAATACCCTTTTCATGTATAATTGGTAATTAAGCATATGTAACCTAAACTTTCGTCACTTAACTGATTATGTAACATAATTAAACATTTTAGGCATATAATACTTGTCATAGGACTAGTTAGGCGAAGGCGTTTTACGCGAACGACGCGTTAAAGTAGCATAAGCTACCTAAACGGGTCGTAATGGGTCGTAAGCACTTAGGTTAGGTTTCATTTAGTATGTAGGCCTTGTTAAACCATACTACATGAGTTCCCATACTCATTTGGTTTACGAGCCCTCATTCTATCCGATCCTCCGATTTAGGTCCGGGTTATTAACATAGTTACCTATATTAGGTGTCGTTTGATTCCGAGATCTCTAGCATTGCTTAGTGGTTATCTTAGGACTTCTGAGCAATCTCAAGTGAGTACATAGACCCCTCTTTTACTGTTTTCCAAACTGTTTTGGGGTGAAACACATGTGCCTACTTGTTACTTTCGTGCTTTCCTGCTTTCACATCATATACTTGCTATGTTCATTAGTACATTTATAGTACATGATTTCATTGTGTTCATGCTATGTATGTCCATTGTGTGCATACTTAGTACATTGTTTTACATTACATTTCATGCTATGTATGTCCATTGTGTGCATACTTAGTACATTGTTTTACATTACATTTCATGCTATGTATGTCCATTGTGTGCATACTTAGTACATTTTTGACATTACATTTCATGCTATGTATGTCCATTGTGTGCATACTTAGTACATTGTTTCACATTACATTTCATGCTATGTATGTCCATTGTGTGCATACTTAGTACATTGTTTTACATTACATTTCATGCTATGTATGTCCATTGTGTGCATACTTAGTACATGGTTTCACATTACATTTCATGCTATGTATGCCCATTCTGTGCATGCTTAGTAAAGTTGTTTTCATCACATGCTTACATTTTGGTATGATATTTGGGTTGTTTAAAATGGAACAATACATTCATTAACATTAGCTACGCCATTCGTTAGTAGGTAGTGGTACCACAGGAATTGACAACTCCCGTTCCGGACATCCTGGGTAGGTTTGGATGAAAGGAATGACCGAATTCGATACACATAACTTAGATAAACCTTTAATTTGATTAAGGGTTTATCGCCACAGTCTCAAGGCTTGGATGTATGCATTTTCACAATACCGCATAAATGTTTGTATCAGTATAGCATGCATTTGTTCCACAAAACATAACTTTGATTTAAACCATGTTTTACTTCAATACCTTGCTTTTGTGCATTTCACATATGGTTTAGTTGATATATTTCACTTACCATACACGATATTTTTGGGGTACACATTACATGATCTACATTAAACATAAACATTTTGACATTGATATACACATTTAGTGGTTTACATTGGACATAGACATTTCGATATGGTTTACACATTAACACATGACAATTCATTATACATAAACAATTTACATTGGTGGTTGGTTTGAGTAAGTGATTTGAGTAACGAGGCGTGTGTAATATGATACAAGCATGGTGGATACGCCGCTGGTACGTCCTATAAATAAGTGTTTGTATGATATTACATGTCGTAGCGTTACTTAAATCATTTCAATAATTGACATATTACGTTTTACATAAACAACTTACTTTCACAAGACATTGATTTACAAAACAACTTATCTTATACAAACTCATTTTTCTTAGTTATTCATTTAACCTTACATTATTCTCTTATTTATACATATCATTGCTTTTTGAATGATTTACAAAACAAAACAACTTACAAGGTTCATGACTGACTTTTGTTAAACAACTTTTTCTAAACTTATAAGTCATGTATCCTATTTTCACAAATCCTATGTATCTCACAAGCATTTTTATGCTGACGTACCTATTTTCACATGTGTTTTCAGGAGCTTTTGCGTAGGATGATGATCGTGACACTAGGGCGGACCTGTGCCTTAGAGAATAAAAATGAAGATAGACTTAGTTTAATTATGTTATGAACTCTTGGTTTCCTGTTTAAGACAATGTAACACTCTTGTTTAATAAATAAAATATAACTTTGTATGCCATGGTTGTGAAACAATTAATTCTGTTACAACACTCCCTGACGTTTTCCGCCACGTTTTGTATGTTATATGTGGTCGGGGTGTGACATATGGGGTTGTGAAGCTTACGTGAGCAACACACCCCAAATAAAATGGAAGTCTAATCCACTAAGTGTATCTTTGTAGGATATCCTAAAGATGATATAGGATATTTTATATACGATCCAACAGAGCAAAGAAAGGTATTTGTTGCTCAAAAGGCTGAGTTCTTGGAAGCTAAGTTCCTTGTGGAAGGAATTAGCAGAACAGTGGAACTTGATGAGGATCGAGAACCACAAGCCGATACACATTTGGTTGATACTAGCACTCAACAAGAGATTGTTGAAAAACGATCAAGTGGTTGATCAAAACACACAAAACGTTCGTAGATCTGGTAGAATTAGTAGTCCACCTGAAAGATATGGATTTTTCATAGATGGATGTTACGTGGTAGATTCGGGTGAACCTACCACATACCATGATGCAATGTCAAAATCCGATTGTGACAAATGGCTTAAAGCGATGAACGCAGAGATGCAATCCATGTATGAGAACCAAGTATGGGAGATGGTTGTGCCACCTCTTAACTCCAAAGTAGTTGGAGGTAAGTGGGTTTTCAGGAAGAAAACTGATATGCATGGTAACTTGGATACTTATAAAGCAAGACTTGTAGGTTTCACTCAAACTCAAGGGGTTGATTATGATGAGACCTTCTCGCCTGTGGCGATGCCAAAGTCAATTAGGATATTATTTGCCATACCTGCATAATATGATTATAAGATTTGGCAAATGGATGTCAAAACGGCTTTCCATAAGAGATATCTTGAGGAAGATGTCTATATAGTTCAGCCTGAAGGTTTTTGCCGATCCAAAACATCCTGAAAAAGTATGCAAGTTAAAGAAATCAATCTATGGATTGAAACAAGCATCTAGAAGTTGAAATCACCGTTTTGATGAAGAGATTAGGGAATATGGATTCATCAAGAACGTCGATAAAGCTTGTGTATAAGAGGGCTAGTGGGAGCATTATTACTTTCTTAGTGTTGTATGTCGATGACATTCTACTATTTGGAAATGACATTCCAACCATAGAAGGTGTAAAAACCTGGCTTGGAAGTTGTTTTTCCATTAAGGATCTTGGTGAAGTCGCCTATATTTTGGGAATAAAGATCTATAGGGATAGTTCAAGGCGCTTGATAGGTTTAAGCCAAAGTGCATACATTGACAAAGTCTTGAAAAGGTTCAAGATAGAGAACTCTGTGAAAGGTTTGGTACCTGTTCAAAAGGGGACAATATTGAGTGCGTTTCAATGTCCAAGCTCAAAGGATGAGCAAGAAAGAATGAAAGGAATCCCATATGCGTTTGCTATAGGATCCATTATGTATGCAATGATATGCACTAGACCGGACATGTCATGCGCTTTAAGCATGACGAGAAGATACCAGCGAAATCCAAGTAATGGTCATTGGGTGACTTTTAAAAATATATTAAAATACCTTAGAAGGACTAAGGATATATTTCTAATATATGGATCTGGTGAAGAAGAACTCGTTGTAAAGGGTTACAGGGATGCGAGTTTCGGAATTCGTTGTAAAGGGTTACATGGATACGAGTTTCCAAACTGATCGAGATAATTCTCGATCACAATCAGGGTAGCATTGTCCACCACTGAATCAGAATACATCGCCGCTTCATTGATCGAGATAATTCATATGGATCTGCCACTTGAATTATTGCCGATCTAGAGGTAGTCCCTACCATTCAGGACCCCTAGAGATCTTTGTGATAACAATGGTGCGATTACTCAAATCAAGGAACCTCGTGCACATAAAAAGACTAGGCACATTGAGCGGAGTTTCAACTACATATGGGATGAAGTTGAAAAAGGGAAAGATATGTATTCGCAAAGTTCGCACTGATCAAAATATTACAGATCCACTCACGAAGCTCCTTGAACGGGCAAAGCATGAAGGGTCATACTTGTGCCTTAGAACTTCGATATTCTAGTGAATGGATTTGATCTATTTTGTATTTGGATATTGGAACAATTATTATTTTAACTCTCTCACACGGTATGTTGAGTTGTGTTCCATTTTAGCCTGTTTAAATCCATGAATAACTTAGTTATTCTAAATATTCGTAGTCGATCATACTTGTGGGAACAAATATGAATGTAAGATTATTATGAACTTGGATTGGTGGATATTCATTAGATATGAATATAGAGAAAAGTGTTGCTACCAAAGTTCATAGATATTTGTGGGATACAAATATTGGACTGACTCGCTCTCAAATGTTACTGCATGGAATCATTTATGATTGATCATAAGTAAATTTGAGTAAAGGAGAATATCATAGTATCCTCTGACCTGAGATACATATTGCGTGTTGATATTCACCAAATATTATACCTTGACTTAGCTCTTCACTGTCTGTAACAAGACAGTACATAAGGCTAGGCTCAGGTGTGATACAAGGTGATTGTGAGAGACGTATGTAGTCAAGAGGGGATTTGTTCCTCGTATTCGTTGAGAGTAAGATGTCTAAAGCCTGCTAAAGTTAAATCAACAGAGAGTGATCACTCTATGTCTTTGGATTTGACATAACATCTGTAACGAAAGGATAAATGATAGATTCACCTAAATCATGTTCAAGTAAGGGACTTGAAGGGGATGATGTTATTGAATGGGACATATACTCATATGTAGTAAACTGTAGTTAGGCGTTATTTAGTGCTTGCATCAATCTTCTATGTATCTTGTGCAAGTGGAAGATTGTTGGACTCTGTATGCCCAAGACACATATTAAATTGATGTGGCTAGTACGTTATGATCTAAGTCGAGTCATACCCAACAACAATCTAGACACAACACTTATAATATTTATTTATGATATGATCAAACACATAAATATTAACACTTAGAATATTTAGAAATTGGGTTTCTAAATAATATCACTTGACAAACTAATAAATTATATGGATAATTTATTATGAGAGAATATTTTATTTTGTTATTTAATTGGTTAAATAACATTATAAAAACTTATGAGATATTATATAAGTCTTATAACATATGATGTTATATTTTATAAAAGTTATAAATATAAATAAGACTTAAAATTGTTTAAAAGAAAAATTTGAATTTTTTTTTATAAAACACCAAGTGCCCCCCCCCCCCCCCCCATGGTCTTCCCAAGACCAATTTTGGTCCAATGACATTACATGAAAATGTCATATCTAGAGGCCTTGTGATTGGGTACTATGGGTGGCTAATCTCTCTCATCATTTTAAGACAATTTGTATGACAAAATTGTTGCAACACTTGAAAATTCTTTGGTCATTTTTCAAGTGGAAGACTTGAAAATGATCTCTAAAAATCGGCCAACACAAGGTTGTCCCAGAGGTTTTCAAGATCCATTTTCAAGTGCAGTAACTCTAATTTTTCCTCTCATATTTTCGGCCAAGGGTTGGTTCCAAGAGGGAAATTTTCAAATGAGTTTTAAGTGTAAAATCCTAGCTAAACAAAAGTGTTTGTTGGAAGGCTTGGGATATACAAGCTTGAGGTCTTCTACACCTGAAGATTACCATTCAAGAAGCATCATATTCTTCATATCCTTTACTCCTTGGAAGGTAGTCTTCTTGAAACACTCTATGGTTGTGTTTTAATTTTTGATAGCATGCATGTTCTTATATGGATCCGGGGATTGGGTTTTACATATAAAATGGGTTTTATATCAAGAAAGTAACATGTTTTAAATAAATATTCATCTGCTTTTTTATTTTATAAGGATAAATAACTTTGATAAACATGTGAAAAACTCAACAGCGTCGACGACGCCCTACCCAGCATCGCCGACGCCGTGTCTGGTGATTTGCGGGTGCCGATGACCTTCATGACTGCCTACGCTGAATTTTGTCAATGCGGTGAAGGAAACGGCATCGCCGACGCAACATAGTGGCTGAAAACTCTAATTTTTGTTGTTTGGTTAATGTGGGTTGAAATTATTGCTTCCTTATGTGTGATAACACTAATAATCGTTAAATTTTCAGTTTTAGGTACTTAATAACCAATGGGATGATGATCAAGCCGCCTTTAAAGAACCGAACATCATGAAGATTGAAGCTTCGGCTTTTGTTAAAATATTTTTGTATAAATCAAACATTGTGTAGGATGAGTTAATGTAGTTAAACTTAATACATTTTGATAACATGATGCTATGGACAAGGTAGTTTTGTATAAAATTTTTAAATGAAGGAAATTTTGTATAAATTTGTAATTTATCGATTAAGGGTGTTATATAATTGGGCCTGTACACTAAACCAGTACACATAACTCAGGTCGCACACTAGCCTTTTAACTCGCACACTATTAGTCTTGGTCGCACACTGATAAATGTCTAGAAAATGTTCAAGACGCACACTAATTAATTCTGTCCAAAATGAAAACCGCACAGTACATAATATTGACCGCACACTTGAAGATTTGACCGCACACTTGAAGATTTGAACATCACAGTTGAAGATTTGGTCGCACACTTTGGATTCTGGTCGAACACTAACTTCTTTTGGTAAGAAATCACCAAATTAAATTCCAATAAACAATGAATGATCTCGAAATTCAAATTCTGTTGATTATTTCCACCAATAATCTCCGAAATATCAGCACACACAATCAATTCTTCCCAAAACAAATCAAATACGATTTTTTAACTGTTCTTGATTCTTCAAGACTGTTCTTGATGTTCTTCGAATCTGCTAAATTTTTCTTCTTGTTCTTCGAATGATATCCAGAAAACTACAATTGAATATCACAAACACCTAAACAAGTCATGGAATAACAAGAAAAGATGTAGAAGATGAAGAACAAGTCGATGATATTGATTGAAAAGTGCACACGACCACAAAGATCGTCTGGTACACGAACTCCTTGAATTGCAAACAATCAACAACCTAATTCGTTTCTAATGTATCTAATGTGCTAACCCTAATAATGAACAAAACATGTCATTATATAGGATCCACCAAGAATTCGGCCCACATGGCCTAACCTAATACTATCTAAACCACTAGAAAGCTAAGCCCAATAGCTTATAATTGTGTTTGATAAAGATAAGCGTAAACCTACTCAATTATATGGCCTTATATGGACTCAAAACGTTATAAAATGAGTGGTTTGGGACTTAGTGCATTAAACTTTTTTATTTTGGACTCAAGTGGTTAAAACCACTAAAAGACGAAGACTAAAAAAGTAATTTACTCTAGATTAAAGGTCTGCTTCAATTGATTGACGATTCATCTTTCCACTCAGATGATCTCTGTAGAACCAGTTGAGTGTTTTTTTCTATTCCTTGTTATTTCGTAAATTTATACTTGTGTTCTAATTGGTCGAAACCTTAGGGACGAAAACTGCATCTTACTCCAAAACCTAACAACCCCATCGTCATTTTTCCATTTGTTATGCAACGCTCGATACTCGCTCAACGTTCATTCAAAAACTACTCGGATCGAATAGCGCTCATTCGACGTGATTCGGTTGATAAAACGCTTGGTTCGGTTTTGTCACACCCCGACCCCGTAAAACAACAAATCGCGGGGGAAACATCGGGGCGTGTTGCAACAGAATTAATGTTTCATAACCATGGATACCAAAGAGTGTTTCGTTTTATTAAACATTGAATAATTACATCGTCTTGAAATCTAAATACACTATTTAAACATAGTCTATCATTGTTAATGAGTCACTAAGGCCTTGTCCAGTCCTATGTGAGCATGCATCTTATCAATCGATATCATCCAACAATACATGAAAATAAGATTCATGACTTCTGTTTAAGAAAATGTTTAGTCATGAACCTTGTAATTTGCTTTGTCTTTGTAAATCATTTGAAAAATAATAAGTTCGGATGATAAGTATAAATAAGAGAATAATGCATGATTAAATGAATAACCATGTAAAATGAGTTTGTGTAAGATAAGTTGTTTGTAAATCAATGTCTTGTGAAAAGTATGTTACTTGTATAAAATGTCCTATGTCTCAAACTGAAATGATTCAAATAACGCTACAATATGTAATACCATACAAACACTTATATATAGGAAGTACCAGCGGCGTATCCACCATGCTTGTATCATATTACACACGCACCGTTACTCAATCACTTACCCAAACAAACCACCAATGTAAGATGTCTATGTTTAAACAAATTGTCAAACGTATTGAAATAATATGTCAAAACGTTCATGTCAAGTTGTAAATCATGTTATGTATAACCAATGTCAAAAGTGTTTGTGTCAAATGTAAACCATGTAATGTATAACCAAAATGATATGTATGGCTAGTGAAATGCATCAACTAAACCATAGGTGAAACGCACAAAACAAAGTATTGAAGTAAAACTTGGTTTAAATCAATACTATGTTTCGTGGAAATGCATGATCAAATGTAAATCATGTCCAAATGTTTACCCAATCGTTAAAACATTTTGTGAAATCGTTCAAATTGTTCTTGTTGTTTTAATCGATCAAATCGTTCTTGTTTTAATCGTTCAAATCGTTCTTGTTTTAATCGTTCAAATCGTTCTTGTTTTAATTGTGAAACTACTTAATGGTCGATTTTCTAATAACATTCAAACCTTCTTGACTCGTTCATCGTTCCAACTCGTTCTCGTTCTCGTTCTTAACAAACCCTTACCAAAGGGTAAGTTAATAATTACAGATTCAGTCGTTACCCAAAATACCCACACATAACCATGGGTATAGAGAACAACGGGATTTGTCAGATCCTATGGTACCATAACCTAATACTGGTCGGCTTGATCATTGCTAATGAATGTCATTGGTTATGTAACTACAACCAACAAGTTTGTTCACTTTATTGAAATCGTTCTTGAAACTATTGTAGTTGTTTTTGAAACCATTATAATCGTTCTTGAAACCATTGTTATCGTTTTTGAAACCATTGTTATCGTTCTTGAAACCACATTGTAATTGTTTTTGAAACCATTGTAATCGTTCTTGAAATCATTGTTAAGACATTTAGCGCATATGAGTCACCCCAAAACAGTTGAAAACAGTAAAAGAGGGGAATAATGTACTCGCCTGAGAATGCTTAGAGGTCTTGAACAACAACCAAACAAAGCTTGAGGGAGCACGGAATCAGTCGGCAAATCTAAACTATATAAATAAACCGGACTTAAATCGGGAGATCGGATAGAATGAGGCTTGGTAAACCAAATGAGTATTGGAACTCATCTGATATGGTTTAACAAGGCCTACATACTACATTGAGACTAACCTAAGTGCTTTCGACCCATCGCGACCCATTAAGGTAACTTATGCTACTTTAACGCGTCGTGCGCGTGAAACGCGTTCGGACCGTCTAACTAGTCCTATGACAAGTGTTATATGCCTAATCATGTTACATAATCAGTTATGTGACAAAAGTTTAGGTTACATATGCTTAATTACCAATTATACATGAAAAGGGTATTCTGGTAATTTACCTAAGGCATATAAACTACCTATCATACAACTACTTAAACGAAGCGACCATAGGGTATAACCTCGGAAGGTTATTCCCTACCTACTATGGTCACCTAATGTATTTGGTCGGATCCTAATGATCGACCAAATGGGTCGGATTCGAGGTATAAGCGATTTATCAGATCGCTTACCCTACGACCCTAGACAACGTGGTAATCAGTAGGCATAGTCCCAAGGGACTATAACCAACGTGATTACACTCACGTTGCGAAGTTCAAAAGAACTTCGCATTGACCATTGCTGGTCAACGCTGAAAGTCAAACAAAAAAGCAATAAAATAAGGAAAAGAACGAAAGAATACTTACGAAGGGTCCCCGAATGCTAACTTCGATTCAAAAATCTCAGGTATGAAACAATAGTTTCAACTTAGAGTTTCTCAAATCAAAGTTCTTGTGATTTTGAAGCATGGGGGGTGGGGTATTTATAGTATTCGGTCCACCGTTAAGATCGTTTCATGGAAAACGTGCCTTAATCCTACCCGTACAAGTGTTGGAAAGTTATGGTGCCTAAAATTGGTCCTTATCATCTGACTAAGCAATTGGGAATGTGTGGGTGAGGATCAAACAGCTGCAACTTGCTGTTTAATACACTTAATCTGGTCAGAAGGACTGACGCGGGCCGCCTAGGAGCCACAGATCAGAAAAAGTTTCAGAAATGACAGTTTCAGTCCCTGCACGTGTTTAAGCCCATTTCCGACACTTCTAAGGCCCGTAAAGCCAACTTTAAGGCCCTAAAATGATGCCTAAACATTGTGGACATGAAACATGCTCAAAAATATGTCTGATGTCAGTTCGTTTGGTAGTACGAACGCGATGTTCGCTTAATTACGACGGAATGCGCACAAGCGCGAAAAACGATCCAAATGACCCAACGAATGGATTTTTGACAAGCCAAACACTAAAGAATAATATAGTCATGCTTACATAAATTTTTGGATGTCCGGATGTATTCAGAACGTAAGTTATGCGCAAAAGTGCAAACTTGTGCACTTTTTGACACTTTTAGTCCCTAAATGACCCAAAAGTTTGTTTTAGCATACCGAACCCCTCAAAGCTTATTTCTAAGTTATGTAAAGGTTATTTAAGGTATGTTAAGCCTATTTCACTATTCCGGAGTGTTCGTGGAATTAAACTGGTTATATTTACGCATCGGTGCGCGTATAACCTTCCAGAAAGCGATTTAGAGTTTGGAAATTGAACAAAAACTGATATGTGCAAATGATACACATATTCTTACAAATCCCAAGTATGAAATATTATATTTCATTGGTTTGGTATTTGTTTGATGGCCGTGGAGGCACAGGTGTTACAGTCTCCCCTACTTTAGGAAATTTCGTCCCGAAATTTATTTAGAGGAAACTTGTGAGAGTTCAAAACATAAAGTTGAAAAAGATCGAACAACATTAGTTTGGGTTCTGAACTTCTAGTAACCTTAATAACATCATGCTTGCAATGTAAGAGGGATACTTATATACAAGTATATGAAGCGTCATTGGTGCGTCCACCGTACCTCCATTACATCGTTCTCATTTCGTTATTGTTGTCACTATCTGTTCTTACACATAATAAATCTTACTGTGCTTACCTTGCACTGAATCTCATAATTATGTACGCATCCATAGTTAGACAATTCCTTGCATAGTTCACACAGTCTATTTTATAATGTGTAGGGGAAAACCAAATGAACAATCCTGTGATGAGTGTGATTAGACCGCCATAGAGTCCTTTTTAATTAAATCAATAATGATCTAAATAGACTATCAAGGAGTCTGTTCAGCTACATCACTAGATGTCGTTCTTTAACCAAATTGTGAAACAATCTTTTAGATTAGATCACTAAAAGGATCTCTTATGAATCATGGAATGGTACTATATAACCCAAGGGTCTTAACTACCACGTAGAAGCCCATAAGGATTTAAGGTAGTACCTTTTGAACATCCTAATATGAATCCCTCATACGAAGATATGAAAGATTCTATGAGGATTTGAAAATCGTACCACACAAAAACATAGAGGAGAACACATAAACACATAATCGCATAATCGCATAATCGCACACTCGTATTATTGTTTAAATTGACCTTTAAATGTGTTATCTTTGGACACGGGTATTTAAAGCATACCAGGAGTCAAATCCTTAATTGCAGCAATTTGGATGAATCCACATGAATACCCTGCTTGTTGACTACATGGCCCAAAAACTGAACTTCTTTAAGCCAAAATTTCCTCTTGGAGGATTTAGCGAAAAGTTTGTTCCTTCTTTAAGGGTTCCAGTGTCAATGAAGGTGTTGATCGTGATCGGCTCGGGACATGAATAGATCAAGATGTCATTAATAACAATGACGAACTGATCCAAATAAGGCTTGCAGACTCTATTTATTAAGTCCTTGAAGATGGCTGGAGCATTTGTCAACCCAAAAGGCATGACTGTAAACTCGTAATGGCCATACTTCGTGCAGAAAACCGTTTTGGGAATATCTTCTTCGAGAATACAAAGTTGATGATACCCAAAACGCAAATCGATCTTGGAAAAGCATGAAATGCTATGCAGTTGATCGGAGAAATCGTTGATTTAAGGTAGGGGATATCGATTCTTGATGGTAAGCTTACTAGGCTTACGTTAATCGATATTCATTCGAAAAGATCCATTTTTATTTTCACAAGGAGAACAGGAATTTCTCCAAGGTGAAAAGTTCGGACGGATGAATCCTTTATCAGACAACTCTTGAAGCTGTTTTGATAATTCTCGCATCTCGAACGGTGCAAGACGATAAGATACTTTAGATTTAAAAGAAACAAGTGTTTGAGGTTCTTAGGGAGATCTCAAGTGATCGTAAAAATGACAGAACCACACGAGTAGTTTTGTCTTTGTGTTGACATCACAAGGTTGAATCAAACATTCATACAATTGCATTAGTTAGAAAATAAAACCACAAATTTTTATTTATATAACAACCGCATTGTCTTTAAATCTTACAAGATACCGACCAGAGGAAAAAAAAAACAAAATACTAATTGTTCCCTCCTTCATCATTGAGTGCCTCATTGATGCTAAACACTCGACCACGTGCTGGATTCACATTGACGTTGACATTCGCATTTGGGTTTGCGTTAGCATTTGCATTCACCAGTCTTGGGCAGTTGTGGCGGAAGTGACCAATCCCTCCGCAGTTGAAACATGAAGCCAGTGGGAATCTCACAGCATTCCCTTGAACCGGAGCTTGAACCTGAGCAGCCTGATTTTATCCCAAACGACAAACTTTGGCCAAATGCCCAAGTTTACCACACGTCGTGCATTGCCAGCAAGCTTGTTGTATCGCGTGATGACCGTTGCAGCGTGCACAATGAGGTGCGGTACCGGCATATGCTTTCTTTGCAGGTGGCTGAGCTGGTGGGTTCCGCGGGTTCTGAGCAGTCTGTGCTGTAACAGCAAAGTTCTGACCACCCTTTCGTTTTCTTGATTTCTTTGACGTCTCACCTTCCTTTCCCTTCTTGTTTTGACCTTTCTTACTATCCTCCTTGTCAGACCCCTGCTTCTTACCCTTATCACCCTTTCTGTGTAACTTATTCTTCCGAATCTGCGACTCAGTCAATGTCGCAGCTAACTCGATCGCCTGACGGAGTGTGGCAGGGCTACTACCAGTAAGGATGTTTTGAAGCATGGGGGGTGGGGTATTTATAGTATTCGGTCCACCGTTAAGATCGTTTCATGGAAAACGTGCCTTAATCCTACCCGTACAAGTGTTGGAAAGTTATGGTGCCTAAAATTGGTCCTTATCATCTGACTAAGCAATTGGGAATGTGTGGGTGAGGATCAAACAGCTGCAACTTGCTGTTTAATACACTTAATCTGGTCAGAAGGACTGACGCGGGCCGCCTAAGGATGTTAAGAAACTGAGGCGGGCCGCCTAGGAGCCACAGATCAGAAAAAGTTTCAGAAATGACAGTTTCAGTCCCTGCACGTGTTTAAGCCCATTTCCGACACTTCTAAGGCACGTAAAGCTAACTTTAAGGCCCTAAAATGATGCCTAAACATTGTGGACATGAAACATGCTCAAAAATATGTCTGATGTCAGTTCGTTTGGTCGTACGAACGCGATGTTCGCTTAATTACGACGGAATGCGCACAAGCGCGAAAAACGATCCAAATGACGCAACGAATGGATTTTTGACAAGCCAAACACTAAAGCATAATATAGTCATGCTTACATAAATTTTTGGATGTCCGGATGTATTCAGAACGTAAGTTATGCGCAAAAGTGCAAACTTGTGCACTTTTTGACACTTTTAGTCCCTGAATGACCCAAAAGTTTGTTTTAGCATACCGAACCCCTCAAAGCTTATTTCTAAGTTATGTAAAGGTTATTTAAGGTATGTTAAACCTATTTCACTATTCCGGAGTGTTCGTGGAATTAAACTGGTTATATTTACGCATCGGTGCGCGTATAACCTTCCAGAAAGCGATTTAGAGTTTGGAAATTGAACAAAAACTGATATGTGCAAATGATACACATATTCTTACAAATCCCAAGTATGAAATATTATATTTCATTGGTTTGGTATTTGTTTGATGGCCGTGGAGGCACAGGTGTTACGGGTTTGTAAACGAACCGAGCACGAGCAAAGGTTCGATCGGTTCGGTTCGGCTCGTGAACAGCCCTACCTACAACCATGTTTGCGGTTTTGTTTTGGTAGCCTCTATCACCATCATCCGGTGTTATTTTGTTAATGTTTCTGGGCCCGTAAATCATTCCATTTATGGTTGTTCGAACCATTAATCATCACTCCAACAACGCGTCGCCATTCTGGTTTTCACAGCTTCACCGTTGCCTTTCAATTATATTCTGTTGATGGTGGATAGGAATATTTTTTTTATCATCTACCGTTTTTGTAATTTCAACTCATATTTAATTCCACAACTTTGCTATGGAAAACCATGCACGTGGCCTGTCTCTAGTTTTGAAAAAAAAAAAGATCCACCAATGCCACCAAGTACAAATCTAGTATTTCCGCAAGAAATAACTGACTAAAAAGAATTTCATGCGCGCAAGCAAATGCTATTTCTTAAACATTCAATACCTCCTTTTGTGCTCCGTTGTCACGACGCTTCTTCCTTTGCTTTTTTTTCTTTACGATCACAACTGTTTCTTTCTTTTTCTTTTATTCCACCATTGCAGCCCCGCAGCAAAAAGGGGTCTACTCCGCTTTCTCGAAAATCGACTCTCAATACCGCTGTTAAAAAGGCTTTGATACCACTTGTTAAACAAAATTTGAAGAAGAGAAACAAAGAGGGCACCAGATTCTTGATCTCAAACAAACAAGATCGACACTTTATTTTTCTGAATAATAAATGATTACAAGGACTAAATATTTAAAAACTAAACATCCTAGACTAATAGGTATTCTAGTTCTTCTTTCATGTAAACTCTAAACAATGCTTATCTAAACAAATAATAATAAAACTAAGTACTAATAGATAATTCAAATCATAATTAAATAGCTTTAATTATTATTTTACTCGTTTATTCCTTTGACTTAAGATCGGCCGCCCCTTTGAGATCAACCGAACCTCCCAGTTGATTGTGCTAATAATCATGACCGAGAGGCATCTATAGATCCCAGGAGATCATTGAATCCAACCATCAACAAGAACATAAATTAATAACAAAGAGGAAGGGATGAACCGTAAAACATAACTTGTATAGATCCACACACCGACACCAATATTTACATCATTTGACATTGTATATGTATTTTTTTGAACGAAAAATATTACTCTTACTCTATATTACACCAATATTGTGGTGACTTATTGAATCGCCACATCCTTAAACCCTAATTGCAAACGTCGTAAAGAGTTTTTAATTTTTAATTGTTATTACAAACTAACCCTTTAACTCTAAACAAACACATAGAATTACTCAAACTATACTTTACACTAATTACATTTGTGTCAAATGACTAAGGCTATTAGATTTCAGGACCCTAAATCAAGTTTAGAAAGATTTAAATCATTTAGTATCAACAAATGTTTCACAAACCTTAAAATTTGGTTGTTAAGTTGTATTATATGTAGATAACTTTTCCAGTTTAGAGTTTGTATATGTGTTTTTGGTTTGATAATGTATTTTTAAAGATTTCTTGAAACATAAATAAGAAAACTGAGAAACTATATTTTTTAAAAAGTTTATGTAGGTTGCAAAAACATTTTGTCACAAAGACAATCTGGTGCAAACTCAGTTGCTAATTGGTTCAGGATATGATGGTAACTTTGAGATGAAATTTCATTTGATTGCTAAAAACAGTCACAAAATTCAGTTCCAACCAATATTTCGGTAAATGCGGAAACTACTCACAAAAGAGCACTTGGTCGTACGGTCACGTTGTTTGGTTATTCACGACGAAACTCGAACGGACGCGAAAACGATCTAAATTAAGCGACGAATGGTATTTTTGCATTCCGATCACTAAAATAAAAATATTTTAGTGTCTACAAAAATTTTGGATGTCCAGATGTGGTCAAAACATAAGTTATGCGCGTAAATGCAAACTTACGCCGTTTTTGACACTTTTAAGCATATTTCTAAGCTATGTTTAGGTTATTTATGGTATTTTTAGCTTATGATCATATTCCAGAAGGTACGTTGCCAAAAGAAACGGCAGACTTTTGTAGTTTGACGCAAATAGTCCCTGTGAGCGAATAAACTTGTTTTTGCCATACCAAACCCTTTAGAACTTATTTCTAAGTTGTGTAGAGGTTATTTAAGGTATGTTAGGCTTATGTTGCTGTTCCGGAGTGTTTGTCGCGTTAAATTGATTACGTTTACGCATCAGTTTGCGTATAACTTTCTAGAAAACGATATAGAGTTCAAAATCGATCAAATATCAAAATGTACAAAATGTCAAATATAAATAACAAACATTGGGATCAAAATATATTTTTTTTTATTGATATTGGATTGTTCAGAGTTTGTACAATGATTATACAAGCTCAGATGTCACAGTCTCCCATACTTAAGGAAATTTCGTCCCGAAATTTATTTAGAGGAAACTTGTGAGAATAAATGCGGATATTTCGCTTTCATCTGATCTTCACGTTCCTAAGTAAATTATGGGCCACGTTAAGATTCCCAACGAACTTTCACAATAGGTATACGCTTGTGTTTGAGCTTTTTGACTTCACGGTCCATGATTTCCACAGGTTTCTCAACAAAATGCATCGTGTCATCAACACGAATTTCATCAAGTGGTATGTGGAGGTTCTCACCAGCTAAACACTTTTTTAGATTGGACACGTGGAAAGTTGGATGAACATTTCCAAGTTTAGGAGGTATCTCTAATCTATAGGCTACTTTTCTGATTCTTTCAATGATCTTGAATGGTCCAACATAGAGTAGTGCAAGTTTTCCTTTCTTTCCAAATCTAATCACTCCTTTCCAAGGGGATGCCTTGAGTAGGACATGATCACCGACTTGAAATTCCAAGGGCTTGCATCGTCGATCCGCGTAACTCTTTTGACGGCTTCTAGCTGTCTGTAGGTTATCACGAATCTTCTTGACCTTATCTGTAGTCTCTAGAATGAGTTCAGGTCCAGTAAGCTGAGCTTCACCTATCTCTTTCTAGCAAACCGGTGAACGACATTTTCGACCGTATAAAGCTTCGAAAGGAGCCATGTTGATGCTAGAGTGATAACTATTGTTGTAGGAGAATTCGATCAACAGTAGATGCAAATCCCAACTACCACCAAAATCAATCACACAAGCTCTAAGCATATCCTCCAGTGTCTGGATTGTTCTCTCAGATTGACCATCTTTTTGCGGATGATACGCTGAGCTCAAGTTAAGTTGGGTCCCCATTGCAGATTGCATAGTTCTCCAAAAGTGAGACGAGAATCGAGCATCTCTGTCAGATATAATATTCAAAGGAACACCATGTCGGGATATAATCTCATCCACATAGAATTTGGCAAGTTTGTCAGTAGATAGATCCTCACGGATCGGCAAGAAATGAGCTAACTTTGTAAGACGATCAACAACCACCCAAATGGTGTCATGACCTCTTTTAGCACGCGGAAGCTTGGTAATGGGATCCATTGTGACAACTTGACCATGATCGTCGAGAGACGAGCCTAAGGTTGTCATTATTATTATTTTTGCTATCTTTATTATTATAATTATTACTGTTATTATTATTATTATTATTATTAACATTAACCCGCGACGAGATAAACGAGTTGAACCGCTTTAATCATTCACGAATTAAACCGAGCATTTGGATTAAGTTAGATGCGCAAGTATGCGGAACCTTTCACACGAGCCCAAAGCCCAACACAACTCTCCTAAAACCCTACCCTTTAAATAAACCTAAACCTCCACCTCCCTCATTCTTGCATAAACCCTAAAACCCTATTAGAAACCCAGCCGCAAACCTTCTGCCCCCTCTCAAATCTCCGGCGGCCGGAGATACAATCCGGCCAACTTTCCGGCGGTGTTTCATGGCCAACCAAGCAAACCCCTGAAACCCTTCTTCCCTCCTTATACCACGATTCTGCACACTCACAAAACTCATCTTCCCTTGTCTCATTTCACAGCACCTCCACACCCTTTGTCACTAACCGATTTATCTCTGACGACCAAAGAAACCCCTGAAGTTCTTACCCTCCTTGCATCGTCCTTCACCTCCGAAGATTTAAGGGAGAAAGAGAGAGAGAGCGCAGATGGAACCAGAGACGGCTACGCCTCCGTGGTGGCGGTGGTGGCACTTCCGGCCCCGACGAATCTCACCGCCGTGAATGGTTCAATCGATAGAAGCCCGGGTACTTCTGGTACAAGACATCAAGTGGCAGCTAAGGAGAGTGATGACTGGAGCCGATGGCGACGGCGGTTGTCGGTGTTCCGGTCAGTGGATGTAACAACAGCAGCAATGTTCAAAAACCCTCTCGGTCAGTGCCATACCACTGCTGGTACCCTTATGTTTTCTGATTTTTGCATAAGATTGATAAATGCTTGCTGGTGAGATGCATACAGAGATTAGAAGTTATATTTTAAGCTGATTAGGGTGTAAACTAGATTATGATAATTTGAGATTTTTTTTAAGAATCTTAAATATGTGGAATGGTTAACTGTTTTGTTGGTTTAGATGCACACAGGGTTCTAACTTTGTTTTAAAAACGATTTTGAATTAGTTGAAAGAAGGGTATACGTGATTTGATGATAAATAAGGTTTTGAAACTAATGTGATATATGTTGAATGTCCAATGAATAGTAATCTTTGATGATAACCAAGTAATGTGTTAATTGGTGGATGATGCTATGAGATGATTGTGTGTATGTTATCATGAGCCGAATGATGCTGTTTTGATAAATTAGTAGTAATATTTTGGTTTTTAGGATGAATCGGTTGAAAAATGTTGAAAACCCCAAATGATTAACTGCATGAATATGGTTGAATGTGTGATGAGTGTGTATTGAATATTTGAAAAATGTTGGGTTTGATCTGATTGGAGTAGTGTAGAATAATGGAAACATGTTTGTACGTTTTGATTGGATAGTACGTATTCATGAAATCTGATTGGGTAGTACCAACACGGTACATTCTAGAAGGATTCCATCAGGTGTGCGAGTCGAGACCCCCGGTTTCGAGTCGAGACCGTCAAGTGACGACTTGAGACCAGCCAGCACACTCCAAGGACTCGAGACTTATATGGTTGCGACTCGAGACCTTTTGACTTTTGATCTCGACTCGAGACCAGACTTGAGATCTCAAAGGATGCGACTCAAGTGTATACAACTCGAGATCTTCTGTTTTGCAACCTGAGACCTCTTGGTTGCGACTCGAGACCTCATGATCTCGAGTCGAGACCACCTAGTCTCGACTGGTCGGTTTGACTCCGTCATTGGGCCGCACTATGTGATAACCTGTTTTGGACTATGTGTTATTTGCCACTGCTTAACTGGACTATGTGCTGCTACTGTCTAACTGTTCATATGCTAGGATAGGCCCAACACTGTATTGGCAAGAATGACTTACGTGCTATGTGTTAGATACGTGTACTTTGTACGTGACACTTCTTGCATGCGAACCTAATAAACATTTGATAACCATAATAGGGTATGGTTGACCAACATAACACAAGTAAATTGTCAACCGAGCAAAGCAAAGGTGAGTTCACTACTTTTTACTTAAAGCATGCGTTCCCGGTGGTTGGGAAACGGAACGAAACACTTTTCCTGGTTTGGGGTTGCTTACTATCTCCTTGTGCGGGATACGGTATTTCTATCTCCTTGTGTGGGATACGGGTAACAACGCTATCCCCTTGTGAGGGATACAAACTACTTTTCTCCCCTTATGCGGGACTCTTAGTTAGTTACTGTTTGTACGAAAATGCAACGAGCAACACTAAACGAAACTCTATCACTCAAGTCCCTACTACTTAATACCGATTAATCGCCAGGGCCAGGGGAACGGGTTATTAGTTGATAGCGCTATTTAGGTTCGACCAGCCTCACACCGACCCTTGTTACTGGGAACGGGCGTGAACTAATAGACTCAGGCAAACTGTCAATGATGATAGAACTTTGACAAATGGGGCACTGTGGAAACGTACGGTTAAGTAAGTATTCGGTATTGGAAAAACAGTTTAGTCGCTCACTTATGGGGTCGCTCCCCATGGTAAGTATAAACGGATAAATTAACTGGTTAAAACAAGTTTTTGGAATTTAAACTGAAAAACTACAAACACGTGAACTCGCCAACGTTATGTTGACACTCTACTACATGCTTTGCAGGTTGCTCGATACAGTTTAGGACGGACGTTGCAATCGGATGGAGTGCGTGGTTTGTAAGTTTAATGATAACAAACTTGTGGTTTTAAATTACGATATGTTCTACTTTCCCTTCCGCTGCAAACTAGAACTATGTTTTATGAAAATTTTAAATTAGGTCACTAATTATGCTAATGTTTATAACAATAACTAAACGGTTCAAAATAATTGGTGGCTAAGATCCTGGTCGTCACATGCCTCGCGGTAATACTCCGCGTGTGGATTTTGAGGGTGTGACAGATTGGTATCAGAGCCATTGGTTATAGCGAACTAGGTTTTAAATATAAAATATTTTGGTTTGGGAAATGAAATATTTTTATATGAAAGCCAGACTATAACTGTTCTTTAACGAAAACCACAACGACACCACACTCCGGATTGCAAGGTTCGTCAATCTCTAATGCTCACCTGGTAATGGTAGGTTAACGGCATTTACTTGTGCATAACTTATGTGTGTGAACACGCATGTGTGTATGTGTATGATTAGCTTATATGTGTTAGTACGTATGTGTATATTTAGTATTTAACACAGTGGATCATATGAAGGCTAGGCTAGCGTGTTACGTAGTAAACAGGAGCGAGTCCTCCTAAACCACGATACACTAAGGGCAAGGAACCAGTTATTCCAAGTCCACGTATTTCCTGATATCATCCTTGGACTGCAAAACGACGCAAGAGACGTCCACTCAATAGACCTGCCCAGGAAAGGCCTGCCACGAAGCACATAGAGAAGATACAAGAACGAATCGACGAAGGGAAGCCACCCCTATAGCATGGGACATTAGAAGGAACAGCGACGCCATTCGCATCTCTTTTTACTTGCGTATTTCTTTTCCCAACTTAAGTAGTGAGACTTGTTCCCTCATACGACTGATCACTTAGATTCTTGAAGCATTCTAGTAAGTCTACACCTTTCGGGTTTCTGTTTGCACGTCTCGAACACGAAAAGCATGCGTGGTGTATGCTTCTCGTTGAAGTGCCAGCAATCGTATCACCTTTCCATCGACCACGGAGTTATTTCTCCCTAATTCCTCGTTACATGGTTAATCCTTATTCGAATTAAACCTTATACCTTAGCACGCCCCAAAACTCAGCAAATTGATATCTTCCTTACAAACCGGCGTATTTGGAAGCATGGCAAGACGAAGACATGAGCCAGACAACCCATCGACGAGTACGGTGACCTAGATGCTTACCTTACCCTTCATTTTCTAGAACCGTTATTCTTTGATGACTTTTCTGATTCCGTGAATCCTTTCGCTAGCTTTTGTACGAATCTGTGTTTATTACTCTAGATGGTATCCCCGCTTCTACCGTTTCTTCATCACAATATCCACGTTTCTTAATACGGGAACTTTGACCAGATTTCTCTCCAGATTAATGAATTCGGCAAGATCGACCTTTAGTCGACAAACTTCATAAACCCTGAAAATTGGCAACATTTACCTCAATCGTGCTTTTTCGAGAGCCCGGTTCCGCAGTTTCACATCAACCCCCCCCCCCCCCCCCCCGACGACGCAAGCGCTACTTCAAACTGATTCGCACGACTTAGAACAACCCACTCGAACTTGATTTTCTACCGACCTGAGAAATCACATCCTGCCAGACGTCTCAGTAGATCCTGAAACCTACAGACCCGCACGACGACCATCCCCCTTTTGCTACTTCATTTTGCGCTAATCACATCGATGCAACACCCCTTAACAGCAAGCGACGTTCTTTAATTACAACTGCATACAACGTGTGTACGACCAGCTACCTCGTCGGCATCAGATGAATCATTAATTGCCGATCCCAAAGCCCTCATGTTTTGCCTCAAGTTTGAACGCATTGATTGCGACTATCCTTCTTGCAATATCTCGCTACTAGTTATGTTTCACGGATTTCACAATCTTTATCCTACTCTACTCTGCACAAATCTCCGTTTGGACGAATTACTTCATACGAATGTTACTCATTGGGGCAACGAGCCAAGGATACCCCGGGGGTAACGGGTATCGCAAGCACTGTTCTTCGAACTCGATACGGTTAACACCTAGTTACGACACTCGAATTTATTCCATCCTGTCAAAATTCGACGTCCGTTTCTTTCGACGACATCTGAAGCTACTCCGAAAACCGTAGGTAGTCCGAACGACTCCTCCGCTTTACCCTGGTACTTCTATGACTCAAACCTCCTGCGTTAAGTTTTCAACGCGCAACTTTTAACGTCGCGAAGCCCGCTCATCTCGATCGCATACGCAACCCCTCACGATTTAAACTCGAAAGAGCGTCACCTAGCATTCGAGAGATGCTTAAATATCCGCAACTCCAGCAATTGGAAGGTGATCTACGAGGTGCTTCTATCTTATTCCATCCTGTCTAAGGCATTGATGAAATATCCGCTAGTAACGGCACGCGACCAAAGAAACCAACAAGTTTTCGAACTGGCAACCATCTACTTGAAGGAAGTAGATGTCAGGCGCGGAGTGTCAACTCCCATTGTCTATGATCGTAATCCACGTTTTGCATCCGATTCGTCGCAAGCTGCGGCCAGACCCTTTGGCTCACTGTTAGACATGAGCTCTGTTTACTACCCGCGGATGGGTGGCCAACCGAACGCGATCTCCAAAACCCCAAAAGGCATGCTGAGAGCATGTGTTATCGACGTTGGAAAACAACTGACACTTCCTTTTCGTAAAATCTCTTCCAACAACAATTACCACACTAGCATTCAGGCAACACCATTTGAGGCATTGCACGAACGCAGATGCCGGTCACCTCTGTGTTGGGCGGAAGCCAAATTACCGGCCCAGAACTTGCACTTGACACAACGGGTGGGATTGCCCACAACAGACAACGCATGACGACAACACCAGACCGTCAGAAAGGCTACGCGGATAAGCGTAGGAAACCTCTAGAATTCCTAGTCGGAGACTGGGTTCTACATAAAGTTTCACCCTAGATGGGTGTGGTGCGTTTTGGCTAACGGGACGAAGTTAATCCGCGATATGCTGGACCGTTCGAAATTACCGAAAGGATCGGTAAGGTCGCCTTGCAGACTAAACCTGCCTGAAGAACTGAGTGCGGTACACAACGTCTTTCACGTGCCAAATCTGAAGAAGTATCTGTCAGATGGAACATTCGTTGTTCCTTTTTAGGAACTCGTGATCGGCAACAAACTACGCATCGTTGAGAAACCGGTTGAGATTAAGGATCAAGAAATCAAAACCCTCAAGCATGGTATAATATGCCAACAGATCGAGGTCGTTGGGTCTCACGCTGTGGCCCAGAGCTTACCTGGAAGCGGGAAAACCATATGATGCGCATGTATCCCCAGTTGTCTACAAACATTACTTCCAGCACTGAAGCTACAACTGATATTTCGGAAAGAAATTTCAAGCCAACAAGGGGATGATGTGACACCCCACGAAAACGTTTAAACAAACTAGCTTGTCAGTGACTGCGCGCTAAATTTCGGGACGAAATTTCTTGAACTTGGGGATAATGTGACACTTTGGGTTTCCCTGTACATTTCTTGGATGTTATAGTTAAGTTTGTGAAAATCTATACTATGAGAGATATGTACAAGCTCTGTGAACCTTATGCTACGTTATTTTACATGATATGTGACCTTATGTGCTATGTGGCTAAGTGGCTTACATGTTTGTTTTGTGGACCTTTGTGAAACTGCTTGTATCTACATATGGCAATGGAGTCTATGTATACATATAGAGCGAACCGTTTGACCTTTGCCTAATTTCGAGGATGAAATTCCTGTAACGTGGGGAGAATGTGACAACTTGACCATGATCGTCGAGAGACGAGCCTAAGGTTGTCATTATTATTATTTTTGCTATCTTTATTATTATAATTATTACTGTTATTATTATTATTATTAACATTAACCCGCGACGAGATAAACGAGTTGAACCGCTTTAATCATTCACGAATTAAACCGAGCATTTGGATTAAGTTAGATGCGCAAGTATGCGGATCCTTTCACACGAGCCCAAAGCCCAACACAACTCTCCTAAAACCCTACCCTTTAAATAAACCTAAACCTCCACCTCCCTCATTCTTGCATAAACCCTAAAACCCTATTAGAAACCCAGCCGCAAACCTTCAGCCCCCTCTCAAATCTCCGGCGGCCGGAGATACAATCCGGCCAACTTTCCGGTGGTGTTTCATGGCCAACAAAGCAAACCCCTGAAACCCTTCTTCCCTCCTTATACCACGATTCTGCACACTCACAAAACTCATCTTCCCTTGTCTCATTTCACAGCACCTCCACACCCTTTGTCACTCACCGATTTATCTCCGACGACCAAAGAAACCCCTGAAGTTCTTACCCTCCTTGCACCGTCCTTCACCTCCGAAGATTTAAGGGAGAAAGAGAGAGAGAGCGCAGATGGAACCAGAGACGGCTACGCCTCCGTGGCGGCGGTGGTGGCACTTCCGGCTCCGACGAATCTCACCGCCGTGACTGGTTCAATCGATAGAAGCCCGGGTACTTCTGGTACGAGACAGCAAGTGGCAGCTAAGGAGAGTGATGACTGGAGCCGATGGCGGTGGCGGCTGTCGGAGCTACGGTCAGTGGATGTAACAACAGCAGCAGCAATGTTCAAAAACCCTCTCGGTCAGTGCCATACCACTGCTGGTACCCTTATGTTTTCTGATTTTTGCATAAGATTGATAAATGCTTGCTTGTGAGATGCATACAGAGATTAGAAGTTATATTTTAAGCTGATTAGGGTGTAAACTAGATTATGATAATTTGAGATTTTTTTTAAGAATCTTAAATATGTGGAATGGTTAACTGTTTTGTTGGTTTAGATGCACATAGGGTTCTAACTTTGTTTTAAAAACGATTTTGAATTAGTTGAAAGAAGGGTATACGTGATTTGATGATAAATAAGGTTTTGAAACTAATGAGATATATGTTGAATGTCCAATGAATAGTAATCTTTGATGACAACCAAGTAATGTGTTAATTGGTGGATGATGCTATGAGATGACTATGTGTATGTTATCATGAGCCGAATGATGCTGTTTTGATAAATTAGTAGTAATATTTTGGTTTTTAGGATGAATCAGTTGAAAAATGTTGAAAACCCCAAATGATTAACTGCATGAATATGGTTGAATGTGTGATGAGTGTGTATTGAATATTTGAAAAATGTTGGGTTTGATCTGATTGGAGTAGTGTAGAATAATGGAAACATGTTTGCACGTTTTGATTGGATAGTACGTATTCATGAAATCTGATTGGGTAGTACCAACACGGTACATTCTAGAAGGATTCCATCAGGTGTGCGAGTCGAGACCCCCGGTTTCGAGTCGAGACCGTCAAGTGACGACTCAAGACCAGCCAGCACACTCCAAGGACTCGAGACTTATATGGTTGCGACTCGAGAGCTTTTGACTTTTGATCTCGACTCGAGACCAGACTTGAGATCTCAAAGGATGCGACTCAAGTGTATACAACTCGAGATCTTCTGTTTTGCAACCCGAGACCTCTTGGTTGCGACTCGAGACCTCATGATCTCGAGTCGAGACCACCTAGTCTCGACTGGTCGGTTTGACTCCGTCATTGGGCCGCACTATGTGATAACCTGTTTTGGACTATGTGTTATTTGCCACTGCTTAACTGGACTATGTGCTGCTACTGTCTAACTGTTCATATGCTAGGATAGGCCCACCACCGTATTAGCAAGAATGACTTACGTGCTATGTGTTAGATACGTGTAGTTTGTACGTGACACTTCTTGCATGCGAACCTAATAAACATTTAATTACCATAATAGGGTATGGTTGACCAATATAACACAAGTAAATTGTCAACCGAGCAAAGCAAAGGTGAGTTCACTACTTTTTACTTAAAGCATGCGTTCCCGGTGGTTGGGAAACGGAATGAAACACTTTTCCTGGTTTGGGATTGCTTACTATCTCCTTGTGCGGGATACGGTATTTCTATCTCCTTGTGTGGGATACGGGTAACAACGCTATCCCCTTGTGAGGGATACAAACTACTTTTCTCCCCTTATGCGGGACTCTTAGTTAGTTACTGTTTGTACGGAAATGCAACGAGCAACACTAAACGAAACTCTTTCACTCAAGTCCCTACTACTTAATACCGATTAATCGACGGGGCCAGGCGAACGGGTTATTAGTTGATAGCGCTATTTAGGTTCGACCAGCCTCACACCGACCCTTGTTACTGGGAACGGGCGTGAACTAACAGACTCAGGCAAACCGTCAATGATGATAGAACATTGACAAACGGGGCACGGCGGAAATGTACGGTTAAGTAAGTATTCGGTATTGGAAAAACAATTTAGTCGCTCACTTAAGGGGTAGCTCCCCATGGCATGTATAAACGGATAAATTAACTGGTTAAAACAAGTTTTTGGAATCAAAACTGAAAAACTACAAACACGTGAACTCGCCAACGTTATGTTGACACTCTACTGCATGCTTTGCAGGTTGCTCGATACAGTTTAGGACGGACGTTGCAATCAGATGGAGTGCGTGGTTTGTAAGTTTCATGATAACAAACTTGTGGTTTTAAATTACGATATGTTCTACTTTCCCTTCCGCTGCAAACTAGAACTATGTTTTATGAAATTTTTAAATTAGGTCACTAATTTTGCTAATGTTTATAACAATAACTAAACGGTTCAAAATAATTAGTGGCTAAGATCCTGGTCGTCACATGCCTCGCGGTAATACTCCGCGTGTGGATTTTGAGGGTGTGACATCCATAGCAATGTTTTCCCATTTCCAAACTGGAATCTCTGGTTGCTCCAATAATCCAGAGGGATGTTGATGTTCTGCCTTAACCTTAAGACAAGTAAGGCATTTAGAAACATACAAGGCAATGTCTTTCTTCATACCCGACCACCAATACTGGGTTCGAAGATCCTTATACATTTTGTCTGCATCAAGATGAATAGAATAACGAGACTTATGAGCTTCATCCATTAGCAAGGTGCGAAGATTGTTTAGACTTGGGACCCACAAACGGCCCATGAAATAAAATATCCCAAAGTCCTTCCGTTCCAGCTCAGGTTTAAGATGATATGGTAATTCCTTACCCATCAAGCCTTGTGTAACACAAGTATGTTGAGCCTGAGAAATGCGGGTTTGAATATCAGATCGAACATGAACACAATGAAGCTTGACACGTTCCTTATGACTTAATGCATCAGCCACAACATTCCCCTTACCAGGATGGTAGCGAATTTCGCAATCGTAGTCTTTAGAAGCTCAACCCAACGTCGTTGCCTCATGTTTAGTTCTTTCTGATTGAAAATATGCTGGAGACTCTTGTGGTCGGTAAACACTACACACTTTGTACCATACATGTAGTGTCTCCAGATTTTGAGAGCAAATACTACAGCACCCAAGTCAAGATCATGAGTCGTATAGTTTCTCTCGTGTACCTTCAGCTGTCTTGATGCATAAGCTATGACTTTATTTCTTTGCATAAGAACGCAGCCAAGGCCTAAATTGGATGCATCACAGTATACAACAAAATCGTCGTTGCCCTCAGGTAAAGTTAAGATAGGTGCATCACAGAGTTTCTGTATCAAGGTCTGAAATGCTTCTTCCTGTTTGGATCCCCACTCAAAAGGTTTATTCTACTGAATTAAAGCACTGAGAGGAACCGCAATTTTGGAGAAGTTTTCAATGAAACGGCGGTAATAACCCGCTAGACCAATAAATGAACGAACTTCGGTAGGAGTAGTAGGTATATCCCAATCCTTAATCACACTGATTTTGGAGGGATCTACATGTATACCTTGTTCGTTAACGATGTGCCCCAAAAATTGAACTTCCTTAAGCCAGAATTCGCACTTGGAGAATTTGGTGAAAAGCTGTTCTTTCTTTAGGAGCTCCATTGTAAGACAGAGATGTTGCTCAAGATCAGCTTGTGTCTTAGAATAGATCAGAATGTCATCAATGAATACAATGATGAACTTGTCCAAATAAGGCTTACAGACCCTATTCATCAAGTCCATGAAAACAGCAGGAGCATTAGTTAAACCGAAACGCATAACAGTAAACTCATAATGACCATAACGCGTACGAAAAGCTGTCTCAGGAATATCTTCTTTGATCACTCGAAGTTGATGATACCCAGAACGTAGATCAATCTTTGAAAAGAAAGTAGCGCCCCGTAGCTGATCAAAGAGATCGTGTTGGATCTGAGTTTGGTATTGATTGTGTTTTTACGTTTGAATTAGATGAAGATGGATGAGTTGTGCAGCGGAATTAAGATGGAAACAAACTTTGTACACAATCAAACGGGAGAATTGATTTGATCAAACATTTTTCACAAAGAACCGAAGGATTGAATTTATTTCTATTACGATTACAATGCAATGCTGAATACAAACTCCCCCTCAGCCAGAGCTCAGTGTTTGTTCGTGCAGGAAGAGAATTTTGCAAAGAGCTAATAGAACAGTACAGAGCACTGTTCTATTTATATGCACTAGCAAACCACTGAGGCATCTGAGCTAACGTCACCATGAAAGTGACATCTAACCTCCTAACAAACTCTAACCTCTGATCAATACAAACACTGCTATGCTAACTACTGCTATTACATTTCATTACATAAAAGACATCTAAATAACTGATGCATCCTTCCACTGCTGTGAACCCAGCAGTACTTGTCCGGATCAGCAGTGCTTGACTCAAGGCAGTAGATTGAACAGCAGAGCTTTAGTCTTTCATCAAGCCTTTACTTGATCAGCAGTTTGTAGGTCAGCAGTTTGCACGATCAGTAGATAGGAGGTCAGCAGATGTAGAAACCACTTTCAAGGGGAGAGACTTGTATGTAACATCTGCTTATTCTGGATCCACTGCTCTGATCCAGTTTTGGCTTTAATTATCTGTTCCTTTGATAGGGTTCAATCCCAACAATCTCCCCTGGAACAGATAATACCAAAACCCTTCATTATTGTGGAACTTTATTGCCTCATCAACAGCTCCCTTATCTGACCTTTAAGTTGTAACTCAAAGTCTAGGGCATCTGTTTCATCTTCATCCCTACCAAGTGGAAGATCAAGGAGATCCTGCATATCTTCAAGACTCAGGCCAAGAGCTTGTTCCCTTGATATTTTCTTCACTCCTCCACCAGACCTGAACATAGTCAATACATGGGTCTGTTTGTCAGTTTCCCACTTTAGTACTTTTAAGCCTGGTGGGTTTCTTGGGAGATTGTTATTGGATGAGGTGTTTGGTGAATCTGGCCTATTGATGACTGTCTGAGCAGCACTTGCAGTTTGATCCAAACCAAGAGTTTCTATAATCATTTTCTTTATGCCTTCTTTTACAAGGGCATCTCCTTTTATCAGCTCTTGGATGGTTTCACCACCCAACTGTTTTTGTTGCCTTCTTTTATAGATGGCTGCACCAGCTGGAGCGGTGGCTCTCCTGATTTGCAATTTTGATGGTCTTTTTGAAACCTTTGCTTCAGGATAGTCAGGTTTTTGTGGAACAGTGGGATCTTTCTTTCTCAATTCCTCCAACCTTTTGTAGGTGGCCCTGACTGTATCTTCTTTCCATCTTGCCACTTGATTTTTAGACCCATAATCAGCAGCAACCAATTCCTCTTTCATTCTCCTCAGCTCTACCTTTTTATCAGGTACATTCTTTTTGAATTTTGCCCAATCTGGAGGAGTGTGCTTGACCTTATTCTTGATCATTTCCTGAATCATGGCTGCTTCATTTTCAAGTTCAGAAGTGGTCCACTCCTTGTACATGTTCTTTTCACCCTTGTACTTGTTGGTTGCCATGATGCTTTCAATGTAGTCTTTTCTCAAAGTTTCATCTGCTCTCTCTGAGATCTGTTGACATACATTTTTGGCAAATTGCTCTAAGGATCTGACTTGTGTGAGTAAGTACTGATAGTTCTGCTGAATTTCTCTATCAGATTTTCCTTGTGCATTTCTGTTTGAGATATCCTCTGCTTGTTTAGCTTTGACTTTCAAATATTCTTCAATATTGTTTGGCCTGGGATATCCTTCAACAGATGGCAACTTCCTTTTAGCAGGGTAATCCTCATAATAGAAAGACTTGATTTCTTCTCTGACTGCTATAAGTTCAAGAGGGAATTGAACACCAGATGTTGGTGGTGGTGATGGTGACTCATCATCTGGTATGAAAATCCTTCTCCTTTTTATTGTAGGAGAGGCAGATGATGTTTTGGGTGGATCAGTGGTGGTGTTTTGAGTGACAGTGGTTTGTGATTGACTAACAGCTGTTGAAACAACTGGTGTTTCAACCACTGTTGTCATTACAACAGATGTTGTAACACCTGTTGTCTTCTACTTTTTGGCAGGAGGAGATGGTGGTGAGGTTGTTTTTGGTGGTGGTGGTAAAGCAGTGGATGTGGTGTGTGTTGAAGTGGTGTGTGTTGAAGTGATAACAGATGTTGAAACCTCTGAAGTACCAGCAGTAGTTGATACAGCTGAGTTATAACAACTGTTTGGATGGAGGTTTGATGTTGGGGGCTTTTGGATGATGGTTTAGGAGTATGCTTTTTGAGTCTGGATGATGTGGACTTGGGTTCCCTCACTTTTCTAGTGGGATTTCTTTTTAGCTCGGGATTTTGAACATCCTTTAGCCCAGAACAACCCTGCGCATTCAGCTCCATGTAAGCTCTTTTCTCCTTGTTCCACCTTGACATATCCTTTGCCGCTCTATCCCTTTTTACACTTGCTATAGCTTCATCAAGTGCATTTTGGGTAACATCAACCTTTTTGCTACCATCTGGCAAAGGTATCTGCTTGGTCATATTCTCCATTTCTGGTTCTATGTAGAGATCATCATCTACTCCCTTCTTCTTCCATTCTTTAATTTTGTCCCCCTTTTTGGCATTATCTGAGGGTAATTGATCAATGAAGAGAACAGTTGGAGAAGCAGTGCCAGTGGTTTTCAATAAATGGGCCTTGAGAGCCTTGATGTCTGCTTGTGTGTTCTTGAACCTAGACTCCATAATATTTCTCAGCTTTTGTACATGTATTTCATGTTGCTGATCAGCCATTTGTTTTTGTTGTTGGAGAAAAGGTTGAAATAGATTCCAGAGCTCATTTGCAGCAGGTGCTTGTGGTGGAGCAGGTGCTTGAGGTGGAACAGCAGTGGATTGCATCTTTTGTACTTTCAACAACTGTTGTAGCATATCTTTGATATCTGCAACTCGTTCCGTCAATTCTAGATATTTTAACAACCCTGATCCTCACTCTGCAAATTATGCTTTTACTGCAAATTGTGAAAACCAGATGTCAGATAATTTGTGTTTTGAACTTAATGATCTGCAACACTTTGATCCCAAAGACTTAGAAGAGATGGACATTTTGCATCAATTGGCTTTGCTTAGTGTAAGAACAAGCAAATTCTACAAAAGAACAGGGAGAAAATTCCCAGGGTTACATGGGAATTTAAGGGTGGGGTTGGATAAATCAAAAATCAAGTGTTACAAGTGCAATAGGCTAGGTCATTTTGCTAGGGAATGCAGGAGTCAAACTACTGGTCCTATAATAACTCATCCCAGCTCAAACCCTAGACCACAAAATCAAAGCACTGTGCACTATACCCAATATACCCCTGCAGCCCATGTTAACAATGCTCACTATGCTGCTACCCCTGTGCCTGTGCATTATGTCCAAACCACTGTTCCACAAATTCAGTACGTTCAAACCCCTGTTCCTCAGGCACAAGTGCAACCTGTTGCACCTCAAATAGCTGCTCCAGCAGTGGTACAACCAGATCAGCAAAGCTTCTTCACTCAAGGCTTTGTTGACTGGAGCAGCATGCCTGATGAGCTTGGTGATGAAAATTTTGCACTCTATGCTTTTAATGAACCTTCTAATGATGAATTTTGTTTGATGGCATTAGAGTCAATACCAGAGGGGGTAGAAACTGAAGGTGAACAGCTAAGTGCTGAAACAGTGGATGAAGTGACTGAAGCAGTGGTTACTGCAGTTGCTGGTGAACTGCTGCTGGGAGAAAATTCAGAAACCCTGATTGAACCACTGATAGATCCCTGGTCCGAAGATGACAAAGAAGAAAAGGAAGAGAAGAAAGCAGGTGAGAAAGAAGATAGAGCTCATGAAGAAGGTGATTTTAAATGTGATTGTGCCATAATGGCTGCTGCTAAGGTAACACCTCAAGTTCTTGAAAAACTGTGTTCAGACCAATGCATTATTGCATTTGCTAACATCAAAGAGGTAAATGAAAACCTTAGGGATAAAGTCTTGTCGGATGAAGTCAAATTTGAAAAGTCATTAAAACAACTTAGAAACAAATTGGCTGAAAAGGATAAAGAGATCAGCAGTCTTAAAGAAGAGAAAAGCATAACCAAAACTCAACTCCAAACTATGGTAGAAAAATACCAAGTTTGCAAAAAGGAGTTAGAGTCCACCCAAATCTCATGTGAGAAATGGGTGGAATCCTGTAAAGGATATGAGGTAATGCTTGAAAAACAGATTAAAAGCAATGTGAAATTTGGTGTTGGTTATAGAAAATATGATGATGAATACACTGCTTTTGAAAAATATGTTCAAACCACTGATGTAACCACTGAGTTCATCCCCACAAACAAGAATGGCCAAGAAGTGAAAATCACTGATAAACTTGGGAACAAAATCACACTCGACAGACCAATGGGATCCTCTACTTTTGAGGAGATTGAGAAATACCAGTTTAAACCCACTTGGTCTGATGAGTGTGACATTCTTGAAAATTTCAAACCCATGGACTTTACAACCACTGATGGTGTTAAAGCTCCAAAAGCAAAAGTCATTCCTTTTAAGGACATCCCAACAGAGGTTAAAAACTCTGTTGCAAAGGAGTCTGAAAAGAGAAAGAAGAGAGAAAAGATCAATAACTTGTTCTGTGAATTTTGTGAAAAGAGAAACCATCTAACAAAAGATTGTTTTCATCTAAAAGCATATGATCTAAACAGAACAAGTGTCATTGTTCCTGCTGAAAGCTGCACCATCTGTGGTAAAACAAACCACAAAACTCAAGCATGTGTGTATCTCAAAAACTTTGATGTGAAAAAGAATGAATACACTGCTAAAACATCCTTGAGTCCATCAACATCATCTGTCAAATTCACCAAGAACCAACCACTGTTTGTGCCAGTTCAAACAGCTATCACAAAACAGCTGAACCAAACATCTGTCAAAAGAGATGTTCAGGTTACTGATGCACCCCCTGCCAATCAGTTCAGAAGAGGCAAGGAACAACAGTCTTACCAAAGGATTCCACACGTTTATGAGACCTACAAAAGGCCCTCTAAACCTAAAGTGAACAGGCATCCTTTTGGGTACCAACAGGTGATTGGGCAAAACCCACAACAGTGGTTAGAAAGAAACAGTCCTAAAACTATCCAAACCCCTGACCTAACCACTGTCCATCAATCTGCATCCATCCCAGACACTGTTGAGACCCTATCCAAAGCCTTATTGGCTTTGGAAACCCTAATGAACTAATCCTTTTACTTCATGTGCAGGGAGCTTCTGCATGCTTAGATAGCCTTTGGTATGTAGATAGTGGAGGCTCCAGGCACATGACAGGATATAAAGCCCTACTCAAAGATTTCAAAATTCATGGAGGGGGTGATATATCCTTTGGGAATAATAGTAAAGGAAAGGTTCTGGGGTCTAGTACAGTGCAGTCTGGAAATGTAAAATTTGAAAATGTCAACCTGATAGACAATCTGAAATTCAACCTCCTGAGTGTTTCACAAATGAGTGATAAGGGGTATGGGTCATTCTTCACAAAGGAGTGTTGTAGGATTGTTGGACCAGAAATGGTTAAAAAGATTGAAGCAATAATAAACACTGGAAAAACAAAACTTGTTGCTCAAAGAAGTGGCAATGTTTATGTTGTTGATATGTCAAAAGAGTGTCCCAGAGTTGATGCTTGTCTGTTCTCAGCTGCCTCTAACAAAGAGATAGAACTTTGGCACAGGAGACTGGGACACACAAATCTCAAGACAATCACTGAAATTTCAAAAAATGGCCTTGTAAGAGGCTTGCCACAAAAACTGTTTTCATGTCCTGAGCATTGCATTTCCTGTTTAAAAGGAAAACTGCATAAAAGCTCTTCTAAGTCCATTGAAGAGTCCAAAACAACCCAGTGTTTGCAAATGCTGCACATGGATTTGTTTGGCCCAGTTCAAGTCATGAGTCTCAAGAAGAAAAGATATTGTTTGGTTGTTATTGATGACTTATCTAGGTTTTCATGGACTTTCTTTTTACACTAAAAAGATGAAACTGCAGGCATTTTGCAAGACTTTGTGACACAGGTTGAAAAGCAATTTGACCTTCTAGTAAAAGTCTTCAGGAGTGACAATGGCACATAATTCAAAAATAAGGAGTTGGATGCCTTCTGTGTGAAGAAAGGGATTGTAAGGCAGTACAGCATCCCTAGAACACCAGAGCAAAATGGGGTAGTTAAAAGAAAGAACAGAACTTTGATTGAGGCTGCCAGAACCATGCTTGCTGATTCAGGTTTGCCATTAACTTTTTGGGGAGAGGCAGTAAACACTGCTTGCTATGTCCAAAACAAAGTTTTAATAAACCCCAGGCACAAAAGGACTGCCCATGAAATTCTGTATAAAATCAAACCACTGATCTCATACTTCAAGGTATTTGGCTTTTCAAAGCTGTCAAAGCTCAACCACTGCTACCTCAACAGTTGTTGACCAAAGTAGCCCATTAACCACTGCTTCCACATCATCAAACACTGCTGACAAAAGTCCCCAAACAGTGGATAAAAGTCAGCAGGTGCACACTCCATTACCTCCTATTCCACCACCTTTTGAAGCCACTGCTGCTAATGGGAATATCAAGCTTTCAGGTTTTTCAGACAGTGACTTTGCTGGATGTAACACCACAAGGAAGTCCACATCAGGAGGGTGCCAGTTTCTAGGTGATCGCTTAGTTTCATGGCAAAGCAAAAAGCAAGCAGATGTTTCAACATCCACTACTGAAACTGAATACATTGCTGTTGCAAGCTGTACAGCCCAACTCATGTGGCTTCAAAATCAGTTACTGGATTTTGGTGTCACTGCCTTAAAGACACCACTCATGTTGGATAGCCAGGCAGCAGAAAATATCATCAAAAATCCAGTTTCCTATTCAACCACCAAACACATCGACATCAGACATCACTTTGTGAGGGATTGCTATGAAAAAGGTTTGATTTCTCTACATCATGTTCCAACTAAAGACCAGCTGGCAGATGTGCTCACAAAAGCATTAGATACAGCCACCTTTGAAAGCTTGGTCTTTAGGATTGACATGCTAAACATGGAATAACAAGCAACATCTTGTTTTTCTATGAATAAAAGCATTAAAATGTTTTCAGAAAATCAAAAATCCATCCTTAAAAATAGTTAAAAATGAAGTTTTCATTAAAATCCTTAAAAGTCTGCCATAACCACTGCTTGTTCAAAAGTCTGCTCTACTTCAAAATGTCTGTTCACTGCTGAAAGCTATCCCCTGTTCTCTCATTTCCTTGATAAACTCTGTTGTTCAAAAGAAGTGTCTTATCCACTGATATACTATCCACTGATAGTGAAAATCATCCATTGCTTTCTTTTGTTACCGTTGAAACCACTGCCTTCTTCAGTATCTTTCATAAAAGTATTGTCCTTCATTTCACTAGGGGTTGGCATGTGGGCAGTACATAGTGGTCAGACCTTTTGTAACCGCTGCCACATCAGCAATCACTTTTTCCCTTACAAAACCCCCACTTCACACCAAAACAGGGTTTTACTGTCGAATTGAATTCTCAAAAATTCTCTTCTCAAAGCATTTTTTTCTTCAAATTCCTTCAAACCCTTCTTCGATCATCATCTCCAAAATGACAAAATCGAAACCATCTGCAAAACCCACTTCTAATCATCTTCAAAAGATGCCTCTGAAAAGGCAAAACCTACTGATATTCCACACAAACCATCTCACAATCTTCTGGGTCTCCTCACAAATCCCGGTACTACAGACGCTTTCGATTCCATCCTTGCTACCATATCTGCATCAAAGTACAAAACTTTGTTAACAGCAGATGCACCAATTTACTTGACAACCCAAAGAGAGTTTTGGAAGAATGTAACCCTTGACAAACAAGGTGACACTGTCATAGCCATTAACTCTACTCTAAAGGGTAAAGCAGTCAAGATTACACCATAATCAATTTCAGAGGTGTCACACCCCCAAAATCCACACATGCGGGGTATCACCGCTTGGAGGCATGACATGACCAGGATCGAGCCACCAATCAAATTGAACAACATAATTAAGTAAATAAAACCAACCACAATACAATTGGTTACTAAAATAAGTAACCGACTTTAGGTAAGCAGCGGAAGCATAAAACATAAGTCCAAAACATAAGTTCATAGTTCATGAGTTTAACGACCAATCATAAGTTCCATAAGTTCATAAAGTTTATTTATTAGGCACGGGACATAACAGTCCCTATTCCACAACGACCTCTTCCTCGTGCAAGCTCCATAAGTACCTATCGACCTGCAAGGCATGTAACAACAAATCAACAAAAAAAGTTGTGCGAGTTCACAGTTGGTTGTTCAGTTAATGAGTTCGTATAAGAAATCGTAAGTTCGTTTCATAACCATGTATTACCCATTATCCTTGATTCCCAAACCTTTACGATAATTAGTGGGGGCTTCCCATTTTGTATATACTAGACTAGTCGTATCCATAAGTGTCCTTCCCAATCCGAGGACAGTGGTAAGTATGAGTGTACGTAGGTTTTACGTACGTGCCCTTCTCAATCCGAGGACAGTAGTAGGTATGAGTGTACGTAGGTTTTACGTACGTGCCCTTCTCAATCCGAGGACAATAGTAAGTGTGAGTGTACGTAGGTTTTACGTACGTGCCCTTCTCAATTCGAGGACAGTAGTAGGTAGTCTAGTAGTGTTGATAATATAAATAGTTATTCAATCCCATTCCCAACCACCGGGAATCCCATGCCTTAGTAAGGGTGTGAACTCACCTCGGTTTGCTCGGTTAGACTCTCAAATATAGCTAACAGTCAAGGTCGGTCAATCAGGTCCAAATATGATTACCAGTTAGTCATTTAGTGATTTTCAAATAGAGCACAAAGTTCCTACACGTATCTATCACATAACATTCATTACTTTGACGGTTTATGCCCATATAAACTCCCCATTTATTCCCATTCATAAATAAACATACGATAATGCACATAACACATATAACATGTTAGATCATTCACAGATAGCATACTCGACATCTAGACACGCAAATTACAACTTATGTCGTTTCAGCTTAAATATTCAAAACCGGGCTGTTTTCGGACATTTTAATAAAATAGTTAACTTATTCCAAAAATTCCCAAATTTTTACAGAATGTCTTAAACGTTCCAAATTTTATTGTGTTAAAATATCGGGGTCCAGTTCATTACTAATATTTTATAAAGATTCATTTTCCGGACTGAACTCAGATTTATCTTTTTCTGACCACAGTCCACGGAATAATTTATTTAAAATTCATCGAGAGTCCGATTTACGAAATTCCAGTGAGAGAATTACAAATACATCGGTGGTCATCTACAGTACAAGTTTCATGATCTAACTCTACACAGAACTCAGATTATGACAGAAAACAAAACGCATATTTTCAGCAGAAAAATGCAGCTCTAGCTGCTGTTACGAAATGACACTTTAAAAATAGTAAACGGAGTCCAAAAATTATGATTCTGGTGCCAATAGAACCGTATTTCATAATAACACGTTATAGACTCAAAATATCAGTTTTTCGTTGAGTTATGACCTGTTTACAGCCAACTGATGTTGGATGTAAAAGCTTGGACATATTCTGCTTTTCAGCCTTTAGCTTTCTAATTTGTGTTCAATTGATTCCGTTAACATGTTTAGTGATCACAACAACATCAAACATCAATATCAACCAGCAAATCATCAGGAAATCAATCAAGAATCATAACAACACAAGATCTACATGATTTACACACATAACTTCTCTTTATCCATCTTTTATTCCTTATGTTTAAGACTTTAAGTTATGTTCATGTGTGTTTTTTATTTTTAACCATTACATCTACTATTAACCACTTTAAACGAGATCAAGATGATGTTTAGAGGCACTTACTACTAGCTCGAGGCTAGGGAAGAAACAAGACGTAAACGAGGTGGATAAAAGAAATCTAGAGAGGTTCTTGCACTTTCGAGAGCACCGGGATTGCTTGTATGATCTCTTGCTTCTATGGATGAATGAAAAATGGTTGGAATGGAGGTTGATGATGGTGAGATGGTGGTGATGGGGTTCGGCCGTGACCAAGGGAAAGAAAGAGAGAGAGAGCCTGCTTGGTTGGGTGTTTAGTGAAAATGATGGTGATGATCCTTAAAACTTATAAACCATTTCCTTATTATCCATCATATAATATGTTCTCTAGATATTCAACATGTAGGAATACAATAATCACAAAATTGTGGGGTGTGTCCCCACTCCACAAACCGGTTCTTAAAGGGGGGGGGGGTATAAGGTTGGATGGTGATGATTTGGTTAGGATCTAGTTAGTTTCAAATGATAGGTTAGTGTATTAATGTGTGTATAATAATATAAAGGGTGTTAGGGTGTTCGGGGACCCTAACCAGTTCAGAAAAGTAAGAATAATGTCTTTGGCAATATTTTTTATGCTCTGGGTAAAGTCCGGTTGTTCGGTTGGAAGTTGTTTCGTTAAAGTGCTTAATTAATCCGTAAAGTGTCTTATATATATATATATATATATTGTTACTCAAACAGCTGAGGCCGTTATTCAACAAACTCGTCATCCAGAACGTAATAATACGAATCCAATCTCTGGTGAAGAAATTCGTGAGAATACCACGAACCATACTACCTATAGTATAGACATATGGATCACTAAATTCCAAAAACAAAAGCCGAAATCTTTTAGTCACGCTAATAATCCAGTCGAAGCAAGGAACTGGATAGCTCATGTTGAAAAGATCTTCGGAGTTCTTGGAGTTCCGGAGCAATACAAAGTTAGATTGGCTACCTACAAACTTGAAGATGACGCACAAACTTGGTGGGAAGGATATAAGAAAGTCAAAGGAGGGGATGATTTTGACGCTAATCTTTCATGGGTCGACTTTCGTAATATCTTTTACGACAAGTATTTTTCGACCGCTGATAAAGAAGCTTATATCAGGGAGTATGCAGTGATTCGACAGGGGAGTGACGAACCAGCCTCTGAGTTCATTACTAGATTTGCAAGGTTGGCTAGTATTGTAGGAGAAGTTGCAGGATCGGCAGAAGCCCAGGCAGAAAAATGCAAGTGGGCAGTCAATGATCGAATTCGGAAGTCGATCATGTACATGAAATTTAAGGATATCACCGAAGTTGCCGATGCAATCAAAACTTTTGAGTTCGAGAGGAAAGAATTTTTATCCCGAACTGAGGATAATAAGAAAAGAAACCGAGAAGGACAAATTAAGCAGGCAATCGGCCAATCATCCACTACGCCACAGCATCAAGACCGCAAAGTGCAAGGAAATCAAAACTCTGGAAATCAGGCACGTCCATGGCAACCTAGACCACAAAATCTGAGGCCAGCTCAAAACCAGATTCAATTGTATGCAGAACCTATTAGAGCTCAACCACTGAATCAACATGTAAACCCAAATCAGATTACATGTCCTCTATGTAATACTTGTGGTAAGAGACATCAGGGCGTATGTCACCGAAGTACAGGAGCATGTTTTAGATGTGGCCAAACTGGACACATGATTAAGGAGTGTACAAAGAAAGACACTAAGAAGAATAACCGACCAAACGTTGCACCACCCAATGTTGGAGGAAGAGTTTTCGCACTTTCTGCTACTGATGCTGCTAATCTTCCAGGTACTGTATCTGGAACCCTTCAGCTTGGTAAACATAGTATCTATGTGTTATTCGATACAGGAGCGACCCATTCTTTAGTATCCCATTCGTTTACTAAGTACCTTCCGATAAGACCAACTCTCTTAAATCATACTTTAACCATTTCCACTCCCATGGAAAATTCATCCGTAATCACTTCCGTATATAAAGATTGTCCGATCCGTATTGAATCTATTGTGTGTAAGGCCGATCTATTTCCAATACATATGTGTGATTTTGATGTTATTCTAGGAATAGATTGGTTGTCTAGACATCGTGTAACTATAGATTGTCATTCTCGCCGTGTTATTTTCGGTGATATTCATCATCCTGATATTATATATCAGGGAACTCAAGCTCATAAATCTCTTAAGATTATTTCTGCACTCAAAGCTCGAAAATTCATATCAAACGGTTGTGCTGGATTCCTAGCATCGATTAAGGATACTTCTGCTAGTGTTAAGAGTATCGATAGCCATTCCGTTGTCCGTGAATATCCTGATGTATTTCCGGATGAACTACCAGGATTACCACCTGACCGTCAGGTAGAATTCACCATCGACTTGATTCCTGGTGCCGAGCCTATTTCTAAAGCTCCATACCGTATGGCTCCAATGGAACTGAAGGAGTTGAAGGAACAATTGCAAGAATTGTTAGATCTAGGATTTATAAGACCCAGTGTTTCACCTTGGGGTGCTCCGGTCTTATTTGTGAAGAAGAAAGACGGTAGTATGCGTTTATGTATTGACTACCGAGAGCTGAACAAGATTACTATTCGTAATCAGTATCCTCTGCCTCGCATTGATGATCTCTTTGATCAACTTCAGGGGGCTCAGTTCTTCTCAAAAATCGACCTGAGGTCCGGGTACCATCAGCTAAAGATCAAGAATGATGATGTTCCCAAGACAGCCTTTCGTACTCGATACGGTCATTACGAATTTTTGGTTATGCCCATTGGGCTAACTAATGCACCCGCAGTCTTCATGGATTTGATGAATCGCGTATTTCACAAATTCCTAGACAAATTCGTTATTGTCTTTATCGATGACATTCTGGTGTATTCTAAGAGTCGCGAAGAGCATGAAGCACATCTACATGTAGTACTTGGAACCTTGCGGCATGAGAAGTTGTACGCAAAGTTTTCCAAATGTGACTTTTGGCTTAGCTAAGTGGCATTTCTAGGTCATGTCATATCAGCAGAGGGAATTATGGTAGACCCAACAAAGGTTGAAGCTATTACAAAATGGCCAAGACCTATTTCTGTTACCGAAATACGAATTTTCTTGGGTCTTGCTGGCTATTACCGAAGATTTGTTGAAAGATTCTCGGCAATTGCTTTACCACTCACAAAACTCCTAAGGAAAGGGGTGAAGTACTCATGGAATGAGGAACAAGAGAAAAGCTTTGAAGAATTGAAGAAACTACTCGTATCCTCTCCGATACTCGCTCTCCCTTCTGGATCAGGAGGTTACCAAGTCTATAGTGATGCCTCAAAGAAAGGATTAGGTTGTGTGCTAATGCAACATGGAAAGGTTATCGCGTATGCCTCCCGTCAGTTAAAGCCTTATGAAGTTAACTACCCTACCCATGATTTAGAACTAGCCGCAGTAGTCTTTGCACTTAAGATTTGGCGACACTATCTGTATGGTGAAAGTTGTGACATCTTTACCGACCACAAGAGCCTCAAGTACATATTTACGCAGAAGGAGCTAAATATGAGGCAAAGAAGGTGGTTAGAACTTTTAAAAGATTACGACGCAAATATTCAATACCATCAAGGTAAAGCCAATGTTGTAGCTGACGCGTTGAGCCGAAAGAATTCCGGGACTATATCTTGCTTACAAATTCAGCCTCGTATTATGAGGGATCTCGAAAAAATGAACATTTGGCTTCAGGTTAGTAAATCTGATGGATATCTAGCTAGAATGCAGATTAAACCCGACCTCATATCACGGATCAAAGATGCACAAAAGCAAGATGGAGAACTTTGGGCAATTGTGCAAAATCTTGAGGTGGGTAAACAATCTGAATTTCGTATAGACCATCATGGGGTGATTTGGTGCGGTAAAAGACTTTGTGTACCCGATGACTCCACCCTTCGTGAGTCATTATTAGCTGAAGCTCACAGCTCACCATTTTCAATTCACCCAGGATCTACTAAGATGTATAGAGATTTAAGACAGAACTTCTGGTGGAATGGTATGAAGGAAGACGTTGCTCGATACGTAAGTAAATGCCTCACTTGCCAACAAGTGAAAATTGAACACAAACGAGCAAGCGGTCTATTGCAGCCATTGGATATTCCCATATGGAAGTGGGATGAGATCACAATGGATTTTGTTACTGGTTTGCCTAAGACATTCAAGAAGAATGATATTGTATGGGTTGTTGTCGATAGATTGTCGAAGTCAGCACATTTTCTACCGATTCAGCAAGGATTTTCGGTTAATAAGTTATCCGAAATATTTCTTCAAGAAATTATTCGACTCCATGGCACACCATCTTCCATTGTTTCCGATAGAGACCCACGTTTCACCTCACGATTTTGGAAAGGTTTTCAGGCAGCTTGGGGTACACGACTGAAGTTTAGTACGGCTTTCCATCCACAAATAGATGGGCAGTCGGAACGCATGATTTAGACCTTGGAAGACATGCTCCGAGCATGTGCACTTGAATGGTCTGGAAACTGGGATGAATATCTATGACTTGTTGAGTTCGCTTACAACAATAGTTGGCAAGCAAGTATTGACATGGCACCTTTTGAGCTTTTATACGGTCGGAAATGTCGTGCACCGATATGCTGGGATGAAGTTGGAGAAAAGATTATTGAAGGGCCAGAACTAGTTCAGATTACAAATGAAAAAGTCACTATGGCACGAGAAAAACTGAAAGAAGCTCAAAGTAGACAAAAGAGCTATGCAGATCAAGATAGACGACCACTTGAATTTAAAATTGGTGACCACGTATTCTTAAAAGTATCACCTTGGCGTGGTGTCCGTAGATTTGGAATTAAAGGGAAACTTAGTCCTCGTTTCATTGGTCCGTTTGAAATCCTTGAAAGAATTGGAGAAGTGTCATATCGACTGGCTTTACCGCCTCAACTCTCACATGTTCATAACGTTTTTCATGTCTCCTCGTTAAGAGGATATAATTATCATCCACTCCATGTCCTTAGTTATCCGTTACTTACAATTCACGAAGATTTGTCCTACGAAGAGGAACCAGAAGCCATCTTAGATCGACAAGAAAGGGTTTTGCGTAGGAAAGTAATTCCGTTTGTTAAAGTCCTCTGGAAAAATCACTCTGAACGCGAAGCAACATGGGAATCTGAAGAATCAATTCGCTCTCTATACCCTAATCTATTCTAGTAATATAATTTTAGTCGATGTAACGGTAAAACTTGCTCTTTGATATATGTTCATTTGTTTCTGTTTACGGTTATTTATGCTTTACCTTATGTAAATATATCTTAGCTATGATTAAGCATATCTATGTAGGAAATATCAGTACCAATAGTCACTCTAGTATCTGTAAGTCTCCATTGACTTTTCGTACGGTAAGATATTTTATTAAGATGCGTTATAGGAGGACCATTAGGGCACATATATAAGGTAATTAACAATTATAGTCATGACCTTAGTTATGAATTTCAGACACACATGTGTGTTTAGGAGATTCTGGTTATATAAGTTAGAAACTCTGCTATGAAAGTTCCGTTTCTGTTACTTATGCGATAGGTTATATTCTTATTTGAAAATTTTCGAGGACGAAATTTCTTTTAAGGGGGTAATAGTTGTAATGCCCATAAATTTAAAATCATTATTCTAGAAATAAAAAGAATAATAATAATTTATAAATTCCCCACTAGAAAACCCTAATTAAGACACCCAAGTAATTCTGTACAAACCCTAGAATTTTCAGAATTTACAGAATCAGGATTAGGGCCCCTAAAACTCAGGGGGGGGGGTATTCCCTACTTGATAATTATCTTCGTAACTTGCGAACGAAGTTGAAATTTAAAATTCTGTCGATTCAGCTAGGCTAGTCCCACACGTGGCAACCCTATACATAAAATAAGTTGTCACGCGGGCCGCGTAAGGTTAACCTTAATGTCACGCGGGCCGCGACAAGTTCAAAATTCACCTATAAATAGAGGATGTGGGACTTGATTCTGGACACAAAAACGACGAAGAAACTCAGAATACACTCTGAAAAATCGTCCAATTACTCAATTAACACACACGAAACACAAATTAAGTATAGCAGGGTGCTGCAATCAGGGTATTAACTCGATCGCTATTACGATTCATTGTCCGATCGATCAATGTACTCAATAGATGTTAAATTGCTGCCCACATTAGGGTGATGTTTTGTCATTAATTGTGATTCCGACCGGATGTTGAGTGCCACCCGAATACGGGGAATACTCTGTCCTTCGTTGTGAATCCGATGGATGTTTAAGCATAGCACTTTGTCATTCGTTGTGAGGGTTGATCTCGTGAGTTATCGTAAATGCTGTATTAAGTTACTAACCCAGTTGTGTGCATGTTCTTTAAATTAGGTTAAAAGACTAATCAGTAGTCTAAACTCTGCCGTATAAATCTGAAATATTATCATAAGGTAGCATCACTTTGGAATTATTAAGGTACGGATCCTTACCCCACTCTTATTGCTTCATAATTCAAATTGTTATAAACCGCTAAATTACTATATCTTTTAAAAACTCCTTACGTCTTTGATTATCGATTCATTTGACAGTCCATTCGAATTCTATTCTAATCATTTGATTTAAGCTTTCATGTCATGCGATAGTATTATGTTAGTTGTACTCATTATCGCATGTTCCAATATATGTTCCGTTTTGTTATGAAAATAAGTTTTATAAGTTATGTGAATAAGACCATTTGTACTCTGATACCCTGAGTATCGCTTCTCGTGGAGTGTCCCACGAGCATGTTGTTGCGGCATCGACATCATGTGCTCCAACCGTGACGGAGAGATTAGTTCACGGCGTCTCTTAAGTACAAGTGTGGTACATATAAGCTATTAGGAGGCGTATGGATCGATCCTAGGATTTAAGTATAAGGAGGTGGATAACGGGTATGCCAATTCGCCATCTCATGTGATAATTTATGCAGGAGTAGCTACCTGTGTATTGTCACGTTTTAAGTTGCTCATGGGTACATCCGTAAGATATGATTATGAAATTATGTTCTTGCATCGTATAATTTTCGTATAAAGCATTATTTGTTATTTGAGCGTATTATTCCGTACTGAGCATTCGGCTCATTCCGTGAAATTTTTGTATATACAGGTCAGCATGTTACTTTGGGCGGGGAAAAGAGAGAAGAATAAAGCCTAGGAATACATCTGAATATATTAGTTAATGAAGTTGAATGTTTCCGCTTGTATATTAACCTTAAGTTTCGTTGTTATGTGGTTGTATCCTTGTCAAATAAATAAATGGAATTATGACTTTTGTTTATGATATCACTGTTATTGTGACACGTCAGCCCTTCCGGGTTGGGGTGTTACAAAATGGGTCGGGTTCGAAGGTATAAGCGATTTATTAGATCGCTTACCCTTACGACCCTAGACAACGTGGTAATCAGTAGGCATAGTCACAAGGGACTATAACCATCGTGATTACAATCACGTTGCGAAGTTCAAATGAACTTCGCACTGACCATAAACTGGTCAATGCAGAAAGTCAAACAAAGTTTGACTTTCAGACTCGAAAAGACTCGAAAAGCAATAAAAGAATGAAGGAACACTTACGAAGGGTCCCCGAATGCTAATCTAGATCAAAATAGCTCAGGTATGAAACAAAGGTTTCAACTAAGAGCACAATTGATCAGATTCTAGTGAGAAATGAAGTTGGGGTATGTGGGTATTTATAGTTTTTCCCGAACCGTTAGGATCGTTGCTTGGAGAAGAGGGAATGATCACACCCCTACACTTGTTGGAATGTTGTGGTTACTGAATTTGGCCACCATAAGAGTTTAACATGTGGCACTTGACCTTTGGGAAGTGTTAGGGGCTGCTAACTTGTGTTAAAAATGACCTTTGCTGATCAGAAGAGGCCTAGCGTGACGCCAAGGGGGCTAGGCGTCACGCTAGGGTCCCCCTGATCAGCAAACACCTTCAAATGTTTATCTTTCAGTCCCTGTTGCGTATTCAGGCCATTTCCGACGTGTTTAAGGCTCGTTAAATCATTTTCAAGGCTCCACAAAGATTACTAATCATTGTGGACATGAAACATGCTCAAAAATATGCCGGATGTTGGTTCGTTTGGCCGTACGAACGCGATGTTCGCTTAATTACGACGGAATGCGCATAAGCGCGAAAAACGATCCAAAATGCGTGACGAATGGATTTTTCTTATGCCAAACACTAAAATAAAATATTTTAGTGCTTACATAGATTTTTGGATGTCCGGATGTATTCAGAACGTAAGTTATGCGCGAAAATGCAAACTTGTGCACTTTTTGACACTTTTAGTCCCTGAATGACCCAAAAGTATATTTTAGCACACCGAACCCCTCAAAGCTTATTTATAAGCTAGGTAAAGGATATTTAAGGTGTGTTTAACTTATGTTCATGTTCCGGCATATTCGTTCTAGTTCAGATTGGCATACTTTCGCAGTTTGTCAATTTTAGTCCCTGTAAGCGAATTAACTTGTTTTTGCCATACCAAAGCCTTCAAAACTTATTTCTAAGTTATGTAAAGGTTATTTAAGGTATGTTAAGCCTATGTCACTATTCCGGAGTGTTTGTTGCGTTAAACTGGTTATATTTACGCATCGGTGCGCGTATAACCTCCCAGAAAGCGATTTAGAGTTTGGAATTGAACAAAAATTGATATGTGCAAATGATACACATATTTTTAACAAATCCCAAGTATGAAATATAATATTTAATAGGTTCGGTATTTGTTTGAAGGCCGTGGAGGCACAGGTGTTACACCAGATGCGTCCGTTAACATAGTAGGCACCATTTTCCTTTTGTTCTAGCTGTTGCCTCGATCCTCGTAAGGATTCCGCCCTGATGTTCTCTGCTTTCAACGCTTCAACCTGAGCATCGCGAATCTGAGCAGGAAGGCTAGAGTGAATGGTAAGCTGTAACGCACGTACACGCTTAGGTATAGTATCCTTTCGGCTGAGGGCGTCGGCCACAACATTGGTCTTGCCCGGATGGTATTTGATAGCACATTCGTAATCGTTCAAGAGTTTAACCCATCGGCGTTGTCGCATGTTTAATTCCTTTTGCTTGAAGAGAAGCTCGAGACTCCTGTGCTTGGTGTAAATGGTGCACTTGGTACCGTACATGTAATGTCTCCATATCTTAAGTGCGAAAACAACTGCTCCTAATTCCAAGTCATGCGTAGTGTAGTTCCTTTCGTGAACCTTAAGTTGGCGTGATGCGTAGGCGATGACCTTTTCACGTTGCATCAACACGCAACCAAGTCCTTGGATGGAAGCGTCACAATAAACCACGAAATCATCTGTGCCTTCAGGCAATGAGAGGATAGGCGCGCTGCAAAGTCTATCCTTCAAGTGCTGAAATGCGGACTCCTGTGCATCACCCCAATGATAGGTGACACCCTTCTGAGTCAGTGAAGTGAGAGGTTGCGCAATCTCTGAAAAATCCTTGATAAGCCTTCTGTAATATCCTGCCAAACCCAAGAATTGGCGGATTTCTGTTGGTGTGCGGGGTGCAGGCCAGTTCTTGATCGAGTCAACCTTGGATGGATCCACATGAATTCCATCCTTGTTTACCACATGGCCTAGAAAGTGGACTTCGCGAAGCCAAAAGTCACATTTCGAAAATTTGGCATACAACTGCTCTTTTTGAAGAAGTTCCAGCATAAGTCGTAGATGCTGCTCGTGTTCCTCCTTACTCTTCGAATAGATCAGGATGTCGTCGATGAACACTATGACAAACTTATCCAGGTTAGGCTTGCACACTCGGTTCATGAGATCCATGAAGACCGCTGGTGCATTCGTCAACCCGAAAGGCATGACCAGAAACTCGTAATGGCCGTAACGAGTTCTGAATGCGGTTTTGGAGACGTCCTCCTCTCGGACTCTCAGCTGATGGTATCCCAATATCAAATCAATCTTAGAGTAATAGCTCGACCCTTGCAGCTAGTCGAACAAGTCGTCAATACGTGGAAGAGGATAACGATTCTTCACGGTCACCTTATTAAGTTCGCGATAGTCAATACACATTCTGAAAGTACCGTCTTTCTTCTTCATGAATAGTACTGGAGCTCCCCAGGGCGAAGAGCTAGGACGTATAAAACCCTTTTCCAAGAGTTCTTGTAATTGCGTGGACAGTTCTTCAAGTTCTGTTGGAGCTAGACGATAAGGTGCTCGAGCTACTAGTGCTGCTCCAGGAGCTAGCTCGATTTGAAACTCAACTTGGCGATGAGGCGGAAGACCAGGCAATTCCTCAGGAAATACCTCAGGAAAGTTACGTACAATAGGAATGTCTTCAATTCTCTTCTCTTCCGTTGATGTGTCAGTAACGAGTGCCAGAATGGCAGTGTGGCCCTTTCGCAAACACTTCTGGGCCTTAAGGAAAGAGATAATGCCTACAACAGCACCACTCTTGTCGCCATGAATCACGAGGGGTTCTTCACCAGAACGAGGAATGCGGACGATTTTCTCCTTGCAAACAATCTCCGCTTGATTATGAGATAGCCAATCCATCCCAATAACGACGTCAAAACTACCCAGTGTGATAGGAATAAGATCGATAGAGAAGGTCTGACCAGCTAAGACGTGGTTACAACCTTTGATTACGTGCGTGACCTCGAGACTTTTACCGTTTGCTAGCTCTACTGTGTGTTTGGGGGTCAAAAGTGTTGGAGTGCGCTTAAGCATTTGACTAACTTTTAGAGACACATAACTAGTATCGGCACCCGAATCAAATAAAACAGTAACATAAAAGTCGTCGATAAGGAACTTACCCATCACTATGTTAGGATCATTCCTTGCGTCACCCTAACCAATCACGAACACTCGACCCCTGGCACCGTTACCATCATTGTTTCCTCCATTGTTGCCCCCATTATTGTTCCTGTTTCCTTGGTTGTGATTCTGATTCTGATTCTGATTTAACTGCGGGCAGTGTCTCTTGAAGTGATCTTCAGCACCACACTGAAAGCATCCCTTGTTGCCCTGTTGCTGTTGCTGATTCTGCGATGCTTGTTGTTGCTGCTGACGATTCTGATTCGTAGGCCGTGAGCTCCTACAATCCTTGGCTTCATGACCCATCTTGAGACACCTCTGACAGCGTCCCTTGTTGCACTGACCACTATGGTGTCTGTTGCATTTGTTGCACTTTGGGTGGTTTCCTCGATATCCACCCTGCCCTTGACTACCAGAAGGGTGCTGACCAGGACTCTGGTAGCCATCAATCTTTCGCTGCTGCGCCTGGGACTGAACTGTAGTCGAACCCTTGTTGTTGGCTCCATCCCATTTTCGTTTGTTGTCACTGGGAATAGCAGAAGTAGCAGTAACAGTAGCACTTATACGCTTAGGCAGCCTGTTCTGTTCCACTGCCTGGTCTGTGAGACGATGAGCGAGACGAGTAACATCCTGGATGGTATCAAGGTTAGCAGCAGTCACATGGCTTTGTATCTCTGGTACTAAGCCTTTGAGGTACAGCTCAATGCACTTGATGGGAGGATCCACGATAGTTGGACATAACACTGCCAGTTCGTTGGATCGCTTCGTATACGCCTCTATCTCTGACCCCGTCATCTTCAGGTTAAAGAACTCCACTTCCAACTTGTGGATGTCATCACAATTACAGTATTCTCGCTTGATCAGCTCCTTGAAGTCGTTCCATGGGGTGGCATTAGCAGCTGCCAGCCCTAACATTTGAACTTGCGCGTTCCACCAAGTCAACGCAACGCCTTCGAGAGTACCAGTGGCATACTTCACCCTACGAGCCTCAGGGCATTCACACATCTCGAAGACCGATTCAAGCTTCTCAAACCAGTGGAGGAGTCCGACGGCCCCTTCAGTGCCACTGAAAGTACTAGGATGACAGTCCATAAATCTCTTGAACGTGCATACTGGTGGCTGAGCGTTCTGACCTCCTGCCTGGGCAGCTGCGAGCGCTGCAGTAACTTGTTAAGTGATCAAAGCCGCCAACTGGGCTTGAGTTAGGTTAACACGTCCACTCATGATCTTCATATCGAAGGAAAACATGAGTGTGAGAGGTTCGCAAAAGTGCGATGACAGAAGAGAGTAGGCACACATGTGTTTTCAATCAATAGTTGCTACGTTCATCTAAGCATACCATAAGCAAAGTTCTATGTAACTAGCAAGTAGGTAATAATAAAAACATAAACCATATCACCTATAGTGTTGAGCCTTGCGCGTGGAGTGAAGCGTCGTTGTGGATCGTTGAGCACGGTACTGGTTATAGTCTGGTTTTATCAAAAAGCTTTTCCCTTTTTAAAACCAAGTTCACTATAACCAATTGCTCTGATACCAATCTGTCACACCCCCAAAATCCACACATGCGGGGTATCACCGCTTGGAGGCGTGACATGACCAGGATCGAGCCACCAATCATATTGAACAACATAATTAAGTAAATAAAACCAACCACAATACAATTGGTGACTAAGATAAGTAACCGACTTTAGGTTAGCAGCGGAAGCATAAAACATAAGTCTAAAACATAAGTTCATAGTTCATGAGTTTAACGACCAATCATAAGTTCCATAAGTTCATAAAGTTTATTTATTAGGCACGGGACATAACAGTCCCTATTCCACAACGACCTCTTCCTCGCGCAAGCTCCATAAGTACCTATCGACCTGCAAGTCATGTAACAACAAATCAACAACAAAGTTGAGCGAGTTCACAGTTGGTTGTTCAGTTAATGAGTTCGTATCAGAAATTGTAAGTTCGTTTCATAACCATGTATTACCCATTATCCTTGATTCCCAAACCTTTACGATAATTAGTGGGGGCTTCCCATTTTGTATGTACTAGACTAGTCGTATCCATAAGTGTCATTCCCAATCCGAGGACAGTGGTAAGTATGAGTGTACGTAGGTTTTACGTACGTGCCCTTCTCAATCCGAGGACAGTAGTAGGTATGAGTGTACGTAGGTTTTACGTACGTGCCCTTCTCAATCCGAGGACAGTAGTAGGTATGAGTGTACGTAGGTTTTACATACGTGCCCTTCTCAATCCGAGGAGAGTAGTAAGTGTGAGTGTACGTAGGTTTTACGTACGTGCCCTTCTCAATCCGAGGACAGTAGTAGGTAGTCTAGTAGTGTTGATAATATAAATAGTTATTCAATCCCATTCCCAACCACTGGGAATCCCATGCCTTAGTAAGGGTGTGAACTCACCTCGGTTTGCTCGGTTAGACTCTCAAATACAGCTAACAGTCAAGGTCGGTCAATCACGTCATAATATGATTACCAGTTAGTCATTTAGTGATTTTCAAATAGAGCACAAAGTTCCTACACGTATCAATCACATAACATTCATTACTTTGACGGTTTATGCCCATATAAACTCCCCATCTATTCCCGTTCATAAATAAACATACGATAATGCACATAACACATATAACATGTTAGATCATTCACAGATAGCATACTCGACATCTAGGCACGCAAATTACAACTTATGTCGTTTCAGCTTAAATATTCAAAACCGGGCTGTTTTTGGACATTTTAATAAAATAGTTAACTTATTCCAAAAATTCCCAAATTTTACAGAATGTCTTAAACGTTCCAAATTTTATTGTGTAAAAATATCGGGGTCCAGTTCAATACTAATATTTTATAAAGATTCATTTTTCGGACTGAACTCAGATTTTTCTTTTTCTGACCACAGTCCACGGAATAATTTATTTAAAATTCATCGAGAGTCTGATTTATGAAATTCCAGTGAGAGAATTACAAATACATCGGTGGTCATCTATAGTACAAGTTTCATGATCTAACTCTACACAGAACTCAAGTTATGACAGAAAACAAAATGCATATTTTCAGCAGAAAAATGCAGCTCTAGCTGCTGTTACGAAATGACACTTTAAAAATAGTAAACGGAGTCCAAAAATTATGATTCCGGTGCCATTAGAACCGTATTTCATAATAACACGTTATATACTCAAAATATCAGTTTTTTGTTGATTTATGACCTGTTTACAGCCAACTGAAGTTGGCTGTAAAAGCTTGGACAGATTCTGTTTTTCAGCCTTTAGCTTTCTAATTTGTGTTCGATTGATTCCGTTAACATGTTTAGTGATCACAACAACATCAAACATCAATATTAACCAGCAAATCATCAGGAAATCAATCAAGAATCATAACAACACAAGATCTACATTATTTACACACATGACTTCTCTTTATCCATCTTTTATTCCTTATGTTTAAGACTTTAAGTTATGTTCATGTGTGTTTTTTATTTTTAACCATTACATCTACTATTAACCACTTTAAACGAGATCAAGATGATGTTTAGAGGCACTAACTACAAGCTCGAGGCTAGGGAAGAAACAAGACATAAACGAGGTGGATAAAAGAAATCTAGAGAGGTTCTTGCACTTTCGAGAGCACCGGGCTTGCTTGTATGATCTCTTGCTTCTATGGATGAATGAAAAATGGTTGGAATGGAGGTTGATGATGGTGAGATGGTGGTGATGGGGTTTGGCCGTGACCAAGGGAAAGAAAGAGAGAGAGAGAGAGCTTTCTTGGTTGGGTGTTTAGTGAAAATGATGGTGATGATCCTTAAGGTTAACTTATAAACCATTTCCTTATTATCCATCATATAATATGTTCTCTAGATATGCAACATGTAGGAATAAAATAATCACAAAATTGTGGGGTGTGTCCCCACTCCACAAACCGGTTCTTAAAGGGGGGGGGGGGTATAAGGTTGGATGGTGATGATTTGGCTAGGATCTAGTTAGTTTCAAATGATAGGTTAGTGTATTAATGTGTGTATAATAATATAAAGGGTGTTAGGGTGTTCGGGGACCTTAACCAGTTCAGAAAAGTAAGAATAATGTCTTTGGCAATATGTTTTATGCTCCGGGTAAAGTCCGGTTGTTAGGTTGGATGTTGTTTCGTTAAAGTGCTTAATTAATCCGTAAAGTGTCTTATATATATATTTTTTAACGTTTTTAATTTTCAACACTCAGGAAGGCATACCGGACTATTTAGTAACTTTTATGTATACTACTAGCATGTTAACAAGTACATGTAAGTATAACACAGTAATCAGAGAGCAGTCAAATGATTCAGCACAGTCATCAAGTACTTAAATTAACATTAATAGATTGTACGGTTACATGTAAATTTGAGGGTTGTCACATTCTCGCCCTGTTAAGAGAATTTCGTCCCGAAATTTAGCGCGTGGTTACTGAGGAAGCTAGTTAAGTTGCGTTGGTTTCCTGGTTTTCCTGGGGTGTCACAAGAGGTCTTTCAACTCTACGATCAGGAAGGTACAATTTCTTTTCCCAAAAACGAATTAAAAAATGATTTTCTGGAAAGAGGGTATTATGCAGAAGTAAAAAAGGACACCTTACAAAAAGGTTACTTCCCTTCTGCAACAAGATTTTTATTTCATACCCTCCTAATGTGTGTTTCAAACAAAACCACTGCTTTTAACGAAATACCATTAAAAATTCAAAATCTGGGATATGCTATTCTTCAAGGAGAAAATTTTAATTATTCTTGGGAAATTTTTAATGATCTGGTTAAAAATGTTGAAACAAAGGCATTCTTACTATTTCCAAGATTTTTGAGTTATTATTTTGAAAAGAAACTTGGTAAGAATGGTCCTGCTGCAATAAAACAAGGTGACTCTATTTAAATAAACAACTTAACCGCTGAAACTTTTACAAGAATGTCAACACCTTGCAAAACACAAGCAGAGGTGCCTGAGCAGAATTTAGCAGTTACCACTGCTCCTTAGGTATCTGCTGCTGAGCCCACTGCTCAAGGTGATCAAAGTTGCAAAACAACTGCTTTGAAACGCACACCTACAATCACCAAAAGCCAACAAAAAGAAAAACTCAAAAACCCCCCAAACCCATCAAAAAGGCAACTCTGGAGGATGAGATACCAGAGCAATTGCCTGTGACAGCACAAAAGTCACAAGAAACCACTGCTGCTTCTTCCTCGCAGCAGTTGCTAAAAATATCTCAACCCATAGCCGAAACCCCTCCTGTTTCTTCTCAAAAAGAACAGGTTGTACACATAGGGATTCCACAATATGATGCTCTGGAATCACTTATTTCCATCATCCACAGCCCAATGCCTGGGGCACATTCTCTTCTCACACCAAACCTCACATCCACAATTCCTCCACCAACTAGACTTTTATTGGAAGCAATTGATTTGAACCAGGCACAAACCAGTCCTTCTCAATCACCTATCAATGAGAATATGCCTCAACAAATGACTGGGTCTGATGTATCAATCCTTGCTAACCCACCAACACAACTTAAGGAGGTTACACCCCTTGAGTTACAAGTAACTCTTGGTGGTAATCCAAGTGAAGCAGCCACTACAAATGTTGAACCCACTGGTTTACATTTGGACAGTGGTTACATCAATAAGACTTCCTTGGAGGCAATTCCTTCCATAGCACCTCTGACATCCACCAGTGGATTTGTTTTTACCACTGGCAACATCAAAAGGCTGTCAATTGTTGAAGGAAGAAGACCCCAGTACCAAGAAAAAGGGGCATCAGTGGTTAATGTTTGGAGTACACTCCCTACCTCAACCACTGATAAAACCACTGCTAGTGGGAAATCAGTGATCCCATTAAAATGGGTGATGGTTTAAAATATCTGGAATTGACGGAACGAGTTGACAAACTGGATACAGCTGTTGCAGATATCAAAGACATGCTACAACAGTTGTTAAAAGTACAAAAGATGCAATCCACTGTTGTTCCACCTCAAGCACCTGCTCCATCACAAGCACTTGCTACAAATGAGATCTGGAATCTATTTCAACCTTTTCTCCAACAACAAAAACAAATGGCTGATCAGCAACATGAAATACATGTACAAAAGCTGAGAAACATTATGGAGTATAGGTTCAAGAACACACAAGCAGACATCAATGCACTCAAGGCCCACATCTTAAACACCACTGGCACTGCTCCTCCAACTGTTCTCTTCATTGATCAATTACCCCCAGATAATTCCAAAAAGGGGGAGAAAATTAAAGAATGGAAGAAAAAGGGAGTAGATGATGGTCTCTACATAGAACTAGAAATGGAGAATATGACCAAGCAGATACCTTTGCCAGATGGTAGCAAAAAGGTTGATGTTACCCAAAATGCACATGATGAAGCTATAGCAAGTGTAAAAAGGGACAGAGCGGCAAAGGATATGTCAAGGTGGAACAAGGAGAAAAGAGCTTACATGGAGCTGAATGCGCAGGGTTGTTCTGGGCTGAAGGATGTTCAAAATCCTGAGCTAAAAAGAAATCCCACTAGAAAAGTGAGGGAACCCAAGTCCACACCATCCAGACTTAAAAAGCATACTCCTAAACCATCATCCAAAAGCCCCCAACATCAAACCTCCATCCAAACAACTGTTGTGACTCCTGCTGTATCAACTACTGCTGGTACTTCAGAGGTTTCAACATCTGTTATCACTTCAACACACACCACTTTAACACACACCACATCCACTGCTTTACCACCACCACCAAAAACAACCTCACCACCATCTCCTCCTGCCAAAAAGCAGAAGACAACAGGTGTTACAACATCTGTTGTAATGACAACAGTGGTTGAAACACCAGTTGTTTCAACAGCTGTTAGTCGATCACAAACCACTGCCACTCAAATCACCACCACTGATCCACCCAAAACATCATCTGCCTCTCCTACAATAAAATGGAGAAGTATTTTCATACCAGATGATGATTCACCATCACCACCACCAACATCTTCAAAATCTCTATCACTTATTACAATACCCAAACCTGTTCCTCTCTCATCAGCTCAAATTCAAATGCCCTTAGCTCCTGCAGGTGTTCAATTCCCTCTTGAACTTATAGCAGTCAGAGAAGAAATCAAGTCTTTCTATTATGAGGATGACCCTGCTAAAAGGAAGTTGCCATCTGTTGAAGGATATCCCAGGCCAAACAATATTGAAGAATATTTGAAAGTCAAAGCTAAACAACCAGAGGATATCTCAAACAGAAATGCACAAGGAAAATCTGATAGAGAAATTCAGCAGAACTATCAGTACTTGCTCACACAAGTCAGATCCTTGGAACAATTTGCAAAAAATGTATGTCAACAAGTCTTAGAGAGAGCAGATGAAACTCTGAGAAAAGACTACATTGAAAACATCATGGCAACCAAAAAGTACAAAGGAGAAAAACACATGTACAAAGAGTGGACCATTTCTGAGCTTGAAAATGAAGCAGCCAGGATTCAAGAAATGATCAGGAAAAAGGTCAAGCACACTCCTCCAGAATGGGCAAAGTTCAAAAAGAATGTACCTGATAAAAAAGTAGAGCTGAGGAGAATGAAAGAGGAATTAGCTGCTGCAGATTATGGGTCTTTGAATCAAGTGTTGAGATGGAAAGAAGATAAAGTTAGGGCCACCTACAAAAGTTTGGAGAAGTTAAGAAAGACAGATCCTACTGCTCCACAAAAGCCTGACTATCCTGAAGCAGAGGTTTCAAAAAGACTATCAAAGCTGCAAATCAGGAGATCCACTGCTCCAGCTGGTGCAGCCATCTATAAATGAAGGCAACAAAAACAGTTGGGTGCTGAAACCAACCAAGAGCTAATAACAGGAGATGCCCTTCTAAAAGAAGGCATAAAGAAAATGATTATAGAAACTCTTGGTTTGGATTAAACTGCAAGTGCTGCTCAGACAGTCATCAATAGGCCAGCTTCACCAAACACCTCATCCAATAAAAATCTCCCAAGAAACCCACCAGGCTCAAAAGTACTAAAGTGGGAAACTGACAAACAGACCCATGTATTGACTATGTTCAGGTCTGGTGGAGAAGTGAAGAAAATAACAAGGGAATAAGCTCTTGGCTTGAGTCTTGAAGATATGCAGGATCTCCTTGATCTTCCACTTGGTAGGGATGAAGATGACACAGATGCCCTAGACTTTGAGTTACAACTTAAAGGTCAGATAAGGGAGCTGTTGATGAGGCAATAAAGTTCCACAATAATGAAGGGTTTTGGCATTATCTGTTCCAGGGGGAGATTGTTGGGATTGAACCCTATCAAAGGAACAGATAATTAAAGCCAAAACTGGATCAGAGCAGTGGATCCAGAATAAGCAGATGTTACATACAAGTCTCTCCCCTTGAAAGTGGTTTCAACATCTGCTGACCTCCTATCTACAGATCATGCAAACTGCTGACCTACAAACTGCTGATCAAGTAAAGGCCTGATGAAAGACTAAAGCTCTGATGTTCAATCTACTGCCTTGAGTCAAGCACTGCTGATCCGGACAAGTACTGCTGGGTTCACAGCAGTGGAAGGATGCAGCAGTTATTTAGATTTCTTTTATGTAATGAAATGTAATAGCAGTAGTTAGCATAGCATTGTTTGTATTGATCAGAGGTTAGAGTTTGTTAGGAGGTTAGATGTCACTTTCATGGTGACGTCAGCTTAGATGCTTCAGTGGTTTGCTAGTGCCTATAAATAGAACAGTGCTCTGTACTGTTCTATTAGCTCTTTGCAAAATTCTCTTCCTGCATGAACAAACACTGAGCTCTGGCTGAGGGGGAGTTTGTATTCAGCATTGCATTGTAATCATAATTGAAATAAATTCAATCCTTTGGTTCTTCGTGAAAAATGTTTGATCAACGCAATTCTCCCGTTTGATTGTGTACAAAGTTTGTTTCCATCTTAATTCCGCTGCACAACTCATCCGTCTTCATCTAATTCAAACGTAAAAACACAATCAATACCAAACTCGGATCCAACAATAAACGGTTGACAAACTGGATACAGCGAATTTTGAACAAGCAGTGGTTATGGCAGACTTTTAAGGATTTTAATGAAAACTTCATTTTTAACTATTTTTAAGGATGGATTTTTGATTTTCTGAAAACATTTTAATGCTTTTATTCATAGAAAAACAAGATGTTGCTTGTTATTCCATGTTTAGCATGCCAATCCTAGAGACCAGATTTCAAAGGTGGCTGTATCTAATGCTTTTGTGAGCACATCTGCCAGCTGGTCTTTAGTTGGAACATGATGCAGAGAAATCAAACCTTTTTCATAGCAATCCCTCACAAAGTGATGTCTGATGTCGATGTGTTTGGTGGTTGAATGGGAGACTAGATTTTTGATGATATTTTCTGCTGCCTGGCTATCCAACATGAGTGGTGTCTTTAAGGCAGTGATACCAAAATCCAGCAACTGATTTTGAAGCCACAGTAGTTAGGCTGTACAGCTTGCAGCAGCAATGTATTCAGCTTCAGCAGTGGATGTTGAAACAGCTGCTTGCTTTTTGCTTTGCCATGAAACTAAGCAATCACCTAGAAACTGGCACCCTCCTGATGTGGACTTCCTTGTGGTGTTACATCCAGCAAAGTCACTGTCTGAAAATCCTGAAAGCTTGATATTCCCATTAGCTGGATACCAGATACCAAGTGTGGGAGCACTTTTTATGTACCTGGATATTCTTTTTACAGCAATAAGATTGGATTTTCTAGGGGCTGATTGACTTCTTGCACAGACACATGTTGCAAACATGATGTCTGGGCTAGATGCAGTTAGGTACAAAAGAGATCCAATCATGCTTCTATATAGAGGTTGGTCAATCAGTTTATCCTTTTCATCAGACATGACAAGTTTATTTGTTGCCATGGGTGTGCTGCATGGTTTACAATCATTCATATCAAATTTGTTTAAAAGTTCTTTAGCATATTTGCTTTGATGAATGAAAGTTCCATTTTGCATTTGCTGAACTTGGAGACCAAGAAAGCATTGCAGCTCACCCATTGCACTCATTTCAAACTCAGCTATCATGAGTTCCCTAAACTCTTCACACATTTTATTACATGTGCTTCCAAAAATAATGTCATCCACATAAATTTGGACAATCATTAAATCCTTTCCTCTCCATTTTAGAAACAGTGTTTTATCAATGGTACCTCTTTTGAAACTATTTGAGAGTAGAAAGGTGGAAAGAGTTTCATACCAGGCCCTTGGTGCTTGTTTCAAGCCATACAAGGCTTTGTTTAACCTGTAGACATGATCTGGATAAAATGGATCCTCAAAACCTGGAGGTTGACAGACATACACCTCTTCTTGAATTGTACCATAGAGGAAAGCACTTTTGATATCCATCTGAAACACCTTCATGTTGTGGTTGACAGCAAAGGCCAGGAACAGTCTTATAGCTTCCAATCGTGCTACAGGGGCGAATGTTTCATCATAATCAATCCCCTCTTCCTATCTGTAACCTTGAACGACTAGCCTGGCTTTATTCTTGACAAAAATGCCCCTTTCATCAGTTTTGTTTTTGAAGACCCACTTTGTGCCGATGGGACTCACATCTTTTGGCAGTGGTACAAGCTCCCATACTTGTTGTCTTTTGAACTGTTGGAGCTCCTCTTACATGGCTTCTACCCAGCTGTTGTCTTTTAGTGCCTCTTGGTACTTGACTGGCTGATGGAGTGATAGAAAACCAGCAAAAAGATAAATGTTTTGGGTTTGGCTTCTTGTGAGCACCCCTTCATTGATGTTGCCAACGATTTGATCAGGTGGATGAGATCTCAAGAAGATTAAATCTCCTTGGTATGGTATGATGGCATTTGTTGGTGAAGGCTGCAAATGTGTATCATCTGAGCTAGCCACTGCTGGTGATTTTGATGATCCAGCAGTGGCTTAAAAAGGTGGTGGAATAGGAGGTAATGGAGTGTGCACCTGCTGAATTTTATCCACTGTTTGGGGACTTTTGTCAGCAGTGTTTGATGATGTGGAAGCAGTGGTTAATGGGCTACTTTGGTCAACAACTGTTGAGGTAGCAGTGGTTGAGCTTTGACAGCTGTCTTGAACACCTGATGCTCTTCCCATTTTGGCAGACTTTTGAGGGATGATGATTTCGTACCCATAGTCTGGTGATGAATCCTCTAATGGACCTGCACTGTTAGTCTTGACAGCAGTATTTTCAAAAATGAATTTATCAAGATCAAACAGATCTGCAGGATTTGCTGGGATTTTCATTGATGAAAGTTCATTGAACTTTACATTCAAGGTCTCCTTCACTGCCTTGGTCCGTGTATTAAACACTTTGTAGGCCTTGGCAGTGGTTGAGTATCCCAGATGATAACCACAATCAATTTTGGCTGCAAATTTTGAAATGGAATCTTTTAAGTTCAAAATAAAGCATGGGCAGCCAAATACCTTGAAGTATGAGATCAGTGGTTTGATTTTATACAGAATTTCATAGGCAGTCTTTTTGTGCCTGGGGTTTATTAAAACTCTATTTTGGACATAGCAAGCAGTGTTTACTGCCTCAGCCCAAAAAGTTAATGGCAAACCTGAATCAACAAGCATGGTTCTGGCAGCCTCAATCAAAGTTCTGTTCTTTCTTTCAACTACCCCATTTTGCTCTGGTGTTCTAGGGATGCTGTACTGCCTTACAATCCCTTTCTTCACACAGAAGGCATCCAACTCCTTATTTTTGAATTATGTGCCATTGTCACTCCTGAAGACTTTTACTGGAAGGTCAAATTGCTTTTCAACCTGTGTCACAAAGTCTTGCAAAATGCCTGCAGTCTCATCTTTTGAGTGTAAAAAGAAAGTCCATGTAAACCTAGAGAAGTCATCAATAACAACCAAACAATATCTTTTCTTCTTGAGACTCATGACTTGAACTGGGCCAAACAAATCCATGTGCTGCATTTGCAAACACTGGGTTGTTTTGGACTCTTCAATGGACTTAAAAGAGCTTTTATGCAGTTTTCCTTTTAAACAGGAAATGCAATGCTCAGGACATGAAAACAGTTTTTGTGGCAAACCTCTTACAAGGCCATTTTTTGAAATTTCAGTGATTGTCTTGAGATTTGTGTGTCCCAGTCTCCTGTGCCAAAGTTCTGTCTCTTTGTTAGAGGCAGCTGAGAACAGAGAGGCATCAGCTCTGGGACACTCTTTTGACATATCAACAACATAAACATTGCCACTTCTTTGAGCAACACGTTTTTTTTCCAGTGTTTATTATTGCTTCAATCTTTTTAACCATTTCTGGTCCAACAATCCTACAACACTCCTTTGTGAAGAATGACCCATACCCCTTATCACTCATTTGTGAAACACTCAGGGGGTTGAATTTCAGATTGTCTATCAGATTGACATTTTCAAATTTTACATTTCCAGACTGCACTGTACCAGACCCCAGAACCTTTCCTTTACTATTATTCCCAAAGGATATATCACCCCCTCCATGAATTTTGAAATCTTTGAGTAGGGCTTTACATCCTGTCATGTGCCTGGAGCCTCCATTATCTACATACCAAAGGCTATCTAAGCATGCAGAAGCTCACTGCACATGAAGTAAAAGGATTAGTTCATTAGGGTTTCCAAAGCCAATAAAGCTTTGGATGGGGTCTCAACAGTGTCTGGGATGGATGCAGATTGATGGACAGTGGTTAGGTCAGGGGTTTGGACAGTTTTAGGACTGTTTCTTTCTAACCACTGTTGTGGGTTTTGCCCAATCACCTGTTGGTACCCAAAAGGATGCTTGTTCACTTTAGGTTTAGAGGGCCATTTGTAGGTCTCATAAACGTGTGGAATCCTTTGGTAAGACTGTTGTTCCTTGACTTTTCTGAACTGATTGGCAGGGGGTGCATCAGTAACCTGAACATCTCTTTTGACAGATGTTTGGTTCAGCTGTTTTGTGACAGCTGTTTGAACTGTCACAAACAGTGGTTGGTTCTTGGTGAATTTGACAGATGATGTTGATGGACTCAAGGATGTTTTAGCAGTGTATTCATTCTTTTTCACATCAAAGTTTTTGAGATACACACATGCTTCAGTTTTGTGGTTTGTTTTACCACAGATGGTGCAGCTTTCAGCAGGAACAATGACACTTGTTCTGTTTAGATCATATGCTTTTAGATGAAAACAGTCTTTTATTAGATGGTTTCTCTTTTCACAAAATTCATAGAACAAGTTATTGATCTTTTCTCTCTTTTTTCTCTTTTCAGACTCCTTTGCAACAGAGGTTTTAACCTCTGTTGGGATGTCCTTAAGAGGAATGACTTTTGCTTTTGGAGCTTTAACACCATCAGTGGTTGTAAAGTCCATGGGTTTGAAATTTTCAAGAATGTCACACTCATCAGACCAAGTGGGTTTAAACTGGTATTTCTCAATCTCCTCAAAAGTAGAGGATCCCATTGGTCTGTCAAGTGTGATTTTGTTCCCAAGTTTATCAGTGATTTTCACTTCTTGGCCATTCTTGTTTGTGGGGATGAACTCAGTGGTTACATCAGTGGTTTGAACAGATTTTTCAAAAGCAGTGTATTCATCATCATATTTTCTATAACCAACACCAAATTTCACATTGCTTTTATTCTGTTTTTCAAGCATTACCTCATATCCTTTACAGGATTCCACCCATTTCTCACATGTGATTTGGGTGGACTCTAACTCCTTTTTGCAAACTTGGTATTTTTCTACCATAGTTTGGAGTTGAGTTTTGGATATGCTTTGCTCTTCTTTAAGACTGCTGATCTCTTTATCCTTTTCAGCCAATTTGTTTCTAAGTTCTTTTAATGACTTTTCAAATTTGACTTCATCAGACAAGACTTTATCCCTAAGGTTTTCATTTACCTCTTTGATGTTAGCAAATGCAATAATGCATTGGTCTGAACACAGTTTTTCAAGAACTTGAGGTGTTACCTTAGCAGCAGCCATCATGGCACAATCACATTTAAAATCACCTTCTTCATCAGCTCTATCTTCTTTCTCACCTGCTTTCTTCTCTTCCTTTTCTTCTTTGTCATCTTCGGACCATGGATCTGTCAGTGGTTCAATCAGGGTTTCTTGTAGTTCCCCTTGATGTATGGATCTTTCACAGAATTGTCAATCTAATCAAGAGTGCAGAATCCTCTTGATCAGAATATAGCAGAATGAGTAGAAACATAAATCACTTTCAAACTGGGTTTCTATTGATTATCAATCAAACTGAATCACAATCAATCTAAACCCTAACCACAAATTCGTCCAAGCTAAGCTCTCACGAAATTGCTCTCTCAAAAATTGTTTTGGCTGATTAACTTGAACCCTAAAGCATAACCTTGTTTATATAACACAAGGTTTGCAACTTGGGCTAAGGTTTCCTACATGGGCAAGGCCCATTTCGTCCACCCTTGTCCCAACTGGGTTTTGTTTAGCCCAAACTCTATAACCAAACTATTACAAAGCTAAACCCGCTAACTGTTTATCGTTTAACTAATTACAAGATATCCAAAGACCAAATCTAAGCTGTTGTCACAAACATGCACCAACAAACTCCCCCTTGACAATAGCTTCATAAAATAACTTTGTCTTCAGTCTTCTTGCAATCTTCATGTAATCTTGCACTGTCTTTGGTCTTTGGATAGCTTCAGCTTCAATAGCTTCTGTCAGCAATAGACTCCCCCTAAGCTGATGCATCCAATCACCAAATCTTCAAAAACTTTAGCGTTTGAGTAAACTCCAGTTCAACATTTGTAAAGCAATCTTCAAATTCTTTAACTTTGTCTGCAATATAGAAAGGAGGTTCTACCATGCATCCAATCAAACTCTCATCTCTTCATAGCAACTCATCACTTTAACTTTTCAGCAACATACTACTTCAATCTGTATACTATAAAACAAACATCTCGAGAAACCATAAGAATTTTTCAACAAAGTTAAATAAATTATTATTTTTCAAGAGATAGTTAAACTGTATCACAGATTAAGGAGTTTCAACTTATCACCAACACACAAAACTTTTTAATCACACCCTATAACCCTCATGATTTAAAATTTTGAACTCTCTTTCTAACACCGTCTCCCCCTATCAGTAACAATTCCTCCAAGAATAACAGTTTTCCGTACGTTAAGAATTTCAAACAGAAAAAGACACTATTTTTGGATTTTATATATTTTCTGAAAGCAAGTAAATAACAAAAGCAATAAACACTCTATTTTTGTGAGAATCACTGGTAAGAAGATCATATTAACAAAATCAAACTGTTTCACACTATTAGATAATTCTTTATTTAATTTTTCGTGAAAAGCAGTCCAAGACGATTACCAGTATGTTTGTCCACTTAAACAAAATGCATGAACATTTCAAGTACCATTACCGTATGATACGTTAAGGTAATTTTATTACTGATATACTAGTGTGTCCCACTTCAGGATATACCCCCACGATCAAGGTATGCACAAAGATTCATCGTAGTAGGTGAGTATACTGAATTCATCCGTTTTATTTTTCAACGTTTAGATAATTGGTGAACAGGTCAGTACTTCCGTACAGCAAAGAGACCAAAATATCTAACGAGGGCTATGACAAATACCATTTTTGGTACGATTTATGCATTTTGCACATTTTGAATGACTCTCTATGAGAGCTTCTTCATTTTTAGGGTTTTGGCATTTTTAGCTCTTTTAAGATATCCTGGGTGTGTCTAGGTCAGCATATATCTGGATGCAGCAAAAGGACACCCCTGATATCCCCAGATGAAATAACAGTATAAAGACCCAAAACTTCAGATTTTGGCAATCTATCAACGCAAGGATTAAGGTCATTAAACCATACACCACTGATGTGTTCCCCACTCATACACAGTTCGTTTAGGTTTATATCACATTGGTAAGTTGATTATTTCATGTTTTTTGCCTACTGGTACATCATATAATGAAGCTGCTATCACACTTAAGCAATTTAGGTTCAATTTCAGTGTGACAGTCTAACTCGCTGATGTACTATCATTTCTTCTTTTTCACACAGTAATAACTCATTTTTGTTTTTCTATTTTTTTATGTTTTTGATTTTTCAATGTTTTTGTATTTTTGATTTTTAAGAAAGCAGTAAACTATTTACAAAATTCTTATGAAAAACCAGTTATTCAGGATTCCTCATCCCGTTGAGTTCGACTAAATGTTCAAAGCGAGCCCTGTCAAAAGCTTTAGTATAAAGATCTGCCAGGTTATCTTCTGTGTCGACTCGATGTAATTCAATTAGTCGTTTTTCAGCACAATCCCGTATAAAATGATGACGTATGTCAATATGTTTTGTGTGACTGTGTTTCACGGGATTATTAGTTATAGAAGTCGTGGCATTTATGTCTATCATAATAGGAGTACGAGTGAAATCCAAACTGTAATCGCGCATTTGCTGTTGTATCCAGAGAACCTGAGAGCAGCAGCTACCCGCATCAATATATTCAGCTTCACACGTAGATGTAGACACACAAGATTGCTTCTTGCATTGCCAAGACACAATCCTGCCTCCCAAGAACTGACAACCGCATGTTGTAGACTTTCTGTTCGACTTGCATCCCCCAAAGTCTGAGTCAGTGTAAGCAACAAAATTCATATCACTATCAGCTGGATACCACAACCCAAGTTTAGGTTTCCCCTTCAAGTAACGAAGAATACGCTTCACTGCTTTCATGTGTGACTCTTTTGGATTCGCCTGATATCTGGCATACTAGCATACGGTAAACATGATGTCAGGTCTTGAAGCCATCAAGTACATCAGAGAACCAATCATTGCCCTGTATTGAGTAGGATCAACATCTTCAGTACTTTCATGATCTGGGCCAAGATTGTGATTTTCACAAATGGGTGTGTTGAAAGTAGAGCAATCATTCATTTTGAACCGATCCAAAATGTCATACACATACTTCGTTTGATGAATAAACATCCCATCCTCCTTCTGTTCAACTTGTAATCCCAGAAAGTAAGACAGCTCACCCATAGCGCTCATTTCGAACTTGCTCTTCATCACCTGCTCGAACTCTTTACACATGTTTTCATCTGATGACCCAAAGATGATGTCATCCACGTACACCTGTACTAGCAAAAAATATTCCTTCTTCCTCTTGATGAACAGTGTATTGTCGATCTGACCTCTTTCAAACCCATTCTTGATCAGATGTGTTGACAGTGTCTCGTACCATGCCCTGGGAGCTTGATGTAATCCATACAAAGCCTTATCAAGTTTGTACACCCGATCTGTATAATCTGGATCAAAGAACCCATCTGGTTGTAAGACATACACCACTTCTTGGACTTTCTCGTAAAGAAA